>OV121089.1:12125729-12551888 GCA_921293015.1 Phorcus lineatus
TTTATCAGGGTATATGTTTTGTTGAAAGGAAACTCGATTTCATGGTAGTGTTATAGAAATATAATGATAGTAATATCTTGTTTCCTTTACAATTGACATGTTGAGAAAGAAAAACGGAAGTGGAGCGATTTATCGGCGCTATAAGGTGACGAAAGCCTTCAATCAATTGTTGAAAGCCTTGGCACCGCTCTACTTATGTGTTATCGTTTTTTAAATTATTGAAGATTATCTATCAGTGGTAAGTTTAGTAAAAATTCAGACTTTTATAACGTTACGCCTGGCGGACCCCCTCGAAACTTTTAGGAGGGCCCCTTGAAAGTGTCGGGTAGAAAGGCAAGCAGTTCAAGTCAAGTGCGTTCGTGCGGAATTTCTTGATTCTAGGCCAAGGGCGCTAGCAATCTTGTATGTCAAGGTTAAAATGACTGATGAAAGAGTTAGAAAAAAACAATACAGGGGCTTCAAAAGAGAACAGAAGCATTTAAACCCTTGAAATGAACCAAGATGAATGACATTTTGTAGATAGAATTAGTCCAAGATACATGGACAAGCAACGCGGAGCATATCTTCAAACGATACCAAAGGTATGTCACGGGGTATATCGTAGGGATATGTCTTCAAAGAAAATTCTTGGAGGTGCCTTTAGATGTATATAGATGAAGCTGTGGACTTTCGCGTTTTCTGCCATTTTGACTGTATCGTCAGATCTTTATCACTATGACGGCCGGGGTGGTGTTTCGCTTGGTAGGGTCATTTTATTATGTGTCTGACATATTGTGTTATTCTCTAAGGTTATAAGTATCATACCTTAACGAAATGGATGTGGATTGGTTTACGTTTCGATTGTAAATAAATATAAACGAATATTGTTATTGTTGATATAAATATAAACGAATATTGTTATTCTTTCGAACGTAATCATGTGTTTTGCTCAGTTTGTTTCCAAAACTTGCTAATTAGTATAGGAGAATTATTAATTCAATTAATTTGTTGTTAGAACATTTTATAATTTTTCCTGATATTTCATTTTTAAACCATACACTTTGAATGAATTATGTTTAAGTGACAATTAGTATGTTTCACAAAATAAGTTTAGCTGTGGTATGTGCCAAAATGCAATTTTAGCCTGATTTCACAACAAATAATCAAAATTGATATGTAATATCTTTACCGATGGCCAAAACATGACAAGTTATAGTTTCCAATGAAAATTTAAAAAATGACCACAAATACGTGCTTAAACCGAAATCATGCCTGCTATTCTTACAAAATATTCTACAATGAATATCAAACCAATCTAAACTTCTGCCTACTGCATAGAGGTTTCCAAAATCACGTTCAGCTATTTTTTTCACAAAGGCCGGGTACATTAACCTGTTTTCGGTCACAAATTCTATTATATCTATATCGAACTTATAAACACAGAAATTATTATTTTCATAAACACTCAGTTCTTTTCGACAGAAAGTCATAATTAAAGAAATTTGGCATATGGGTTACTCATCTGGAACGAGGCTTTTTACCTCGATCTGGGCACTTCCGTCTTACGATGACGCAATAAAACTCGCTTGTCACTAATTTAAGTAAAGTAGCTCTAATTAAGAAGGTGACATACACGTTATTCCACTTTTAAATTGGTATATACTAGCAAAGTAGTGAAGTTACGAAGAATTAATGTTTAGCCAATCAGCGAGCCGCTCGTATTCTGTGCTATCTGTCCGATATTAAGGTTAAACATGGCTGTCCCGAGCGATCGAAACCGCATTTAATGCAGTAAAAGCTCGCTTCCAAGGCATGGATCACATAATATTTCATTTGAATAGTCTTGCTACGAAATCGGAACACATAGGGATTGCGATCAAGTTGTATTTGTCGTTTATAGTACGTATGCGAGTGTTTAATTCGTATTTTATCAGTTTGACAGCGATGTTTTTGTGAGGCAGGATTTTGGCGTACTCTGAAGAAAGCTTACTTTTTTCGATTTCTAAACAGTGTAGCTCGGTCAAAAGTGAACCGATTTTGATTGTTTTACATTCTGTCGAAAGGGAATTTATCAGGCTTCATGTGTCTATTGTTATATTTATCTATATTGAATTTCCAAGTTGATTTCGTCCCGGAACAAGACGAGGGATCTAAGGGCGTTATATCCCTTTAGTATTTATATAGTAGAGATACCCTTTTTTATTTTCATTATATATTACTATTATAATTTTCGGCGATACACGCCCCTGTGAACTTGATAACACGCTTGTTACGACCCAAACCGGGAAACGACCCAAACAGAGAAATCTCTATGAATAAATCCAATTGCCTCATTGAAAATCATTAAATGGTATGTTTAAGTGAAAAAAAGCCTTTGTGTGCCAAGAAAAGCAGCTTTTGTTTTTATTAGCCTATTTTCGATATCGTCCGCTTGGAAAGTCGAGCGCGATTTGCCCCGTAGCTGCAAAAGTAGGATTGCGTTGTGGAAACGAACCATAATCACTGTACCTTCTTTCTGCTCACGCTGTTTGAATATTGCTGTTGATTAAAATTATGAAATTATTAAAATTAAAAAATGGCAGCGACACTTGCCAGATCATCGTGTATCGAAATATATAGATTTTAAAGGCGTTTTCCCGTTTTGGGTCGAGTTCCTGTCAAAATAACATATTCAAACCTATGTTAAATATCTAATACTTGACACAAGGTACGGATTTGACCGATTAATAATCTATTATGCTAATTGGCTGAGAAATTGAACAATGTTCGAAGACACTTACCATGCATTTGATAATATAAAGAAGAACCTGTTGGCAGTATTTGTAGGCGAATTGTTATCATAGTGGTGATGCACACGCTATTTGATATGATCGTACTTGAATACACCATAAAGGTAAGTATTTCGTGCTCCAATTCTTACATATTTTATTAAAAAGAATATATACTTATTCGGAAGTGTGAGCGAATTGACAACTAAACCGATTTTGCATTGTAAGTTTCATGTTGGGATAACTTTGTAATTCGACTTGGCGAAACACTGTAGTCATTGTTATTTATTACAGTTTTGAACGGTAAATTAAAGAATTGGTTTACTGTAGCACAGAGTGGGTTGTTTCACAGAAAAGCCTCGAGACCAGAGGAAGAATACATCTGGAGACAGTCCAGAAGTGTGGACCACGCACCAATGGTAACTGACTTATCAACGGTACTGTATCAGCGAAATATAATTGAATCAGTATTTCGTATTTTTGAGAAAATGATGTTTGTGATTTCTTTTAGTTTTGGTAGAGAATATTTTTTTAAATTTAACATTAAAGAAACGAATGGACTTTCATCAGCCCAAAGAGTCGATGTGAGTTTATACAGCACTCACTTTTTTAGATATTCTTTTCCGTATGAAAACGTAAACAATATGTGAATATAAATGTTGTTACTCAAATGATGTATTATAAAAATACACCTTCGTTTTTAAAACTATTTAACCTCAGTTTACACACCATCTCGTTTTATTTCGAACCCAGAACCATTTAGTTGACTGCTTAACCATGCCGTTGTTTAGAATCCAAAAATCCAACAACTTTTAATTTATAAAAAAAACGTCATGTGCAGGATGGCTGTTTAGATCTGCATTGAATGAGAAGTCAGGGAACATGTGACATTTATTTGTTTGTTTGTTCTATTTTCTTTGTTTGCATAGGTTTCATTTAAGTTCTTTGAACATAGATGAGTTTTTCATCACTTAAGCAAAGTGTACACGGATTATAGTCAAAGCAGCTAAACTGACTAGTGATTATATGACTAAATACATTCAATTTCCTTTTCTGCGCTTTGTCCTTTCAGTGCCAAAGACCATTGGCAGTTAAATACAAGTTTACATACAGAAAGACGCATTCAAGGTAGATTAATGAAAATGACGAATTTATAGGGAGCCAGTCTTTATGGCTGCTCAGCGGAGCTAGGGTCAACAATAACTAGAGTTAGGTTAAAAAGCTTTCATGAAGAGATATTTGTTTATTGTTACTGCAGACCTTAGTCCATCGGGCAGAGAGTTCCATAGTTTTGGTCCGCCAACTGAAAATGATCGTTCTACCAGTTTAGTCTTGGTTGAGGCAAGATCAGTCTTTGAACATGAACACATCTCAGATCACGAGTGGACTGAAATACTTGTAAAAGTTCTTTCAGGTACCGTGATGAATTCTCATAATGCAGATCTGAATAGGTGAGGGTCAGGGCTTGTACTGAATATTTTCGTCATTGAGTACCTCTTTACCAATAATGGCATGACAGGGGTTAACATCATGAAAAAGAAAATAAGGACATATTTTAACATTATTTATTTATTTTATGGACAGAAAGAATCCATACTCTCTTATTTCAAGTTATTTGTACAACATCTCCATGTTTTCATTCATCTCGGCAGCCGGAGCTTGTGCCGTGTCCACTCCCACAGCGTTGTCCGGCTGTATCGGTAACGGCTCCTGCTCCATGTTGAGGTTCTCCTCTACCGGCAAGGTTGCAGGCTCAATCAGCTCCTCTTCTAACGTCTCCTCCTTCTCCTCTGCCTTCTCATCAGTAGCCTCTGTGCCAGATTTAATTGAAAATCAATCAAAACATATGAATCTGTTAATGAACAAAAAGACAGAATTGGTGGTATGTCCAAGAATTTTTATGGGGGGGGGGGGACTATTTTAACTATGACTGTATTCTAGCTGTGACCAACTCGGACATTTTCAAATATCCCTTGTTTCGAAAAAACATTAAATGAGCTTTAGATGTAGTATCCTAAATTTTGTTTTTCTTCTTTGGAAGTATTGCTTTCTTGGTGAATAACTCACTTGGTACGAGGGTGTCCAACTTCTGGCTTATGTTCTGTTGTCTCATCCACATGTCAAAGGTCATCTCCAGCAGCTGTCCGTCCTTCACTGAATGAAGAATGAATGGGCAAGGAATGAAAATACGAATAATAATAATAATAATAATTTGAAAGTAATAATTCACTGTACCACTACATGGAAGCAGGAGATAAAACTTATTGAATAAAAGCTTTTGAATAGGTGAAAGAGTTGAATCGAGAGACTTATGATTGGATGAAAATGTAGTACAATGAATAGTTATTGAATGTATGAAATAAGAACAATGATTAAAAAATAAGTTACGTGTTACGGACATGTTTGAGTTGTTGTAATTTAGAGAACTATTCTGCAAACGTCAGAATTAGCGGAACAATGCTTCTCTCTGATTTTAACAGTTTAAAGACCAAAGTGAAGAAATTACTAATACTTGTAATTACTAGTCACTACATCCCCCGATCGTGTATTATTGACCAATTGAATTACTGAAAACTTCAGTACATACACAATAAACAGGTGACAGTCGAGATTTGTGATCGAAAACCGGACAAAGGCGCGCTAATGACTGAAACGTTATTTTGGAAACTTCTTTACAGAAGATACGAAGAAAATATATGTTGATAGTGTTAAGTAGACCACTTAACAAATATTCATGTATGAAACATGCTCTGGGTCACTTTAAGTCATAGTCCGTTCTGATTGGTCAATTAAAAGCACCAGTGTACACCAATATTTCGTTTACACTACGAATGCACAGAATCCTGCATACCGCGATATTGCTAACGATACGTACTCAGAAATCTATCTCGTAAGTTATAAAGCCAATATGTACGTATTTAGGAAATAAATGGCTTCTAAAAGGACGGAAGTATTTAATGTAACGTCGCATTAAATCGACATGAACTACGATAACGGACATATCAAAATTTTGTTTACAACCAGAAAAAGCGGAAACGGCAGCCATTTTGGTAAATCCAAAAACAATGATAATACTATGTTATTAAATCAGTTGATTTACAACATTGGTTTAATAAACTATATTTCATACCTTATTCTCAGTTCAGAGTTTAGGTAAATTCAATAGCTGCACACGTTCAGCCGTTTTCAACTGTCCATTATTTATTTATATTTTATTTGTTTACAACTCCCATAGATATTTTTATATCTCCCATTTTCATTGTTGATTAAAGGTCAATTAAAAAGTATTTCATTGCATCGATAGAAAGCTAAACTGACTGTCTATGTCCTCATGTTCAATTTAATAATCATTTTCACCGGATAGGTGCTTTTGTGACATTAAATTTCATTGATCAACTGTGTCTTAAACACAGAAATTGGCCCAAGAAAAAAATCTCAATCTCACTGGTTACAAACCACTGTGGTTCAAACACAAAAGTTGAAAAGAATCGAATGAATAGTTTTTCTTCTATCAGTCCGACAAATTCTGATATGATTTACTTGGTACAAATAGAAATTTTTAACCAAACCCGTTTCTTTTTAATTGGGTAGCGAACTTATCTTTATATAACGGACAAAAAACGGGCATAATTGGAAAAGAATCGGGTGAAAGGTTTTCTGCATTCGGTCGAACATACATGTCCTGGGACGGACGGAACGATGGACGGAATAGTTGGTATATAAGTATATATATACCTTCGACAGAGAGAGAGAGAGAGAGAGAGAAAGAGAGAGAGAGAGAGAGAGAGAGAGAGAGAGAGAGAGAGAGAGAGAGAGAGAGAGAGAGAGAGAGAGAGAGAGAGAGACAGACAGACAGACAGAGAGACAGACAGAGACAGACAGACAGAGACAGAGACAGACAGAATCCTCAGATATTTACGGTGGTGCCATCCACGATAGGCATTCGCCAAAGACAAAACGGCCAAGATTGGGACCAAAACATTTTCAAACGTTGCTTCCAGAATGATGCTTTTCTGCTCACAGGGTCTGCTATATATGGCACCTAAAGATTTGACCCAGTGCCAAAATCCATTCAACAGTGTTTCATTCAACTTTGATCAGGGTTGAAAGTCGTTTGATTGTAAACTAAATCATAAAAAGAAAACAATAAACAAACACGCGAGGGAATAATATTGTTTATTCATGTCACATTTATGACGTGGTTCGCCTGACTTGAAAAGGTAAGTATGTCGTGTTAATTCTTCATACTCATTTCATTTGTATTCTGTTGAAAGAACAGAAATAAGTTTTTCATTAATGTCCTACATCAAACCAAATTTTAAGAAATGTATTCAAACCCGTCTCTGGTATTTCACTGCCGATTTATAAGTTGATAAATAGATAGCCTAAATTTATTCATAACTACAATGCAAGAGCCCATCCGAAGGAAAGTTTGGATTTTTTCGCGGCACTCTGGAGATTTAATTTCAAGAAACCTATATTTTAAGATATTCATTCCATGTCAAAAACAGTGGTTAAGCTCACTTACAAACCTTCCTTACCAATCACTCGTCTGGAGAACGCGATTATTATCTTGTGTAAACTGTTATATTAAATTGTTTTTCTTACTGACAAACTGAAAACATCTTGTTCGTATTATAATTATAACGAAATCTGCAAACTTATATATATGAAATAAACCTTTACCTTACTGACCATTATTCGTAAGACAGAAACATGTATGTCATCGAACAGAAGAACGTTTTCTTACCGACCACTGACAATTACATGAAAGCGACATTTTGCCAAAGGTATTTATATCGTATATTCTTAGATGGAGTTGTACATCATGCAGAAAATGAAACAATGAAGGGTGTATGCAATATGATTTTTATTTATTATTTATTTGCTGTTGGTTTTTTTACAATTATACGAAATGCAATAGCGGCGAGTCATGTTTAAGCTGCCTTTTTCTCACTACATGTATACACAATTGACAAGCATTGAAATGGTAATATTCAGATACAACCAGTAGTTTTCGATATAATAACACAATATTCAAAATTTGACATATGACCCCAACGACATACTTTATGCCCCTTAAACATGTAAATTGTAGTACATAGTACATTTAGAAATATCATACGCTTTTTTATTCCTTGGCGATGCGCTGCATTGACACCAAAAAACACTCGCGCAATGCAGCAATTTTGAATTAGTCAACGCTGAAGTGCGACGGAAATTAGCGTGAAGATGCAGATCATTCCATTGAGTTTGTCCTGCCAAAAAGAGCGGTCAAAATTGGATCCGAGCAAGGAAACCGCCTCAGATTATCATGGCCCGGGCCTAGATTTCCGAAGCTAAGATGATCTTAAACCAATGTTAATGTATGGTTCTTTTGGCTACCTTAGTGCTGGAGGGGGTTAGGTCACGTAAATAACTAACAAATTCAAATTCATTTATTCTCAAAAACGCCATCGACGGTGGTACATGAGCATAGAAATATATAACAAAGAAATATACATAGTTTCCAAGATGAACAGGTGAAATTTTCATTTAACGAGTAACAAGAGACTGAAGATGGGTATAAGCATTGAATAAAACAGTCATGGTCACAGTTATTGTACAAGCAATGAAAATCAGGATTTAGTTAAGATGATCTATATAAATTTCGATAGTTTTTTTATTTTTTGGTATCCTTATTGGACATTAGTTGTTTGAATTTCAAAAGGTCTGCCCAAATGAAATAGCAAACCAGGTACACGTACCTAGGGAAAGCTTTTGCAAATTTGTTTATATTAAATTCTGAAAGGAATCTGGACCATACAGGAAGTTTTACTAGGGTGCGGTCATACTTTTTCCTAAAGGACACGATTTCATACAAACAGATAGCTTCATCAAAATATTCATGATATAATGAATGATAATTAAGTTAAGAAATGACAAACGGACTTTGTGCGGCTGTTTCGTGGAGTTCATGGTCAAGCAGTGCAAAATAGTTTTAATGAATAAACTGAGTGAATTTATAACTTTCTCACGGGCAGATTGCGTCACATGTTCCACGACCTGATATTTAGTTTCGGTATATCATACTGGTTGCTTGTTTAGTGAGTTTCGTAAACTAAGTAACCTTGGATTTAGCTACTCTATCCGTAACGCTGTATAAACACAACATTTTAATTTGGAGAAGGGAAACATCTCTCGGTTTAACTGAATCCTCCACGCAGTCGGTCTGCGCACCTCGGACTTCCACAGACCCCTGCCAATAAGCTTGCTACCTTTCCTCCGCATTCGCCATGTAGCAGAAACTTTAGAGGATTCGTCGAATGAGAAGTGTAACGATGTCATTTTGAAATTTTATTTGGGAAAAAAGATTCATAGAAATAAAACAAATTTATATGACAATTTGGGCTGAAATCATTACAGAAATGACAGTTTAGGTGAGTGTTACATCTTTGTTATTAGACGTCTGTTGTAAAGAAGTTCTCCGTTTGCTTGCTAATAAATGAATGTGTACGTTTTATTTATAATGGAACCATCAAAACTTGCGATAATTTCTCATTTATATCTTAATCCGTCTAAGCACTGAAATCACTGCACAAATTCTTTATGTGAAGCCCTTGGAGTTTTGTTAAGCATCGTCGATCAGCCATATTGAATATCATCAGTTCGATGAAGGTGATCAAACGGTGCTCAAAGCTAGCCGTCAATGGTCAAGGGCAAACTCCTAACCTCAGGGGTGTGCAAGCTTATTAGATGATATTCTAATTGATCTACGCTCGCTGCCTAAGCATACGAGAACGTAAAGTCGAAGTGTTCGAGTTCGAATCTACCATCGAAACGTTTATTTTCATTTCCATCTCAAAGCATGGTTTTTGGAAACGACTTTTTCAATGAAATATGTATACCATGTCAAAAGAACAGCTCTGTTGTCTCAAAGCCAAAGAAAGAAGGATTAATTTAATGTCAATTTACTGTGAATATCTTCACGCTGTTCATTTGCATATATCAATGATCGCATATGAAGATAACTTCTACTGTTTCATTTATATGTCGTCAGGCCTATTTTGAAAGTTGAATGCAGAATTACATTGTATGATATAGAGGTTGTCATCTGTCTGCGCTCAACAGCTTCATGTCCAAGAGACGTTGGCATTAACCACCACTTTATATACACCTCGGCAATAGTTGTGCAGTACAGTGTTATTTTATCCAGTAGTGGTGTTCCGGAAAATCATCATCTTATCGCTGATCAGTTAATTCAGTATGGAGACAGTAAACAGGTTTAAGTTGTAACTTATGACTGAAAACCCGATAAAAACTGACAATTGCGAAAGCCGATGACGTATTTGTTGAAACTGAATTAGAGCAGTTACAATAGGGTTTATAATGTTTATCAGATCAAATATCATATAGTCATGCATATTTGATGAAAAATTGGTATGTATTACCATTAAATTTGCAAAGCATTATAAAATCACTAACTCGTTTAGTAATTGGGACTGCACTTCGCCGCAGAGGATTGCAGACATGTGCATAATTTGAAAAGAATAGAATTAATAGTTTTTCTGCAATCGTTCAAACAAAAGATGTGCTCGGACCGACAGACAGATGGGCGGAATCGTTAGTACGTCACTGTATAACTTCGACCGTTGGACTGGGGTATGATATCATTGCAGAAGTCTTGACTTAAGGAGATTTCTAAAAAAAAATATCTTACCAGCTTTGATGAGGGATTGGACACCTGAGAGAATTTTTGCTTGATTTGCCAATATTTCCTTCGAGTGATCCTCAGGAGGAGGTGGTGATGGCCCTGAAGAAAACGTTATAGTACTGTTAAAAATACGTTCAGAAATAGGAGGGGGAGTAGGGATGGGGGGAGGGAGACAGAGAGAGAGAGAGAGAAAGAGACAGAGACAGAGAACAAATAAATCAATACTATTAGATAAATATTTATTTACCGTGGTGGAACAACAAAGTTGACAAAACCGATTTTACTACAACAATTAATGATGTAGTTGAGAGAGAGAGAGAGAGAGAGAGAGAGAGAGAGAGAGAGAGAGAGAGAGAGAGAGAGAGAGAAAGAGAGAGAGAGAGAGAGAGAGAGAGAGAGAGAGAGAGAGAGAGAGAGAGAGAGAGAGAGAGACAGACAGACAGACAGACAGACAGACAGAGAGAGAAACAGAATCCTCAGATATTTACCGTGGTGCCGTCCATGATGGGCATTCGCCAAAGACAAAACGGCTAAGATTGGGACCAAAACTTTGAACATTTTCAAACGTTGCTTTCAGAATGATGCTTTTCTGCTCACAGGGTCTGCTATATATGGCACCTAAAGATTTGACCCAGTGCCAAAATCCATTCAACAGTGTTTCATTCAACTTTGATCAGGGTTGAAAGTCGGTTGATTGTAAATTAAATCATAAAAAGAAAACAATAAACAAACACGCGAGGGAATAATATTGTTTATTCATGTCACATTTATGACGTGGTTTCGCATGACTTGAAAAGGTAAGTATGTCGTGTTAGTTCTTCATACTCATTTCATTTGTATTCTGGTGAAAGAACAGAAATAAGTTTTTCATTAATGTCCTACATCAAACCAAATTTTAAGAAATGTATTCAAACCCGTCTCTGGTATTTCACTGCCGATTTATAAGCTGATAACAGATTAGCTACATTCATTCATAACTACAATGCAAGAGCCCATCCGAAGGAAAGTTTGGATTTTTTCGCGGCACTCTGGAGATTTAATTTCAAGAACCTATTTCTTAAAGGCACTAGTGCACGTTTTTACCGTTTAAATTGGCTATTTGAGGGTTTACGAGGACTTATGCATTCACTTAAGCTTTCTATCGATGCAATGAAATACTAAACATTCTTTACAATGCACCTGCAATCAACAATGAAAACGTTAACACAGCCGCTGTCGGCTTGTATAACATTGCACTAAGGTTACCTTAAGGACTTACGATCACCTTAAAGGCACTAGTGCACGCTTTTACGGTTTAAATTGGCTATTTTAGGTTTACGAGGGCTTATGCATTCACTTAAGCTTTCTATCGATGCAATGAAACACGAAACATTCTTCACAATTTACCTGCAATCAACAATGAAAACGTTAAGGCAGCCGCTCTCGGCTTGGACACACAAAAATCTATGGTTAGCTGTGCACAAAACGGATAAATTATTGACACTTGGAAACGGCTGAACTAGTTTTGTGTGCAGTTATTGAATTTACCTAAACTCAGAACTGAGAAAAAAGAATGAAATATGTTTTATGAAAGCAATGTTGAAAATTAACCGATTTAATAACACAGCATTAGCATTATTATTAGATTGACCATAGCGGCTGCCGTTTCCGCTTTTCTGGTTATGAGCAAAATTTTAATATTTCCGATATCGTAGTTCATGCGGATTTAATGTAACGTAACATTAAATACTTCCGGCCTTTAAAAATCCACTTTACTACCTGAATACGTAAATATTTGTTAAATAACTTACGAGGTAGATTACTTGAGTGAGGATAGTGAGTAATATCGAGAGATATGCAGTATTTGTGCATTCGTTTTGTTTACGAAATATTGGCGCACTGGTGCGTTTAAGATTTTCTTTCCATGTCAAAAAACAGTGGTTAAGCTCACTTATAAACCTTCCTTACCAATCACTCGTCTGGAGAACGCGATTATTATTATGTGTAAACTGTTATATTAAATTGATTTTCTTACTGACAAACTGAAAACATCTTGTTCGTATTATGGTTATAACGAATCTGCAAACTTATATATATGAAATAAACCTTTACCTTACTGACCATTATTCGTAAGACATAAACATGTAGAAGAAATATTTTCAGATTGACCATGGTCAGTTGATTTCGTAAGTTATACATAGAAAACAACATACTTGGATGGAGTTATACATATTGTAAAAAATGTGACTGATAAGGGTGGATCGAATGTGACTTTTAATGGAAAGATGTGATTACTATTTTTATGTAGGGTGTTGTTTTACAGTACAAATTACACTTGTGCCCACTGATATTTAAACCTTTTTTTTTTGCTAGGAAAAAGTGATCTGTCGAATTTATTAAAATGTTTCATGACAATATGTTAATCCCCGTTAAAGACGGGCTGTTGAATATTGATTGCTAACCAAACCTTGTAAGTGTAGTCTGAATGATGATCATAATTATGGGAATATCTGTAGTCTCCAGTTACCAATTTTCAAAAGTGCTAAGTTATAGAAACAAATCTTTAGTAATGTCTCTCAATCAACCAAGCATGAAGTTGAACGCACTTCTGAAGTGATACGTTTTCAGTAAAATCGAGACTGAACTTGGTATATAGTAGGCCTACAATCAGTGCTATCCTAGAGCTTTTAATTCTTTGCCGATGCGCTGCATTTAAACCCACAAGCAAGCCTTAATTTAAACTGATCAGTGCGAGTTATATTAGACAGGAAATTTTGGCAGACCACGTTAGACCATTCCATTTCAAATCGACCAAAATCTTGGGATCGCCCAAGTTGACATCATAGATTTTGGATTTTTCAATTAGAATAGATGTTACTGTATCTTCAGAGAAGGGAAATATAATTTTTTTGTTCATACTCAAAATAGTTTGCGTTTGGAATAGGGTGTTAGGACACAGGGGTCTTCAAAATGTGACGTTTTTTTGAGAAAAACCCTTAATAGCTTTAAATGTCTCTAACATCGACAGCTCTAGAAGCTTTAGGCCTACAATTTTTATATTTGATAGGAATTCAATACAAAGATACGGTCATCATGGGATCTTGAATATGGTAACAGCCATTTATCATGACCTGGGCCTAGATTTCCGAAGCTCTCGTAACTGCTAAGATATTCGTAAGCCAATGTTAATATAATGCTATCTTAGTGCTAAGAGAGCTTCGAAAAGCTAAGCCCTAGAGTGGATGTGGGCATGATAAATATCAGCCAGGTTCCTATAGGAAGCTTTGGCAAATATTTTAGACAAGGAAGACAAGTTTATATCTAATTCTGAAAGGAATGCGGGGAGTTATACAAGGGGGTGGTCTTACTTTCAGGTGGAGGCTATGAATCTCTTCATGGAAATGATGTTATGTTTGAGGCATTGCCTAGAGGACATGGTTTCAGTTTATGGGACGTGAGCTATCCGGAATCTGACTAATTTTGCAAAAAAAGATAAGGGATTGTGTTAATCAACTGTTTGAGGGGCATTATAGAAGTTGTATTCCTGATTCGTTAATCGTTCGGAATCTACGTGGTTCTTTATTAATGGTCAGCTTCTTTGAATGGTAAAAATTGGATTTCAGGCTTTGATCCCTTTTACGCTTATAAGGGGCCACAACGTCACGAAATCTACAATTTAAAATCCCCATTGCGAAAGATAGCTCTATAAAATAATCTCTCTCTCAGGGTTTTTTCCCCCAAAGAAATTGAAAAGCTACATGGCAACGTTAGTTAAAGATACACTTACGAACAGACACAGTACGTAATATCATACATATGCCCGGCTTGTCAGGCCTAAAAAGATGAAACAGATGTTATAGTTATAAAACCTTGGTATTATACTGAACTGTTCTACGTGTTCAGTAAAGATGTAGGTCAAAATACTTTATCTAAAAATCAGATGAAAGTATAGAGAAAAGATTTGATCCGATAGTTCATTTTCTTAAGAAATCGGAAGACAAAGCTTCATGAACAAACAGCACTGTTTAGCCTAATTAAATTCTGCATGGGTACGTCACGGGTACACTACATTTATCTTTGTAATTTGTTTTATATTGGATATATTGTCTTCATTCTGGTGCTGGACTAATAAAAGACACAAGTTTTGTTTTAAATATCACATAAAATGAATGCATTTAAAGAGACTTTACAGGATATTTTCGTGGAAGAACATTCTTGGCGACATTCCTGTAAGAAACAGTGTCAGGTTGAGGTCGTTTCATACATGTTTCTAATCGGATGGTTTTATCAGGGTATATGTTTTGTTAAAAGGAAACTCGATTTCATGGTAGTGTTATAGAAATATAATGATAGTAATATCTTGTTTCCTTTACAATTGACATGTTGAGAAAGAAAAACGGAAGTGGAGCGATTTATCGGCGCTATAAGGTGACTAAAGCCTTCAATCAATTGTTGAAAGCCTTGGCACCCCTCTACTTATGTGTTATCGTTTTTTAAATTATTGAAGATTATCTATCAGTGGTAAGTTTAGTAAAAATTCAGACTTTTATAACGTTACGCCTGGCGGACCCCCTCGAAACTTTTAGGAGGGCCCCTTGAAAGTGTCGGGTAGAAAGGCAAGCAGTTCAAGTCAAGTGCGTTCGTGCGGAATTTCTTGATTCTAGGCCAAGGGCGCTAGCAATCTTGTATGTCAAGGTTAAAGTGACTGATGAAAGAGTTAGAAAAAAACAATACAGCGGCTTCAAAAGAGAACAGAAGCATTTAAACCCTTGAAATGAACCAAGATGAATGACATTTTGTAGATAGAATTAGTCCAAGATACATGGACAAGCAACGCGGAGCATATCTTCAAACGATACCAAAGGTATGTCACGGGGTATATCGTAGGGATATGTCTTCAAAGAAAATTCTTGGAGGTGCCTTTAGATGTATATAGATGAAGCTGTGGACTTTCGCGTTTTCTGCCATTTTGACTGTATCGTCAGATCTTTATCACTATGACGGCCGGGGTGGTGTTTCGCTTGGTAGGGTCATTTTATTATGTGTCTGACATATTGTGTTATTCTCTAAGGTTATAAGTATCATACCTTAACGAAATGGATGTGGATTGGTTTACGTTTCGATTGTAAATAAATATAAACGAATATTGTTATTGTTGATATAAATATAAACGAATATTGTTATTCTTTCGAACGTAATAATGTGTTTTGCTCAGTTTGTTTCCAAAACTTGCTAATTAGTATAGGAGAATTATTAATTCAATTAATTTGTTGTTAGAACATTTTATAATTTTTCCTGATATTTCATTTTTAAACCATACACTTTGAATGAATTATGTTTAAGTGACAATTAGTATGTTTAACAAAATAAGTTTAGCTGTGGTATGTGCCAAAATGCAATTTTAGCCTGATTTCACAACAAATAATCAAAATTGATATGTAATATCTTTACCGATGGCCAAAACATGACAAGTTATAGTTTCTAATGAAAATTTAAAAAATGACCACAAATACGTGCTTAAACCGAAATCATGCCTGCTATTCTTACAAAATATTCTACAATGAATATCAAACCAATCTAAACTTCTGCCTACTGCATAGAGGTTTCCAAAATCACGTTCAGCTATTTTTTTCACAAAGGCCGGGTACATTAACCTGTTTTCGGTCACAAATTCTATTATATCTATATCGAACTTATAAACACAGAAATTATTATTTTCATAAACACTCAGTTCTTTTCGACAGAAAGTCATAATTAAAGAAATTTGGCATATGGGTTACTCATCTGGAACGAGGCTTTTTACCTCGATCTGGGCACTTCCGTCTTACGATGACGCAATAAAACTCGCTTGTCACTAATTTAAGTAAAGTAGCTCTAATTAAGAAGGTGACATACACGTTATTCCACTTTTAAATTGGAGGTTGGTCATTTATGTATACGTGACGAGTGATACTTACCGATGTCACTTTATGAGTATGTTTATAACAGCACATATATCGGAGCTTGATATGTCTATGTCGATTACCTTGTTATATATTGTATATGACCTGTATCGATGTCTCCCGTGCTTGTGTAAATAACCACTTTTTCGTAATAGTGAACTCACTTCATCCACTTATTGGGAATACTGATTTCAAGTACGGGAAACGGGTATTTCATAACAAGCGCATAATACTTATTTACTGTGAGCTTACATTACACGAACTTTCGGGGTAGGCTTGTCCTTTAAGTAGAAAATATTTTAATGCACCGCTTAAAAACAATCTTAGCAAAGGTTTCCTCACTTTAGTGAACATCTCCTTTGCTATGCATTCAGGGCACCATAGCATGCATTTTTGCTCTCAAATTGCCTAAATTAGGACATGCACGTGTAAAAGGACATATGCACTCACTTTAACTTTATATTGATGTAATAAAATACTATTATTGTTCATGGTTGAACAGCAATCAATCATTATAAAGTCAAGACGGTTGAAGTTACTGAGGACTTTCAAAAATCGTAAGAGTCGACTGGGCACAAAATGGTAAATCTTGATTGTTGAAATCTCATTAGATTATGTATGTAGCTCATACAGAATGTGTACAAAATTAGACGGTTCATGTGTACTTGCAAGGGAAAATGAGAAATGGAGTTTTCGAAATTCTGATTCGTTGCCGTTACATTAAGAAGTCAAAACTTACACAGAGAAGTGTATTTTGTATGAAACTAGAATTATGTTATGGGACATCCATTCGTCACCTTTGACCTTAAAACACAACATTGTTTATAGTAATTTCATCACGCTATGATACCTCAATGAAATCCCAAAACACATGACATTTGCGCTGATTTTTGCCGTCGTGTTATTAACGAGTTGCAACATTTGTTTATAAACATTCCGCTTCGGCATGTAAGGATATTTTTCCAATTGAAATTTATAGAATTTTCCTTAGAATTATTTGAAAGAAATGCCCTACGATCATAATCTTCATTGTTTCTTCATTTCACAAGAGTGAATGTTCGTGTCAGCAAGTGTACATGTAATTTTCCTCATTGCAAACTTTCTTTTTGACATCGGTATATATACATTCTTCAAATGAAACTTACACACGAATTGTTATTTTGTAACAGAATAGAACTTTGAGTTGAAATATTTAAAGTCAACAATCTTTACGAATGACCTTTTTCAAACGTTGATGGGTTAGTGTACAGATTTAGACTGTGTTGTGGACTCAATTCGTCTGATACATCTATTGTCAACGATTGATAGGAAATAAAAGTTGTCTCACATGCGCGGACACTGCTTAACGGCCATGACTATCGCTACTGTGCAACAAATCCTATGAATGTTATGGAGCGCAACTTAACTTGATCACAGGGGCGTGTATCGCCGATAATTATAATAGTAATATATAATGAAAATAAAAAAGGGTATCTCTACTATATAAATACTAAAGGGATATAACGCCCTTAGATCCCTCGTCTTGTTCCGGGACGAAATCAACTTGGAAATTCAATATAGATAAATATAACAATAGACACATGAAGCCTGATAAATTCCCTTTCGACAGAATGTAAAACAATCAAAATCGGTTCACTTTTGACCGAGCTACACTGTTTAGAAATCGAAAAAAGTAAGCTTTCTTCAGAGTACGCCAAAATCCTGCCTCACAAAAACATCGCTGTCAAACTGATAAAATACGAATTAAACACTCGCATACGTACTTTAAACAACAAATACAACTTGATCGCAATCCCTATGTGTTCCGATTTCGTAGCAAGACTATTCAAATGAAATATTATGTGATACATACCTTGTAAGCGAGCTTTTACTGCATTAAATGCGGTTTCGATCGCTCGAGTCTGCCATGTTTGACCTTACTATTGGACAGATCACATAGAATACAAGCGGCTCGCTGATTGGTTAAACATTAACTCTTCTGTAGTGAAGTTACGAAGAATTAATGTTTAGCCAATCAGCGAGCCGCTCGTATTCTGTGCTATCTGTCCGATATTACAACCTCAGTTTACACACCATCTCGTTTTATTTCGAACCCAGAACCATTTAGTTGACTGCTTAACCATGCCGTTGTTTAGAATCCAAAAATCCAACAACTTTTAATTCATAAAAAAACGTCATGTGCAGGATGGCTGTTTAGATCTGCATTGAATGAGAAGTCAGGGAACATGTGACATTTATTTGTTTGTTTGTTCTATTTTCTTTGTTTGCGTAGGTTTCATTTAAGTTCTTTGAACATAGATGAGTTTCTCATCACTTAAGCAAAGTGTACACGGATTATAGTCAAAGCAGCTAAACTGACAAGTGATTATATGACTAAATACATTCAATTTCCTTTTCTGCGCTTTGCCCTTTCAGTGCCAAAGACCATTGGCAGTTAAATACAAGTTTACATACAGAAAGACGCATTCAAGGTAGATTAATGAAAATGACGAATTTATAGGGAGCCAGTCTTTATGGCTGCTCAGCGGAGCTAGGGTCAACAATAACTAGAGTTAGGTTAAAAAGCTTTCATGAAGAGATATTTGTTTATTGTTACTGCAGACCTTAGTCCATCGGGCAGAGAGTTCCATAGTTTTGGTCCGCCAACTGAAAATGATCGTTCTACCAGTTTAGTCTTGGTATGAGGTAAAGTCAGGCTTTGAACATGAACACATCTCAGATCACGAGTGGACTGAAATACTTGTAAAAGTTCTTTCACGTACCGTGATGAATTCTCATAATGCAGATCTGAATAGGTGAGGGTCAGGGCTTGTACTGAATATTTTCGTCATTGAGTACCTCTTAACCAATAATGGCATGACAGGGGTTAACATCATGAAAAAGAAAATAAGGACATATTTTAACATTATTTATTTATTTTATGGACAGAAAGAATCCATACTCTCTTATTTCAAGTTATTTGTACAACATCTCCATGTTTTCATTCATCTCGGCAGCCGGAGCTTGTGCCGTGTCTAGTAAGAACACCAACCGGCAAATAGACCTAACCAACACAGATCTGCTTTGGGATATATATACACAGAACTCCCATGATCTAGTCTTCTGTGGGACCGACAGCCAAGTGTCACACACCCGGAAACCATCACCTAAGAAGCAGAGCAAGGAGTCATATACAACAGCAAAGACGACGACGACAACAGCATCTGAGACCTACAACATCAAATCGCTGGCGAAGACGTACTCAACATTGGAGGGTGTTTCCAGAATGAAGACAAAAAGAATTGTGCTATATAACATAAATGCAGAGAAACCTTTTGATCAGGTCAAACAACTAGTGTTTGACTACACTCATGAACGACATGTGCGCACTACGTATGTGCGTCTCCTACGTGAGAAACATCACTATGATGGCACAAGAACATATACAGTTCAAGTTAACCTATCGGCAGATGACTATGCTAACATTGGCAACGACATTGACTTCTGGCCACATGACATTCGGTGCAGGGATTATATTCCTCGAAATCGTCAGTGGAAAAGCAGTGATCAACACAGCAATGGATACCGATATGATGAACAGTACTAACTTCCAATGGATAACGGTAAAATCAATCTATTGATATGTGTTGTAATAACATTAATGACCCTTAGTATACTTACCTGGAATGTACGTGGCTTGTATAACAAGTCGAATGTACTAGCAAATACTCTTCCCAGAAATGTAGATATATTATGTATTCAGGAACACTGGTTGAATCCTTCCAATACTGATGTTCTAAATAACTTTCACGGTTACAACATTGTTAGCTGTAAGTGTAACACAAGCGTTTCTGCTAAAGGATCAGGAGGCCTAGCCTTATTATGTCATTCTCAATCACGATGGAAAGCCAATCCTTTACAAAAATCAGATTACTTTGTTAGTGCTAGACTTAGTTCAAGTGGATTTGAAGATATATTTGTAATCTGTTGTAGACTCCCATCTACCAATGTATTGCATTCAACGTATCTGAATGCTGTAGATGAGTTATTTGATGTATATGATGTTTTCTGTCAAGAAGGAGATACCTATATAGTTGGAGATCTGAACTCTGACTTGTGTAAAACTATTTTAACCTCACGTGAAAAGGCACTTGAAAAAGTTATCAATTACAGAAATCTTGTACATGTTTTAAGAACGTCCCGTACATATGGTCCGGGGTATACATGGCGAAGTAAGGATAATGTACATAGAACTTTAATAGACTATATCCTCATACCCTCTCATGCGGTAAGCAACTTAGTTCAGTGTTGTGTACTAGACAGTTGTGACTATACAATCTCTGACCACTTTCCATGTTACATTGATATCAAAGTACAATCTAGACTCGTAAAACCCGTAACAAAATCATGTATTCCAAAATGGCGTAAGGCTGAATCTTCCGAACTCAGGGATTACACTAATGAGACAGAAAGGTTGCTTTCTGAAGTTAGTATTCCTTGTGATGAAGTACAACCTGCAGATATAGAGCTTTATAATGAGCAAATAACCAATGCCCTTATTGTTGCTAGCTCCAAATGTATTCCTGTTGGAATATTTAGACCCTACCTAAAGCCTTATTGGAAGCGAGACGGCCTAGATAATGTGCATTATCAAATGCGAAAATCACGGCGAATCTGGTTAGCAGACGGCAAACCAAGAGGAGATAACTCATCAACGTATCGAGACTACAAGCGCGATAAACGCGACTTCCGTCGCTTACACCGGCAGGCAAAACGTACACAACACAAAGAAGTCTCGTGTGAACTTGAAATTACATCAGACACAGATATAAATACTTTCTTTAAATCAGTGCGTAAGCTAAGACGGCCGCGTTCAACAGTTGATAAGCTAGTATTCAATGATATCCATGCGGATTCCTCAGATACTATATGTAATCTTTGGGGCGAATATTATGCAAATCTTGCTGTACCTCATCATTCTGAAAGTTTTGATGATGAATATAAAACATCAGTGGAAACCAAGCTGTCGGAGATAATCTCCCGACCCGACGCTATTACTACTGCAGATACTACCTTATATATCGATGTACAACCTTCAGAGTTAAAGCAACATCTTGTCAAACTAAATCGCAACAAATCACCCGGACCAGACAGCGTAACAAACGAGCATCTTATTCTCGGAGGCGACGCGCTAGTAATAAAGCTCTGTACTTTATACAATGCAATAATGAAGGCTATGTACTTTCCAAATATTTTTAGATTGGGTATGATTGTTCCAATCTACAAGGGAAAAGGCCCAAAATACGACCCAAAAAACTATAGAGGTATCACTCTCACATCCTGTTTAGGAAAACTTTTTGAAAAAATTTTACTCTCGCGATTAGAAAGTTATATCAATACTATTAACCCAAATTTTCCAGACCCACTACAATTTGGATTTAGAAAGGAACATGGTGCAGTTATGTCAGCGTTTATGCTTAATGATTGCATAACACACTATGTCGAGCGTGGATCACAAGTTTTTACAGCTTTTCTAGATAATGAGAAAGCCTTCGATCGCATTTGGCAGGATGGTTTATTCTTAAAACTTCATGATCTAGGCATAACAGGTAAAATGTGGGATCTACTATATCACAGTTACACGTGCAGCTCCTCTTTTGTCATGTATGATGGAAATAGTTCAGATAAATTTGAAGTAAAACAAGGGGTAGGACAGGGTAGAGTCCTGTCTTCTTGGTTCTTCCTTGTTTTCATAAATGATTTAATAACTGAATTAAGAGCATGTGACAATGGTATATGTGTATATGGTATAAATGTACCATCAGTTTTGCTGGCAGATGATACAACACTATTAAGTACCACCCCATCTGGGCTTCAAAATTCCCTCAATATTGTTTCGCAATATGCCTCTCGATGGCGCCTAACATACAATGCATCTAAAAGCACTGTCATAGCTTTTCGGAAAGGGAAACAATCCAGTCTTGAACCTTTATTTTCATTTTGTAATACCCTCATAACTGTAAGACCATCAGTAAAATACGGAGGCATCCTTCTCTCATCAGATCTCTCTTGTAAAGACAGAATCTTGACTAGTTGTCAAAAGGCAAGACAAACTATAAATTCCCTACGTTCACTGGGTCTTAACAATACTGGCCTACATCCAATTACGTGTGTAAATATATGGAAGAGAATGGTTTTACCTACAAGCTTTTATGGTTGTGAACTTTTATCCACACTACATGGTAAAGACATCCATATTGTGGAAAATACTCAACGATATTTTGCCTGTTGTGTACAAGGTTTTAACAGACGTATGTCAACAGATTCTGTTTGTGCTAACCTTGGTCTATGGACAATGGTCGGATATATTGACAAGTGTAGATTATTATTCCTTGGAAGACTATGTAATAATTGCTGTAATTCATCAACGAAAACTTTGTTTTGTGCATTTCTATCACTCAATATTCATGTATGTACTAACTCCCGCAGTATTAGCAACACTCTGTTATGTACAGCACAAAAGTATGATCTTCTCAAATATGTTGAACATTATGTACAAACTGGTATTTTCCCCCTTAAAACAGTGTGGCGGAAAATAGTTTTTAAGTCTATCTTCTCTTTTGAAGAAACCCAATGGAAACTGAAACTCTCCATAAGAGAAGATATGTCAAGATATGCTATGATACACCAAAACCTCAATATGCATAGACTCTATACTCTTATAGATCTATTCCCAGATTACAAAGCCCATATACAACTAATTGTACAAACTGGTTCTAAGGCAAAATTTTCAAACGAATGTACACTTTGCAATAAACACTGCTATGACCATGATGCACACGTCATCCTACATTGTGAATCTTTGATGTGCCAGAGAAATAACTTTTATTTAAAACTACTTGACATACTTGATGTAGATGCCTATGTGAATATTGAATTGCTGGATGATGACGATGTCTTGGCACTATTTTGTGGTGCACCCCTTGACATTAATGGACTTACAAATGAAGATAGACAAACCGTAATACTTGCATTTTCACACTTTATTTATGATATAAGAATATCTCTGAGTAAATACTTCTAAACAATGCTCCTGTAAATATTGCAATGTGCACCGTTATGGTTTGAATTTCTTGTAAATATTCCTTATGTACATATTTGATTGATATTGTTTTTGCCTTGTAATCTTCAAACGCCATTGGAGGAAATAAAGACATTCATTCATTCATTCATTCATTTGACCGATTAATAATCTATTATGCTAATTGGCTGAGAAATTGAACAATGTTCGAAGACACTTACCATGCATTTGATAATATAAAGAAGAACCTGTTGGCAGTATTTGTAGGCGAATTGTTATCATAGTGGTGATGCACACGCTATTTGATATGATCGTACTTGAATACACCATAAAGGTAAGTATTTCGTGCTCCAATTCTTACATATTTTATTAAAAAGAATATATACTTATTCGGAAGTGTGAGCGAATTGACAACTAAACCGATTTTGCATTGTAAGTTTCATGTTGGGATAACTTTGTAATTCGACTTGGCGAAACACTGTAGTCATTGTTATTTATTACAGTTTTGAACGGTAAATTAAAGAATTGGTTTACTGTAGCCCCGAGTGGGTTGTTTCACAGAAAAGCCTCGAGACCAGAGGAAGAATACATCTGGAGACAGTCCAGAAGTGTGGACCACGCACCAATGGTAACTGACTTATCAACGGTACTGTATCAGCGAAATATAATTGAATCAGTATTTCGTATTTTTGAGAAAATGATGTTTGTGATATCTTTTAGTTTTGGTAGAGAATATTTTTTAAAATTTAACATTAACACGAATGGACTTTCATCAGCCCAAAGAGTCGATGTGAGTTTATACAGCACTCACTTTTTTAGATATTCTTTTCCGTATGAAAACGTAAACAATATGTGAATATAAATGTTGTTACTCAAATGATGTATTATAAAAATACACCTTCGTTTTTAAAACTATTTAACCTCAGTTTACACACCATCTCGTTTTATTTCGAACCCAGAACCATTTAGTTGACTGCTTAACCATGCCGTTGTTTAGAATCCAAAAATCCAACAACTTTTAATTCATAAAAAAACGTCATGTGCAGGATGGCTGTTTAGATCTGCATTGAATGAGAAGTCAGGGAACATGTGACATTTATTTGTTTGTTTGTTCTATTTTCTTTGTTTGCGTAGGTTTCATTTAAGTTCTTTGAACATAGATGAGTTTCTCATCACTTAAGCAAAGTGTACACGGATTATAGTCAAAGCAGCTAAACTGACAAGTGATTATATGACTAAATACATTCAATTTCCTTTTCTGCGCTTTGCCCTTTCAGTGCCAAAGACCATTGGCAGTTAAATACAAGTTTACATACAGAAAGACGCATTCAAGGTAGATTAATGAAAATGACGAATTTATAGGGAGCCAGTCTTTATGGCTGCTCAGCGGAGCTAGGGTCAACAATAACTAGAGTTAGGTTAAAAAGCTTTCATGAAGAGATATTTGTTTATTGTTACTGCAGACCTTAGTCCATCGGGCAGAGAGTTCCATAGTTTTGGTCCGCCAACTGAAAATGATCGTTCTACCAGTTTAGTCTTGGTATGAGGTAAAGTCAGGCTTTGAACATGAACACATCTCAGATCACGAGTGGACTGAAATACTTGTAAAAGTTCTTTCAGGTACCGTGATGAATTCTCATAATGCAGATCTGAATAGGTGAGGGTCAGGGCTTGTACTGAATATTTTCGTCATTGAGTACCTCTTAACCAATAATGGCATGACAGGGGTTAACATCATGAAAAAGAAAATAAGGACATATTTTAACATTATTTATTTATTTTATGGACAGAAAGAATCCATACTCTCTTATTTCAAGTTATTTGTACAACATCTCCATGTTTTCATTCATCTCGGCAGCCGGAGCTTGTGCCGTGTCCACTCCCACAGCGTTGTCCGGCTGTATCGGTAACGGCTCCTGCTCCATGTCGAGGTTCTCCTCTACCGGCAAGGTTTCATGCTCAATCAGCTCCTCTTCTAACGTCTCCTCTTTCTCCTCTGCCTTCTCACCAGTAGCCTCTGTGCAAGTTTTATTTGAAAATCAATCAAAACGTATGAATTTGTTAATGAACAAAAAGACAGAATTGGTGGTAGGTCCACAAATTTTTACACGGGGAAGGGGGAGGATGTTGCGGGTATCACCCATTGTAGAGGGGGTAGGGGGTCCCCCGTTTTACGTTCGATGTTTTAATATATTTCCAAAAAGGGGGTTCGAACTGAGGATCATTAATTTAAATAAATTTGCAAACAAATATTTTACACAACATGGACCAGTTCATGCTATGAATTGTGAGGAAAATATTTTAGAAAACGACATACAACACCGATTCAGATTGATCAGGTTTTAATGAGACTATTTTAACTATGACTTCATTCTAGCTGTGACATTTTCAGATATAATGAATGAATGTTTATTTGTAATCACGGCCACATGGCCTAAAGTACAATAATCATGAATACTGCGCATGGCCATTGACATGATTGCTTACATAGGTAAATTACGTTTAAGATAAATTACAAGATCTTTTAAGCATTCAACATTCTGTGAAGACATTAGCAAATTAAATTTTTCTCGCGTTGGATAGGTATGGAAATAGCTTGGTAACAACATTTTTCTACTTTCATTATAATATGGACAGACTAACAAAAAGTGAAATTCGTCTTGGATAACGTCATAATTACATTTTGTACATTTCAATAAATCAATATTTACATTTGTATCGTATCGAAATTGCTGTATATTAAGTTTATGGCTCATACATCTAAATTTACACAGAGTTCGAAGTAAATCTCTATCTGAAATAAGCCGTAAGATGTAAATTTCTGGTTCCAGAACACTCTTGTAAGAGCAATAGTGATGCAAATATGATGATGAACATAATTTACTATGCCATATTTGATACTGAATATCTTTACATCGTTGTTTAAAACATTGCATAAAAAATGAGGTGTCGCCACAATCTTGGGAGATCCATACATATGAAAACCCAGTCTCCATTAACAAAATCCGAACATGTGACACCCAACTAATACCACCATGGTCGTCATATGATTTAAGCATTAAATAGCAGGCCTTTGGATGGCGACTTGTTTTCATGTTAAGTAACCTGGTCCAGTATTTTACACATCTTTGAAAATAATTGATACGAAGTCTTGACCTTCCAACTTCACCAAGTATAGCTGTGTTTGACACAAATTTACTGACACTAAGATATTTCTTTAAAAAAAAGAACTTTGTACTTTTTCTATCTTATCTCTTACAGAATAACCCCAAATTTCGGAACCATATAAAAGTATTGGAGCTATTTTTGTATCAAATATTTTGGTTATTACATTCAGCGGGATTTGAGGATACTTGTTAATAAGTTGAAAATTAGGAAAACAGGCCTTTTGGGCTTGAATAGCTAATGTTTCACACGCCTTCGACCACACAAGTCTCGATGAGAACAGTATGCCTAGATATTTATAATATGATACAACATTAATCTTTTCTCCATCATATGTCCATTTTTCGTTTTTATTTAGATATCCCCCATTCCTAAATACGACAATGCATGATTTATTCAAGTTTACCTGAAGACCCCATTTATCACAATAACTTTTTAACAAATCAAGCTTCTTCTGCAAACCTATAACAGTGTCATCCAATAATGTTACATCATCAGCAAACAAGATCAATTGAATATCGTCAGTTCCGTCTCTCACAAATATACCTCTTAATCCATAGGTCTTGAATTCTTCTATCAACTCATTGATAAAAAAGATGAACAGCATAGGGCTAAGAATGCAACCCTGGCGAAAACCAGCGGAGGTTGTAAATACTTCAGTTTTAAGATTACCAACTCTAACACATGCAGAAACTTGTTCATACATATTCTTCAAAATACAGAACATCTTACCGTGAACACCCTTCGTTAATAAAAGGTACAATAATTTGTTTCGGTTCACTAGGTCAAATGCCTTCCTAAAATCTATGAATGCGACATAAAATCTATGTTTCGGCTTCCGCAAATATTTCTGACATAAAGACTGCAGAATAAACATATTTTCTACAGTAGAGTAATCACTGCGAAAACCTGCTTGAGATTCGTGTAGCACTTCATGAATATCAAGCCATATTCGTATCCTGTGTTCTAAGATTGATGAAAATATTTTACCCATAGTGTTTAAAAGTGTAATCCCTCGATAATTATTCGGATCGTGAACATTGACTTTCTTATGGAGAGGAATTATCATCCCTATATTCCAACTCTCTGGGAAGATTCCAGAATCTAATACACAATTGAATACAATTTCGAGAAAAGGGATAAGAAATTTTCAAATATCCCTTGTTTAGAAAAACCATTTAGTTTAGATGTATTAACCTAAATTTTTTTTTCCTCTTTGGAAGTATTGCTTTCTTGGAAAAATAACTCACTTGGTACGAGGGTGTCCAACTTCTGGCTAATGTTCTGTTGTGTCCTCCACGTGTCAAAGGTCATCTCCAGCAGCTGTCCGTCCTTCACTGAATGAAGAATGAATGGGCAAGGAATTAAAATACGAATAATAATAATAATAATGTGAAAGTAATAATCCACTGTACGGTGGACTACATGGAAGGAGGAGTAATTACTAGTCACTACATCCCCCGATCGTGTATTATTGACCAATTGAATTACTGAAAACTTCCCATAACAGGGGGTCATATATAAAACTTTAACAATGGTGTTATTTGTTTGAGGAGTATACAAATATATATTGTTTCTGAAAATTTACAGTTCAGTACATTCACAATAAACAGGTGACAGTCGAGATTTGTGATCGAAAACCGGACAAAGGCGCGCTAATGACTGAAACGTTATTTGGAAACTTCTTTACAGAAGATACGAAGAAAATATATGTTGATAGTGTTAAGTAGACCACTAAACAAATATTCATGTATGAAACATGCTCTGGGTCACTTTAAGTCATAGTCCGTTCTGATTGGTCAATTAAAAGCACCAGTGTACACCAATATTTCGTTTACACTACGAATGCACAGAATCCTGCATACCGCGATATTGCTAACGATACGTACTCAGAAATCTATCTCGTAAGTTATATAGCCAATATGTACGTATTTAGGAAATAAATGGCTTCTAAAAGGACGGAAGTATTTAATGTAACGTCGCATTAAATCGACATGAACTACGATAACGGACATATCAAAATTTTGTTTACAACCAGAAAAAGCGGAAACGGCAGCCATTTTGGTAAATCCAAAAACAATGATAATACTATGTTATTAAATCAGTTAATTTACAACATTGGTTTAATAAACTATATTTCATACCTTATTCTCAGTTCAGAGTTTAGGTAAATTCAATAGCTGCACACGTTCAGCCGTTTTCATCTGTCCATTATTTATTTATATTTTATTTGTTTACAACTCCCATAGATATTTTTATATCTCTCCTTTTCATTGTTGATTAAAGGTCAATTAAAAAGTATTTCATTGCATCGATAGAAAGCTAAACTGAATGTTTATGTCCTCATGTTCAATTTAATAGTCATTTTCACCGGATAGCGTGCTTTTGTGACATTAAATTTCATTGATCAACTGTGTCTTAAACACAGAAATTGGCACAAGAAAAAAATCTCAATCTCACTGGTTACAAACCACTGTGGTTCAAACACAAAAGTTGAAAAGAATCGAATGAATAGTTTTTCTTCTATCAGTCCGACAAATTCTGATATGATTTACTTGGTACAAATAGAAATTTTTAACCAAACCCGTTTCTTTTTAATTGGGTAGCGAACTTATCTTTATATAACGGACAGAAAACGGGCATAATTGGAAAAGAATCGGGTGAAAGGTTTTCTGCATTCGGTCGAACATACATGTCCTGGGACGGACGGAACGATGGACGGAATAGTTGGTATATAAGTATATATATACCTTCGACAGAGAGAGAGAGAGAGAGAGAGAGAGAGAGAGACAGACAGACAGACAGACAGACAGACAGATACAGAGAGAGACAGAGACAGAGACAGAGACAGACAGAATCCTCAGATATTTACGGTGGTGCCATCCACGATAGGCATTCGCCAAAGACAAAACGGCCAAGATTGGGACCAAAACATTTTCAAACGTTGCTTCCAGAATGATGCTTTTCTGCTCACAGGGTCTGCTATATATGGCACCTAAAGATTTGACCCAGTGCCAAAATCCATTCAACAGTGTTTCATTCAACTTTGATCAGGGTTGAAAGTCGTTTGATTGTAAATTAAATCATAAAAAGAAAACAATAAACAAACACGCGAGGGAATAATATTGTTTATTCATGTCACATTTATGACGTGGTTTCGCATGACTTGAAAAGGTAAGTATGTCGTGTTAGTTCTTCATACTCATTTCATTTGTATTCTGGTGAAAGAACAGAAATACGTTTTTCATTAATGTCCTACATCAAACCAAATTTTAAGAAATGTATTCAAACCCGTCTCTGGTATTTCACTGCCGATTTATAAGTTGATAACAGATAGCCTACATTTATTCATAACTACAATGCAAGAGCCCATCCGAAGGAAAGTTTGGATTTTTTCGCGGCACTCTGGAGATTTAATTTCAAGAAACCTATATTTTAAGATATTCATTCCATGTCAAAAACAGTGGTTAAGCTCACTTACAAACCTTCCTTACCAATCACTCGTCTGGAGAACGCGATTATTATCTTGTGTAAACTGTTATATTAAATTGTTTTTCTTACTGACAAACTGAAAACATCTTGTTCGTATTATGGTTATAACGAAATCTGCAAACTTATATATATGAAATAAACCTTTACCTTACTGACCATTATTCGTAAGACAGAAACATGTATGTCATCGAACAGAAGAACGTTTTCTTACCGACCACTGACCAATTACATGAAAGCGACATTTTGCCAAAGGTATTTATATCGTATATTCTTAGATGGAGTTGTACATCATGCAGAAAATGAAACAATGAAGGGTGTATGCAATATGATTTTTATTTATTATTTATTTGCTGTTGGTTTTTTTACAATTATACGAAATGCAATAGCGGCGAGTCATGTTTAAGCTGCCTTTTTCTCACTACATGTATACACAATTGACAAGCATTGAAATGGTAATATTCAGATACAACCAGTAGTTTTCGATATAATAACACAATATTCAAAATTTGACATATGACCCCAACGACATACTTTATGCCCCTTAAACATGTAAATTGTAGTACATAGTACATTTAGAAATATCATACGCTTTTTTATTCTTTGGCGATGCGCTGCATTGACACCAAAAAACACTCGCACAATGCAGCAATTTTGAATTAGTCAACGCTGAAGTGCGACGGAAATTAGCGTGAAGATGCAGATCATTCCATTGAGTTTGTCCTGCCAAAAAGAGCGGTCAAAATTGGATCCGAGCAAGGACACCGCCTCAGATTATCATGGCCCGGGCCTAGATTTCCGAAGCTAAGATGATCTTAAACCAATGTTAATGTATGGTTCTTTTGGCTACCTTAGTGCTGGAGGGGGTTAGGTCATGTAAATAACTAACAAATTCAAATTCATTTATTCTCAAAAACGCCATCGACGGTGGTACATGAGCATAGAAATATATCACAAAGAAATATACATAGTTTCCAAGATGAACAGATGAAATTTTCATTTAACGAGTAACAAGAGACTGAAGATGGGTATAAGCATTGAATAAAACAGTCATGGTCACAGGTATTGTACAAGCAATGAAAATCAGGATTTAGTTAAGATGATCTTTATAAATTTCGATAGTTTTTTTCATTTTTTGGTATCCTTATTGGACATTAGTTGTTTGAATTTCAAAAGGTCTGCCCAAATGAAATAGCAAACCAGGTACATGTACGTAGGGAAAGCTTTTGCAAATTTGTTTATATTAAATTCTGAAAGGAATCTGGACCATACAGGAAGTTTTACTAGGGTGCGGTCATACTTTTTCCTAAAGGACACGATTTCATACAAACAGATAGCTTCATCAAAATATTCATGATATAATGAATGATAATTAAGTTAAGAAATGACAAACGGACTTTGTGCGGCTGTTTCGTGGAGTTCATGGTCAAGCAGTGCAAAATAGTTCCATTAGCTTGTTGAAATCTACTGAAAGTACTTATTTTAATGAATAAACTGAGTGAATTTATAACTTTCTCACGGGCAGATTGCGTCACATGTTCCACGACCTGATATTTAGTTTCGGTATATCATACTGGTTGCTTGTTTAGTGAGTTTCGTAAACTAAGTAACCTTGGATTTAGCTACTCTATCCGTAACGCTGTATAAACACAACATTTTAATTTGGAGAAGGGAAGCATCTCTCGGTTTAACTGAATCCTCCACGCAGTCGGTCTGCGCACCTCGGACTTCCACAGAACCCTGCCAATAAGCCAGCTACCTTTCCTCCGCATTCGCCATGTAGCAGAAACTTTAGAGGATTCGTCGAATGAAAAGTGTAACGATGTCATTTTGAAATTTTATTTGGGAAAAAAGATTCATAGAAATAAAACAAATTTATATGACAATTTGGGCTGAAATCATTAAAGAAATGACAGTTTAGGTGAGTGTTACATCTTTGTTATTAGACGTCTGTTGTAAAGAAGTTCTCCGTTTGCTTGCTAATAAATGAATGTGTACGTTTTATTTATAATGGAACCATCAAAACTTGTGATAATTTCTCATTTATATCTTAATCCGTCTGAGCACTGAAATCACTGCACAAATTCTTTATGTGAAGCCCTTGGAGTTTTGTTAAGCATCGTCGATCAGACATTTTGAATATCATCAGTTCGATGAAGGTGATCAAACGCTGCTCAAAGCTAGCCGTCAATGGTCAAGGGCAAACTCCTAACGTCAGGGGTGTGCAAGCTTATTAGATGATATTCTAATTGATCTACGCTCGCTGCCTAAGCATACGAGAACGTAAAGTCGAAGTATTCGAGTTCGAATCTACCATCGAAACGTTTATTTTCATTTACATCTCAAAGCATGGTTTTTGGAAACGACTTTTTCAATGAAATATGTATACCATGTCAAAAGAACAGCTCTGTTGTCTCAAAGCCAAAGAAAGAAGGATTAATTTAATGTCAATTTACTGTGAATATCTTCACGCTGTTCATTTGCATATATCAATGATCGCATATGAAGATAACTTCTACTGTTTCATTCATATGTCGTCAGGCCTATTTTGCAAGTTGAATGCAGAATTACATTGTATGATATAGAGGTTGTCATCTGTCTGCGCTCAACAGCTTCATGTCCAAGAGACGTTGGCATTAACCACCACTTTATATACACCTCGGAAAAAGTTGTGCAGTACAGTGTTATTTTATCCAGTAGTGGTGTTCCGGAAAATCATCATCTTATCGCTGATCAGTTAATTCAGTATGGAGACAGTAAACAGGTTTAAGTTGTAACTTATGACTGAAAACCCGATAAAAACTGACAATTGCGAAAGCCGGTGACGTATTTGTTGAAACTGAATTAGAGCAGTTACAATAGGGTTTATAATGTTTATCAGATCAAATATCATATAGTCATGCATATTTGATGAAAAATTGGTATGTATTACCATTAAATTTGCAAAGCATTATAAAATCACTAACTCGTTTAGTAATTGGGACTGCACTTCGCCGCAGAGGATTGCAGACATGTGCATAATTTGAAAAGAATAGAATTAATAGTTTTTCTGCAATCGTTCAAACAAAACATGTGCTCGGACCGACAGACAGATGGACGGAATCGTTAGTACGTCACTGTATAACTTCGACCGTTGGACTGGGGTATGATATCATTGCAGAAGTCTTGACTTAAGGAGATTTCTAAAAAAAATTATCTTACCAGCTTTGATGAGGGATTGGACACCTGAGAGAATTTTTGCTTGATTTGCCAATATTTCCTTCGAGTGATCCTCAGGAGGAGGTGGTGATGGCCCTGAAGAAAACGTTATAGTACTGTTAAAAATACGTTCAGAAATAGGAGGGGGAGTAGGGATGGGGGGAGGGAGACACAGAGAGAGAGATAGAGAAACAAATAAATCAATACTATTAGATAAATATTTATTTACCGTGGTGGAACAACAAAGTTGACAAGACCGATTTTACTACAACAATTAATGATGTAGTTGAGAGAGAGAGAGAGAGAGAGAGAGAGAGAGAGAGAGAGAGAGAGAGAGAGAGAGAGAGAGAGAGAGAGAGAGAGAGAGACAGACAGACAGACAGACAGACAGACAGACAGACAGACAGACAGAGAAACAGAATCCTCAGATATTTACGGTGGTGCCGTCCACGATGGGCATTCGCCAAAGACAAAACGGCCAAGATTGGGACCAAAACTTTGAACATTTTCAAACGTTGCTTCCAGAATGATGCTTTTCTGCTCACAGGGTCTGCTATATATGGCACCCAAAGATTTGACCCAGTGCCAAAATCCATTCAACAGTGTTTCATTCAACTTTGATCAGGGTTGAAAGTCGTTTGATTGTAAATTAAATCATAAAAAGAAAACAATAAACAAACACGCGAGGGAATAATATTGTTTATTCATGTCACATTTATGACGTGGTTTCGCATGACTTGAAAAGGTCAGTATGTCGTGTTAGTTCTTCATACTCATTTCATTTGTATTCTGGTGAAAGAACAGAAATACGTTTTTCATTAATGTCCTACATCAAACCAAATTTTAAGAAATGTATTCAAACCCGTCTCTGGTATTTCACTGCCGATTTATAAGCTGATAACAGATTAGCTACATTCATTCATAACTACAATGCAAGAGCCCATCCGAAGGAAAGTTTGGATTTTTTCGCGGCACTCTGGAGATTTAATTTCAAGAACCTATATCTTAAAGGCACTAGTGCACGCTTTTACGGTTTACGAGGTTTACGAGGACTTATGCATTCACTTAAGCTTTCTATCGATGCAATGAAATACTAAACATTCTTTACAATTTACCTGCAATCAACAATGAAAACGTTAACACAGCCGCTGTCGGCTTGTATAACATTGCACTAAGGTTACCTTAAGGACTTACGATCACCTTAAAGGCACTAGTGCACGCTTTTACGGTTTAAATTGGCTATTTTAGGTTTACGAGGGCTTATGCATTCACTTAAGCTTTCTATCGATGCAATGAAACACGAAACATTCTTCACAATTTACCTGCAATCAACAATGAAAACGTTAAGGCAGCCGCTCTCGGCTTGGACATACAAAAATCTATGGTTAGCTGTGCACAAAACGGATAAATTATTGACACTTGGAAACGGCTGAACTAGTTTTGTGTGCAGTTATTGAATTTACCTAAACTCTGAACTGAGAAAAAAGAATGAAATATGTTTTATGAAAGCAATGTTGAAAATTAACCTATTTAATAACACAGCATTAGCATTATTATTAGATTGACCATAGCGGCTGCCGTTTCCGCTTTTCTGGTTATGAACAAAATTTAAATATTTCCGATATCGTAGTTCATGCGGATTTAATGTAACGTAACATTAAATACTTCCGGCCTTTAAAAATCCACTTTACTACCTGAATACGTAAATATTTGTTAAATAACTTACGAGGTAGATTACTTGAGTGAGGATAGTGAGTAATATCGAGAGATATGCAGTATTTGTGCATTCGTTTTGTTTACGAAATATTGGCGCACTAGTGCGTTTAAGATATTCTTTCCATGTCAAGAAACAGTGGTTAAGCTCACTTATAAACCTTCCTTACCAATCACTCGTCTGGAGAACGCGATTATTATCTTGTGTAAACTGTTATATTAAATTGATTTTCTTACTGACAAACTGAAAACATCTTCTTCGTTGTATGGTTATAACGAATCTGCAAACATATATATGAAATAAACCATTACCTTACTGACCATTATTCGTAAGACATACACATGTAGAAGAAATATATTCAAATTGACCACTGGTCAGTTGATATCGTAAGTTATACATAGAAAACAACATACTTGGATGGAGTTATACATATTGTAATAATTGTGACTGATAAGGGTGAATGGAATGTTATTTTTAATAGAAACATGTGATTACTATTTTTATGTAGGGTGTTGTTTTACAGTACAAATTACACTTGTGCCCATTGATATTTAAACCTTTTTTTTTTTTGCTAGGAAAAAGTGATCTGTCGAATTTATTAAAATGTTTCATGACAATATGTTAATCCCTGTTAAAGACGGGCTGTTGAATATTGATTGCTAACAAAACCTTGTAAGTGTAGTCTGAATGGTGATCATAATTATGGGAATATCTGTAAAGCGCTATAGTCTCCAGTTACCAATTTTCAAAAGTGCTAAGTTATAGAAACACTTAACAAATCTTTAGTAATGTCTCTCAATCAACCAAGCATGAAGTTGAACGCACTTCTGAAGTGATACGTTTTCAGTAGGGATTTCAACGTGTAAAATCGAGACTGAACTTGGTATATAGTAGGCCTACAATCAGTGCTATCATAGAGCTTTTAATTCTTTGCCGATGCGCTGCATTTAAACCCACAAGCAAGCCTTAGTTTAAACTGATCAGTGCGAGTTATATTAGACAGGACATTTTGGCAGACCACGTTAGACCATTCCATTTCAAATCGACCAAAATCTTGGGATCGCCCAAGTTGACATCATAGATTTTGGATTTTTCAATTAGAATAGATGTTACTGTATCTTCAGAGAAGGGAAATATAATTTTTTTGTTCATACTCAAAAAAGTTTGCGTTTGGCATAGGGTGTTAGGACACAGGGGTCTTCAAAATGTGACGTTTTTTTGAGAAAAACCCTTAATAGCTTTAAATGTCTCTAACATCGACAGCTCTAGAAGCTTTAGGCCTACAATTTTTATATTTGATAGGAATTCAATACAAAGATACGGTCATCATGGGATCTTGAATATGGTAACAGCCATTTATCATGACCTGGGCCTAGATTTCCGAAGCTCTCGTAACTGCTAAGATATTCGTAAGCCAATGTTAATATAATGCTATCTTAGTGCTAAGAGAGCTTCGAAAAGCTAAGCCCTAGAGTGGATGTGGGCATGATAAATATCAGCCAGGTTCCTATAGGAAGCTTTGGCAAATATTTTAGACAAGGAAGACAAGTTTATATTTAATTCTGAAAGGAATGCGGGGAGTTATACAAGGGGGTGGTCTTACTTTCAGGTGGAGGCTATGAATCTCTTGATGGAAATGATGTTATTTTTGAGGCATTGCCTAGAGGACATGGTTTCAGTTTATGGGACGTGAGCTATCCGGAATCTGACTAATTTTGCAAAAAAAGATAAGGGATTGTGTTAATCAACTGTTTGAGGGGCATTATAGAAGTTGTATTCCTGATTCGTTAATCGTTCGGAATCTACGTGGTTCTTTATTAATGGTCAGCTTCTTTGAATGGTAAAAATTGGATTTCAGGCTTTGATCCCTTTTACGCTTATAAGGGGCCACAACGTCACGAAATCTACAATTTAAAATCCCCATTGAGAAAGATAGCTCTATAAAATAATCTCTCTCTCAGGGTTTTTTCCCCCAAAGAAATTGAAAAGCTACATGGCAACGTTAGTTAAAGATACACTTACGAACAGACACAGTACGCAATGCCATACATATGCCCGGCTTGTCAGGCCTAAAAGATGAAACAGATGTTATAGTTATAAAACCTTGGTATTATACTGAACTGTTCTACGTGTTCAGTAAAGATATAGGTCAAAATACTTTATCTAAAAATCAGATGAAAGTATAGAGAAAAGATTTGATCCGATAGTTCATTTTCTTAAGAAATCGGAAGACAAAGCTTCATGAACAAACAGCACTGTTTAGCCTAATTAAATTCTGCATGGGTACGTCACGGGTACACTACATTTATCTTTGTAATTTGTTTTATATTGGATATATTGTCTTCATTCTGGTGCTGGACTAATAAAAGACACAAGTTTTGTTTTAAATATCACATAAAATGAATGCATTTAAAGAGACTTTACAGGATATTTTCGTGGAAGAACATTCTTGGCGACATTCCTGTAAGAAACAGTGTCAGGTTGAGGTCGTTTCATACATGTTTCTAATCGGATGGTTTTATCAGGGTATATGTTTTGTTAAAAGGAAACTCGATTTCATGGTAGTGTTATAGAAATATAATGATAGTAATATCTTGTTTCCTTTACAATTGACATGTTGAGAAAGAAAAACGGAAGTGGAGCGATTTATCGGCGCTATAAGGTGACTAAAGCCTTCAATCAATCGTTGAAAGCCTTGGCACCGCTCTACTTATGTGTTATCGTTTTTTAAATTATTGAAGATTATCTATCAGTGGTAAGTTTAGTAAAAATTCAGACTTTTATAACGTTACGCCTGGCGGACCCCCTCGAAACTTTTAGGAGGGCCCCTTGAAAGTGTCGGGTAGAAAGGCAAGCAGTTCAAGTCAAGTGCGTTCGTGCGGAATTTCTTGATTCTAGGCCAAGGGCGCTAGCAATCTTGTATGTCAAGGTTAAAATGACTGATGAAAGAGTTAGAAAAAAACAATACAAGAGAACAGAAGCATTTAAACCCTTGAAATGAACCAAGATGAATGACATTTTGTAGATAGAATTAGTCCAAGATACATGGACAAGCAACGCGGAGCATATCTTCAAACGATACCAAAGGTATGTCACGGGGTATATCGTAGGGATATGTCTTCAAAGAAAATTCTTGGAGGTGCCTTTAGATGTATATAGATGAAGCTGTGGACTTTCGCGTTTTCTGCCATTTTGACTGTATCGTCAGATCTTTATCACTATGACGGCCGGGGTGGTGTTTCGCTTGGTAGGGTCATTTTATTATGTGTCTGACATATTGTGTTATTCTCTAAGGTTATAAGTATCATACCTTAACGAAATGGATGTGGATTGGTTTACGTTTCGATTGTAAATAAATATAAACGAATATTGTTATTGTTGATATAAATATAAACGAATATTGTTATTCTTTCGAACGTAATAATGTGTTTTGCTCAGTTTGTTTCCAAAACTTGCTAATTAGTATAGGAGAATTATTAATTCAATTAATTTGTTGTTAGAACATTTTATAATTTTTCCTGATATTTCATTTTTAAACCATACACTTTGATTGAATTATGTTTAAGTGACAATTAGTATGTTTAACAAAATAAGTTTAGCTGTGGTATGTGCCAAAATGCAATTTTAGCCTGATTTCACAACAAATAATCAAAATTGATATGTAATATCTTTACCGATGGCCAAAACATGACAAGTTATAGTTTCCAATGAAAATTTAAAAAATGACCACAAATACGTGCTTAAACCGAAATCATGCCTGCTATTCTTACAAAATATTCTACAATGAATTTCAAACCAATCTAAACTTCTGCCTACTGCATAGAGGTTTCCAAAATCACGTTCAGCTATTTTTTTCACAAAGGCCGGGTACATTAACCTGTTTTCGGTCACAAATTCTATTATATCTATATCGAACTTATAAACACAGAAATTATTATTTTCATAAACACTCAGTTCTTTTCGACAGAAAGTCATAATTAAAGAAATTTGGCATATGGGTTACTCATCTGGAACGAGGCTTTTTACCTCGATCTGGGCACTTCCGTCTTACGATGACGCAATAAAACTCGCTTGTCACTAATTTAGGTAAAGTAGCTCTAATTAAGAAGGTGACATACACGTTATTCCACTTTTAAATTGGAGGTTGGTCATTTATGTATACGTGACGAGTGATACTTACCGATGATGTCACTTTATGAGTATGTTTATAACAGCACATATATCGGAGCTTGATATGTCTATGTCGATTACCTTGTTATATATTGTATATGACCTGTATCGATGTCTCCCGTGCTTGTGTAAATAACCACTTTTTCGTAATAGTGAACTCACTTCATCCACTTATTGGGAATACTGATTTCAAGTACGGGAAACGGGTATTTCATAACAAGCGCATAATACTTATTTACTGTGAGCTTACATTACACGAACTTTCGGGGTAGGCTTGTCCTTTAAGTAGAAAATATTTTAATGCACCGCTTAAAAACAATCTTAGCAAAGGTTTCCTCACTTTAGTGAACATCTCCTTTGCTATGCTTTCAGGGCACTATAGCATGCATAAATTGCCTAAATTAGGACATGCACGTGTAAAAGGACATATGCACTCACTTTAACTTTATATTGATGTAATAAAATACTATTATTGTTCATGGTTGAACAGCAATCAATCATTATAAAGTCAAGACGGTTGAAGTTACTGAGGACTTTCAAAAATCGTAAGAGTCGACTGGGCACAAAATGGTAAATCTTGATTGTTGAAATCTCATTAGATTATGTATGTAGCTCATACAGAATATGTACAAAATTGGACGGTTCATGTGTACTTGCAAGGGAAAATGAGAAATGGAGTTTTCGAAATTCTGATTCGTTGCCGTTACATTAAGAAGTCAAAACTTACACAGAGAAGTGTATTTTGTATGAAACTAGAATTATGTTATGGGACATCCATTCGTCACCTTTGACCTTAAAACACAACATTGTTTATAGTAATTTCATCACGCTATGATACCTCAATGAAATCCCAAAACACATGACATTTGCGCTGATTTTTGCCGTCGTGTTATTAACGAGTTGCAACATTTGTTTATAAACATTCCGCTTCGGCATGTATTAAGGATATTTTTCCAATTGAAATTTATAGAATTTTCCTTAGAATTATTTGAAAGAAATGCCCTACGATCATAATCTTCATTGTTTCTTCATTTCACAAGAGTGAATGTTCGTGTCAGCAAGTGTACATGTAATTTTCCTCATTGCAAACTTTCTTTTTGACATCGGTATATATACATTCTTCAAATGAAACTTACACACGAATTGTTATTTTGTAACAGAATAGAACTTTGAGTTGAAATATTTAAAGTCAACAATCTTTACGAATGACCTTTTTCAAACGTTGATGGGTTAGTGTACAGATTTAGACTGTGTTGTGGACTCAATTCGTCTGATACATCTATTGTCAACGATTGATAGGAAATAAAAGTTGTCTCACATGCGCAGACACTGCTTAACGGCCATGACTATCGCTACTGTGCAACAAATCCTATGAATGTTATGGAGCGCAACTTAACTTGATCACAGGGGCGTGTATCGCCGATAATTATAATAGTAATATATAATGAAAATAAAAAAGGATATCTCTACTATATAAATACTAAAGGGATATAACGCCCTTAGATCCCTCGTCTTGTTCCGGGACGAAATCAACTTGGAAATTCAATATAGATTAATATAACAATAGACACACATGAAGCCTGATAAATTCCCTTTCGACAGAATGTAAAACAATCAAAATCGGTTCACTTTTGACCGAGCTACACTGTTTAGAAATCGAAAAAAGTAAGCTTTCTTCAGAGTACGCCAAAATCCTGCCTCACAAAAACATCGCTGTCAAACTGATAAAATACGAATTAAACACTCGCATACGTACTATAAACAACAAATACAACTTGATCGCAATCCCTATGTGTTCCGATTTCGTAGCAAGACTATTCAAATGAAATATTATGTGATACATACCTTGTAAGCGAGCTTTTACTGCATTAAATGCGGTTTCGATCGCTCGAGTCTGCCATGTTTGACCTTAATATTGGACAGATCACATAGAATACAAGCGGCTCGCTGATTGGTTAAACATTAACTCTTCTGTAGTGAAGTTACGCACCAATGGTAACTGACTTATCAACGGTACTGTCTCAGCGAAATATAATTGAATCAGTATTTCGTATTTTTGAGAAAATGATGTTTGTGATTTCTTTTAGTTTTGGTAGAGAATATTTTTTAAAATTTAACATTAAAGAAACGAATGGACTTTCATCAGCCCAAAGAGTCGATGTGAGTTTATACAGCACTCACTTTTTTAGATATTCTTTTCCGTATGAAAACGTAAACAATATGTGAATATAAATGTTGTTACTCAAATGATGTATTATAAAAATACACCTTCGTTTTTAAAACTATTTAACCTCAGTTTACACACCATCTCGTTTTATTTCGAACCCAGAACCATTTAGTTGACTGCTTAACCATGCCGTTGTTTAGAATCCAAAAATCCAACAACTTTTAATTCATAAAAAAAACGTCATGTGCAGGATGGCTGTTTAGATCTGCATTGAATGAGAAGTCAGGGAACATGTGACATTTATTTGTTTGTTTGTTCTATTTTCTTTGTTTGCATAGGTTTCATTTAAGTTCTTTGAACATAGATGAGTTTCTCATCACTTAAGCAAAGTGTACACGGATTATAGTCAAAGCAGCTAAACTGACTAGTGATTATATGACTAAATACATTCAATTTCCTTTTCTGCGCTTTGCCCTTTCAGTGCCAAAGACCATTGGCAGTTAAATACAAGTTTACATACAGAAAGACGCATTCAAGGTAGATTAATGAAAATGACGAATTTATAGGGAGCCAGTCTTTATGGCTGCTCAGCGGAGCTAGGGTCAACAATAACTAGAGTTAGGTTAAAAAGCTTTCATGAAGAGATATTTGTTTATTGTTACTGCAGACCTTAGTCCATCGGGCAGAGAGTTCCATAGTTTTGGTCCGCCAACTGAAAATGATCGTTCTACCAGTTTAGTCTTGGTTGAGGCAAGATCAGTCTTTGAACATGAACACATCTCAGATCACGAGTGGACTGAAATACTTGTAAAAGTTCTTTCAGGTACCCTGATGAATTCTCATAATGCAGATCTGAATAGGTGAGGGTCAGGGCTTGTACTGAATATTTTCGTCATTGAGTACCTCTTAACCAATAATGGCATGACAGGGGTTAACATCATGAAAAAGAAAATAAGGACATATTTTAACATTATTTATTTATTTTATGGACAGAAAGAATCCATACTCTCTTATTTCAAGTTATTTGTACAACATCTCCATGTTTTCATTCATCTCGGCAGCCGGAGCTTGTGCCGTGTCCACTCCCACAGCGTTGTCCGGCTGTATCGGTAACGGCTCCTGCTCCATGTCGAGGTTCTCCTCTACCGGCAAGGTTTCAGGCTCAATCAGCTCCTCTTCTACCGTCTCCTCCTTCTCCTCTGCCTTCTCACCAGTAGCCTCTGTGCCAGATTTAATTGAAAATCAATCAAAACGTATGAATTTGTTAATGAACAAAAAGACAGAATTGGTGGTAGGTCCACAAATTTTTACACGGGGAAGGGGGAGGATGTTGCGGGTATCACCCATTGTAGAGGGGGTAGGGGGTCCCCCGTTTTACGTTCGATTTTTTAAGATATTTCCAAAAAGGGGGTTCGAACTGAGGATCATTAATTTAAATAAATTTGCAAACAAATATTTTACACAACATGGACCAGTTCATGCTATGAATTGTAAGGAAAATATTTTAGAAAACGACATACAACACCGATTCAGATTGATCAGCTTTTAATGAGACTATTTTAACTATGACTTCATTCTAGCTGTGACATTTTCAGATATAATGAATGAATGTTTATTTGTAATCACGGTCACATGGCCTAAAGTACAATAATCAAGAATACTGCGCATGGCCATTGACATGATTGCTTACATAGGTAAATTACGTTTAAGATAAATTACAAGATCTTTTAAGCATTCAACATTCTGTGAAGACATTAGCAAATTAAATTTTTCTCGCGTTGGATAGGTATGGAAATAGCTTGGTAACAACATTTTTCTACTTTCATTATAATATGGACAGACTAACAAAAAGTGAAATTCGTCTTGGATAACGTCATAATTACATTTTGTACATTTCAATAAATCAATATTTACATTTGTATCGTATCGAAATTGCTGTATATTAAGTTTATGGCTCATACATCTAAATTTACACAGAGTTCGAAGTAAATCTCTATCTGAAATAAGCCGTAAGATGTAAATTTCTGGTTCCAGAACACTCTTGTAAGAGCAATAGTGATGCAAATATGATGATGAACATAATTTACTATGCCATATTTGATACTGAATATCTTTACATCGTTGTTTAAAACATTGCATAAAAAATGAGGTGTCGCCACAATCTTGGGAGATCCATACATATGAAAACCCAGTCTCCATTAACAAAATCCGAACATGTGACACCCAACTAATACCACCATGGTCGTCATATGATTTAAGCATTAAATAGCAGGCCTTTGGATGGCGACTTGTTTTCATGTTAAGTAACCTGGTCCAATATTTTACACATCTTTGAAAATAATTGATACGAAGTCTTGACCTTCCAACTTCACCAAGTATAGCTGTGTTTGACACAAATTTACTGACACTAAGATATTTCTTAAAAAAAAAGAACTTTGTACTTTTTCTATCTTATCTCTTACAGAATAACCCCAAATTTCGGAACCATATAAAAGTATTGGAGCTATTTTTGTATCAAATATTTTGGTTATTACATTCAGCGGGATTTGAGGATACTTGTTAATAAGTTGAAAATGAGGAAAACAGGCCTTTTGGGCTTGAATAGCTAATGTTTCACACGCCTTCGACCACACAAGTCTCGATGAGAACAGTATGCCTAGATATGTATAATATGATACAACATTAATCTTTTCTCCATCATATGTCCATTTTTCGTTTTTATTTAGATATCCCCCATTCCTAAATACGACAATGCATGATTTATTCAAGTTTACCTGAAGACCCCATTTATCACAATAACTTTTTAACAAATCAAGCTTCTTCTGCAAACCTATAACAGTGTCATCCAATAATGTTACATCATCAGCAAACAAGATCAATTGAATATCGTCAGTTCCGTCTCTCACAAATATACCTCTTAATCCATAGGTCTTGAATTCTTCTATCAACTCATTGATAAAAAAGATGAACAGCATAGGGCTAAGAATGCAACCCTGGCGAAAACCAGCGGAGGTTGTAAATACTTCAGTTTTAAGATTACCAACTCTAACACATGCAGAAACTTGTTCATACATATTCTTCAAAATACAGAACATCTTACCGCGAACACCCTTCGTTAATAAAAGGTACAATAATTTGTTTCGGTTCACTAGGTCAAATGCCTTCCTAAAATCTATGAATGCGGCATAAAATCTATGTTTCGGCTTCCGCAAATATTTCTGACATAAAGACTGCAGAATAAACATATTTTCTACAGTAGAGTAATCACTGCGAAAACCTGCTTGAGATTCGTGTAGCACTTCATGAATATCAAGCCATATTCGTATCCTGTGTTCTAAGATTGATGAAAATATTTTACCCATAGTGTTTAAAAGTGTAATCCCTCGATAATTATTCGGATCGTGAACATCGACTTTCTTATGGAGAGGAATTATCATCCCTATATTCCAACTCTCTGGGAAGATTCCAGAATCTAATACACAATTGAATAAAATTTCGAGAAAAGGGATAAGAAATTTTCAAATATCCCTTGTTTAGAAAAACCATTTAGTTTAGATGTATTAACCTAAATGTTTTTTTCCTCTTTGGAAGTATTGCTTTCTTGGAAAAATAACTCACTTGGTACGAGGGTGTCCAACTTCTGGCTAATGTTCTGTTGTCTCCTCCACGTGTCAAAGGTCATCTCCAGCAGCTGTCCGTCCTTCACTGAATGAAGAATGAATGGGCAAGGAATGAAAATACGAATAATAATAATAATAATGTGAAAGTAATAATCCACTGTACGGTGGACTACATGGAAGGAGGAGTAATTACTAGTCACTACATCCCCCGATCGTGTATTATTGACCAATTGAATTACTGAAAACTTCCCATAACAGGGGGTCATATATAAAACTTTAACAATAGTGTTATTTGTTTGAGGAGTATACAAATATATATTGTTTCTGAAAATTTACAGTTCAGTACATTCACAATAAACAGGTGACAGTCGAGATTTGTGATCGAAAACCGGACAAAGGCGCGCTAATGACTGAAACGTTATTTGGAAACTTCTTTACAGAAGATACGAAGAAAATATATGTTGATAGTGTTAAGTAGACCACTAAACAAATATTCATGTATGAAACATGCTCTGGGTCACTTTAAGTCATAGTCCGTTCTTATTGGTCAATTAAAAGCACCAGTGTACACCAATATTTCGTTTACACTACGAATGCACAGAATCCTGCATACCGCGATATTGCTAACGATACGTACTCAGAAATCTATCTCGTAAGTTATATAGCCAATATGTATGTATTTAGGAAATAAATGGCTTCTAAAAGGACGGAAGTATTTAATGTAACGTCGCATTAAATCGACATGAACTACGATAACGGACATATCAAAATTTTGTTTACAACCAGAAAAAGCGGAAACGGCAGCCATTTTGGTAAATCCAAAAACAATGATAATACTATGTTATTAAATCAGTTAATTTACAACATTGCTTTAATAAACTATATTTCATACCTTATTCTCAGTTCAGAGTTTAGGTAAATTCGTTTTCAACTGTCCATTATTTATTTATATTCTATTTGTTTACAACTCCCATAGATATTTTTATATCTCTCATTTTCATTGTTGATTAAAGGTCAATTAAAAAGTATTTCATTGCATCGATAGAAAGCTAAACTGACTGTCTATGTCCTCATGTTCAATTTAATAGTCATTTTCACCGGATAGCGTGCTTTTGTGACATTAAATTTCATTGATCAACTGTGTCTTAAACACAGAAATTGGCACAAGAAAAAAATCTCAATCTCACTGGTTACAAACCACTGTGGTTCAAACACAAAAGTTGAAAAGAATCGAATGAATAGTTTTTCTTCTATCAGTCCGACAAATTCTGATATGATTTACTTGGTACAAATAGAAATTTTTAACCAAACCCGTTTCTTTTTAATTGGGTAGCGAACTTATCTTTATATAACGGACAGAAAACGGGCATAATTGGAAAAGAATCGGGTGAAATGTTTTCTGCATTCGGTCGAACATACATGTCCTCGAACGGACGGAACGATGGACCGAATAGTTGGTATAGATAGATAAATAGGTATATACCTTCGATACTGGGTCATGGTATGACATTCCTTGCGGAAGACGTGACTTATCTAGAACAGCTTGGATTAATATCTTACCAGCTTTGATGAGGGATTGGACACCTGTGAGAATCTTTGCTTGATTTGCCAATATTTCCTCCGAGTGAATATCGGGAGGAGGTGGCGGCGGCCCTGAAGAAAACGTAATAATACTGTTAAAAATTCGTTCAAAAATAGGAGGGAGAGAGAGAGAGAGAGAGAGAGAGAGAGAGAGAGAGAGAGAGAGAGAGAGAGAGAGAGAGAGAGAGAGAGAGAGAGAGAGAGAGAGAGAGAGAGAGAGAGAGAGAGAGAGAGAGAGAGAGAGAGAGAGAGAGAGCAAATAAATAGATACTATTAGATAAATATATATTTACCGAGGTGGAACCATCCATGAGCATTCGGCAAAAACAGGACGGCCAAGATTGGGACCAAAACTTTGAAAAACATTTTCTCCCGTTGCTTCGAGAAAGATGCTTTTTGGCTCTCTAACTCTGCTATATAAGGCAACTAAAGATTTGACCCAGTGCCAAGAGGTCATTCAACAGTGTTTCAATCAACTTGGATCAGGGTTGAAAGACGTTTGATTGTAAAGTAAATTATACATAAAATGATAAACAAACATGCGAAGGACTAATTTTTTTTTTTTGCATGTCACATTTATGACGTTGTTTCGCATGAATTGAAAAGATCAGTTTGTCGTGATAGTTCTTCATATTCATATAAAATGCTTTTTTGAAAGAACAGAGGTTTTTAATGTCCTACATCAAACTGAATGATAAGATTTGTTTTCAAATACTCACTAATGCAAAGAAATGTATGATCATTCAATATTTTTAATTACGAAATGAAAAAAAATGAATTATTATTTCAAAATTTTGAGTTTCGTTTACATACATCTTTAAACATTGTTTTATAGACTATACATCAAAATATTAAATCCAAGTTTTGATTTATAAATGCTTGCGATTATTGTCTGATAAATGTACATAAACTGTTAAGATATTTTTTCGTTAAATAACATTACTTTTTCATTTGAGTTTTTCAAATCAAATTTAAGTCAAAGCTTATGAATGCTGGTATTAAATATAAATATGATCATGATATATCATCACATCTCGGTGTTCGAAACATTTCAGTGATATTCCAACACCGAGTCCAACATTCATTCATAACCAATAGCCCACCAGAAGCGAAGATTTTTTTCTCGGCTCGAGGGAGATTTAATTTCTAGAAACCCACATAATAAGATATTCATTCCATGTCAAAAAGCAGTGGTTAAACGCACTAGTGCACACCAATATTTCCTAAACACAACGAATGCATATCTCTCGATATTACTCACTATTCATACTCAAGTAATTTTAACAAATATTTACGTATTCAGGTAGTAAAGTTGATTTTTAAAGAACGGAAGTATTTAATGCAACGTAACTTTAAATTCGCACGAACTACGATATCGGAAGTATTAAGATCTTGCTTATAACCGAAAAAGCGGAAACGGCAGCCGCTTTGGTCAATCTAATAGCAGTGCTAATGCTGTGTTATTAAATCGTTTTATTTACAACATTGCTTTCATAATTATTAGTTAGAGTCATATACGGCTACCGAGACAAATACAGAGGTCATGTGCCGGAACTTTTTTTCTGAAAATTGCTATAACGACACATGCTTTATCATTTCGAATACCTATACAAACGGTTAGCTTCATCAAAATATTCATGATATAATGAATAATAATTAAGTTAAGAAATGACAAACGGACTTTGTGCAGCTGTTTCGTGGAGTTCCTGGTCAATCAGTGCAAAATAGTTCAATTAGCTTGTTGAAATCTACTGAAAGTAAATATTTTAATGAATGAACTGAGTGAATTTATAACTTTCTCACGGGCAGATTGAGTCACATTTTACGATCTGATATTTAGTTTCGATATATCATACATGTTACTTGTTTAATGAGTTTTGAAAACTAAGTAACCTTAGTTTTAGTTTCTCTATCCGTAACGCTGTGTATACGCAACATTTTTATTTGGAGAAGAGAAACATCTCTCGTTCTAACTGAATCCTGCACGCAGTCGGTCTGCGCACCTCAGACTTCCTCATTCATAGTGCCAACAGACCCCTGCCACTAAACCTGCTACCTTTCCTCCGCATTCGCCATGTAGCAGAAACTAAAGAGGATTCGTTAAATGAAAAGTGTAACGATGTAATTTTGAAATTTTATTTGGAATAAAAGATTCATAGAAAAAAAACAAATTTATATGACAATTTTGGCTGAAATTATTAAAGAAATGACAGTTTAGGTGAGTGTAACGTATTTGTAAGTAAGACGTCTGTTTTAAGAGGTTCTCGGTTTGCGTGCTAACAAATGAATGTGTAGGTTTATTTATAATGGAACCATCAATAAATGGGATAATGTCTCATTTGTATCTTAATCAGTGCAATGACATCCGTTTGAGCACTGAAAGCACAAGCACACATTCTTTAAGTGAAGCCCTCGGCGTTTTGTTAAGCATCTTCGATCAGCCATATTGAATATCATCACTTCGATGAAGGTGATCAAACGCTGCTCGAAGCTAGCCGTCAATGGTCGAGGGCAAACTCCTAACGTCAGGGGTGTGCAAGCTTGACGTGCTCAAATTCCTACTTTGAGGATATTGTAATTGATCTACGCTCGCTGCCCAAGTACAAGAGAACGTAAGGTCGAAGTATACGAGTTCGAATCTACCATCGGAACGTTAATTTCATTTACATCTCAAAGCATGTTTTTTTTAAATGACTTTTTCAATGAAATATGTATACTTTGCCAAAAGAACAGCTCTGTTGTCTCAAAGCCAAAGAAAAAAGGATTAATTTAATGTCAATTTACTGTGAATATCTTCACGCTGTTCATTTGCATATATCAATGATCGCATTTGAAGATAACCTCTTCTGTTTCATTTATGTCATTAGGTTCTTTTTGTAAGTTGAATGCAGAATGACATTGTATGATAAAGAGGTTATCATCTGTCTGCGCTCAACAGCTTCATGTCCAAGAGACGTTGGCATTAACCACCACTTTTCCACTTTATATACACCTCGAAAAAAGTTGTGCAATACCTGCTCTTTCAATGACATCCATGTAACAAAATATGACATTCGATTAAAAGAATCTGATTCGTATTAAAGTGTTTTCGTATCAGGTTGAAATAATATCTGAATTATTAAAAATTTTCACCGTCCAAACCCTTATAAAACAGCCAAATTGCATAGTCTATAATGTTTTGCTGAAATAGAAATATTCTATTTGAAGAGGTGAATTTCATCATTTCCTGTCTTCGACTGATTTGTGAAGACTTCATTCTATCCCATCAGACATAAGTTTCCTTACAACTGTTCTAATAAGACCCTCCCCGACCTTTCGACAAGATCCTATGGTGGCAATTACGATAAAGCAACAACAACATCTTCTTTGCAATATTTTAGCCAATGAAAATACCTCGTGCATGAATAACATATTTGCTGTCAAACATGCCTATGCGATAATACACTCGCTAAAAAAGATGAATGTGTTCTGTAAAAGAAAATTTCAAGTGCAACGTGCATATCCGAAAAAAAGTTTCCGAAAGCACCCGAACATAGCTGAATCGATTGAAATGATTTTTTTTAAAAACGGCTTCGCTGATTAGATAGCTAAATTTGATTGCATCCAATCAGGCTTTTATTGTTCTTGACTGGGAAACGCTCGTATTACGACAGCGATTGTATAGGAATTTGTGACAGGGCTACCTCTGTTGGGAGAGACTGTGAAAACATAGAAATGAGAAAGAAAGTCCTGCACCACTATTTGGTGCAACCCTAACGAGCTCAAAAGTTGACCCAGAAACGTCTCTTTTACTGAAGAAAGCGCTGAGCTGCCTATGTGACCGTCTGTTCCATTTCGTTTTGGTAATGCATATTGTCAGAGAGTACCGAGTAGAACTTAAAACCCATATGTGTTCATTTGGCGGATTTGAAGAATTATAGGAAAAGCTTATGTTTCAATATGTATATATAGAATTACGGTATCCGAGATAAGTAACTGTTATTATCCTTAGAGGTATTGATCTTGTTGTTTTTGTTGTTGTTGTTGTTGTTGTTGTTATTAAGTACCTCAAACCAGTAATGACATAACAGGGGCTAAAAACATGAAAGACTAGAGAAGTAAGGCGATATCTGTACATCATTTATTCATTGTGACCTTTGCTAATAGAGTTTATATTCTCTTTTTTTCAAGTTATTTAAACAATATGTTCATGCCTCTAGTCATCTCGTCGACCGGAGGTTGTGTTTTCTCCATGTCTGGGGCGCTGTCAGTCTCTGTCGCTACGGGCTCTGCCTGCAACTCCAAATTCTCCTCTACCGGCAAGGTTTCAGGCTCAATCAGCTCCTCTTCTACCGTCTCCTCCTTCTCCTCTGCCTTCTCACCAGTAGCCTCTGTGCAAGTTTTATTTGAAAATCAATTTCTAAAATTTTAATTTGTGAATGAACAAAATTATGAGATCGATTTTTGATGGGGAGTGGAGCCGCGCACTTTATGGTCGAATTTGAAATAAATTCAAAAAGGTGTACGATGTATTTGACATTACAAACCAAGTTGATAAAAGTATGCCATGAAATTATTAGGGAAATATTATAGAAAATCTACAAAAATCACAGAACTCCACGTAACGGTCTAATTTGAAAATAATTCCAAAAAGGGAAACTGAGGATCATTAATCTAGTCAATGTACAAACATATATTTGACATAGCAAAAAAACAGTTCATAAAGGTATGCCACAAAAACGTGAGGGAAATATTTTAGAAAATAACGAAAGTTACCGAAATTGAGTTGAGATTGACCAGGTTTCAATGAGTCTATCATTCATATGACTTCTTTCTAGCTGTAAACAACCCTGACAGATACAAATATCCGTTGCTTCCAAAGACCGTTAAATGAGATGTTGATGTAGTCACATAAACTGTGATTTTCTTATTTCGAAGTATTGCCTTCTTGGTAAATAACTCACTCGCTACTAGGGTGTCCAATTTCTTGCTTATATTCTGTTGTCTCATCCACATGTCAAAGGTCATCTCCAGCAGCTGTCCGTCCTTCACTGAATGAAGAATAAATGGACAAGGAATGGATAAACCAATATTGATAATGATATAGTATTAATTGACAGTACGCCGGATTACATGCATAGGTTAAACTTTATGAACAGTGTTATTTTATCCAGTAGTGGTGTTCCGGAAAATCATCATCTTATTGCTAATCAGTTCAGTATGGAGACAGTAAACACGTTTAAGTTGTAATTCATGACCGAAAACTGACAATTGCGAAAACCAAGGCTCAAACGTAGAAAATTACAACAAAAAAACCCATAGAAATTTGCAAAATACTATAAAATCACGAACTCGTTTGGTAATTGGTACTGCACTTCGCCGCAGAGGATTGCAGACATGTGCAGATTTTGTAAAGAATAGAATGAATAGTTTTTCCTGCAATCATTCAAACAAAACATGCTGGGACCGACAGACAGATGGACGTACGTAATCGTTACTGTATAACTTCGACCATTGCACGGGGATATGAGATTATTGCAGAAATCTTGACTTATCGAAAAAAAAAATTTTTTATCTTACCAGCTTTGATAAGGCTCTGAACACCTGTAAGAATGTTTGCTTGATTTTCCAATATTTCCTTCGAGTGATCCTCGGGAAAAGGTGGTGGTGGCCCTGAATAAGTGTAACAAAAAAGTTGACAAATCCGATTCTACTACAACAATTAATGATAGTAGACAGAGACAGAGACAGACAGAGAGAGACAGAGATAGGGATAGAGAGACAGACAGACAGAGACAGAGTCGGAGACAGACATGGAGAGAGAGAGAGAGAGAGAGAGAGAGAGAGAGAGAGAGAGAGAGAGAGAGAGAGAGAGAGAGAGAGAGAGGGGGGGGGTCACACAAAAAGAGACAGAGACAGAGACAGATAGACAAAGAGACAGAATCCTCAGATATTTACCGTGGTGCCATCCACGATGGGCATTCGCCAAAGACAAAACGGCCAAGGTTGGGACCAAAACTTTGAACAACATTTCCAAACGTTGCTTCGAGAATGATGCTTTTCGGCTCACAGAGTCTGCTATATATGGCACCTAAAGATTTGACCCAGTGCCAAAATTCATTCAACAGTGTTTCATTCAACTTTGATCAGGGTTGAAAGTCGTTTGGTTGTAAATTAAATCATAAAAAGAAAACAATAAACAAACACGCGATGGAATAACATTGTTTATTCATGTCACATTTATGACGTGGTTTTGCTTGACTTGAAAAGGTCAGTATGTCGTGTTAGTTCTTCATACTCATTTCATTTGTATTCTGTTGAAAAAAACAGAAATGAGTTTTTCATTGATGTCCTACATCAAACTACATTTTAAGAAATGTATTCAAACCCGTCTCTGGTATTTCACTGCCGATTTATAAGTTGATAACAGATAGACTACATTCATTCATAACTACAATGAAAGAGCCAATCCGAAGGAAAGTTTGGATTTTTTCGGGGCACTTTGGAGATTTAATTTCAAGAAACCCATATATTAAGATATTCATTCAATGTAAAAAAACAGTGGTTAAGCTCACTTATAAGCCTTCCTTACCAATCACTCGTCTGGAGAACGTGAATATTATCTTGTGTAAACTGTTATATTAAATTGCTTTTCTTACTGACAAACTGAAAACATCTTGTTCGTTTTATGGTTATAACGAAATCTGCAAACTTATATATATGAAATAAACCATGTCCTTACTGACCATTATTCGTAATACATATACATGTAGAAGAAATATATTCAAATTGACCACTGGTCAGTTGATTTCGTTAGTTATACATAGAAAACAACATACTTGGATGGAGTTATACATATTGTCATCGTGTATTCGTTGGTAAATTATTAACGAAATTATATTCCAAATTATTCATTTGAAATCTATGTAAAAATTATCTTCAAATTATTTCTCTCTCTATTATAAGCACTCGCCAGTCAGGCCACATGTACACGGGCACAGATGGCGAGACCATTCGATAAACTTAAAACTAATAATTATCTAATTACACGTTCGACCGCTTGACCTCTCGCTTCTAAACTTCCACGTAGGTTCCCGTCTTTCATAACCAAATTTGTACACGCATGTGCTGCACGCTAATAAAGTCTCGTGCAGTCCACTGCTGCAAGAGATTAGCTTGGGCAACGGCCGGAGACGGACTCGCCGGCTGTCCGACTGTCCGACTGTCCACTCTCAACATCATGTAGTTTTCTAGAGATCACCACTCGAGTCGGGCTCAACTTGGTAACACGACAGGTATGGGGTCGCCCTGGCGTGTACACTGACTTGTGCATGTTCTCCGGCTCGAGTTATTCATGTAACCACACGCACCAATAAAGAAAATGGTCGACCATCACCAAAGCATCTCCAGTCGTCATTTCAACTTCACACTGTCGTTGCCTTCATCGTCCCTCGTCGACGTAGTTTTCCTTTGCGATCAAAATATTGTAAAAATGTCACATGTAAGGGTAGATGGAATGTGACTTTTAATGGAAACATGTGATTATTATTTTTAGAGAGGGTGTTTTTTTACAGTACAAAATGAGATTGTGCCCATTCATATTTAAACAGATAGTTGTTGACAATGCTAGGGAAAAGTGATCTGTCGAATTTATTAGAATGTTACATGGCACTATGTTAATCCCTGTTAAAGACTGGAGACGGGCTGTTGAATATTGATTGCCAGCCAAACCTTGAAATTATATTATGAATTATGATCATGATTATTATTATGGGAATATATGTAAAGCGCTGTAGTTCCCAGTTATTACTTTACAAAAGAGTTACGTTACAGAAAGCCTGAACAAATCTTTAATAATGTCACTCAGTCAACCAAGCATGAAGTTGAACACGATACGTTTTCAGTAGGGATTTAAACGTATAAAATCGAGACTGAACTTGGTATCTAGTAGGCCTACAATCAGTAATATCCTAGAGCTTTAATTCTTTGCCGATGCGCTGCATTTAAACCCACAAGCAAGACTTAAACTGATCAGTGCGAGTTATATTAGACAAGAAATATTGGCAGATCACGTTAGACCATTCCATTTCAAATCGACCAAATTCTTGGGATCGCCCCAGTTGACATAATAGATTTTGGATTTTTCAATTAGAATAGATGTTCAGAGAAGGGAAATATAAAATTTTTGTTCATACTCAAAATAGTTTGCGTTTGGTATATAGGTGTTAGGACACAGGAGTCTTCAAAATGTGACGTTTTTTTTTTAGAAAACCCTTAATAGCTTTAAATGTCTCTTACATCGACAGCTCTAGACGCTTTAGGCCTACAGTTTTTATATTTGATAGGAATTCAATACAAAGATACGGTCATCATGGGATCTTGAATATGGTAAACGCCACAGGTTATCATGACCTGGGCCTAGCTTTCCGAAGCTCCGAATCCGATTTCCGAGGATATTCGTAAGCCAATGTTAATGTAATGTTAATGCAATCTTAGTGCTAAGAGAGCCTCGAAAAGCTAAGCCCTAGAGTGGATAAATGATAAATGATATGCTCAATATCAGTCAGGTTCCTATAGGAAAGCTTTGGCAAATATTTTAGGAAAGGAAGACGAGTTTATATTTAATTCTGAAAGGAATGCGGGGATTTATACTAGGGCGCGGTCTTACTTTCAGGTGGAGGCTATGAATCTCTTGATGGAATGATGTTATGTTTGAGACATTGCCTAGAGAACATGGTTTCAGTTTATGGGACGTGAGCTATCCGGAATCTAACTAATCTTGCAAAAAAGATAAGGGATTATGTTAATCAACTGTTTGAGGGGCATTATAGAAGTTGTATTCCTGATTCGTTAATCGTTCGGAATCTACGTGGTTCTTTATTAATGGTCAGCTTCTTTGAATGGTAAAAATTGGATTTCAGGCTTTGATCCCTTTTACGCTTATAAGGGGCCACAACGTCACGAAATCTACAATTTAAAATCCCCATTGCGAAAGATAGCTCTATAAAATAATCTCTCTCTCAGGGTTTTTTCCCCCAAAGAAATTGAAAAGCTACATGGCAACGTTAGTTAAAGATGCACTTACGAACAGACACAGTACGCAATGCCATACATATGCCCGGCTTGTCAGGCCTAAAAAGATGAAACAGATGTTATAGTTATAAAACCTTGGTATTATACTGAACTGTTCTACGTGTTCAGTAAAGATGTAGGTCAAAATACTTTATCTAAAAATCAGATGAAAGTATAGAGAAAAGATTTGATCCGATAGTTCATTTTCTTAAGAAATCGGAAGACAAAGCTTCATGAACAAACAGCACTGTTTAGCCTAATTAAATTCTGCATGGGTACGTCACGGGTACACTACATTTATCTTTGTAATTTGTTTTATATTGGATATATTGTCTTCATTCTGGTGCTGCACTAATAAAAGACACAAGTTTTGTTTTAAATATCACATAAAATGAATGCATTTAAAGAGACTTTACAGGATATTTTCGTGGAAGAACATTCTTGGCGACATTCCTGTAAGAAACAGTGTCAGGTTGAGGTCGTTTCATACATGTTTCTAATCGGATGGTTTTATCAGGGTATATGTTTTGTTAAAAGGAAACTCGATTTCATGGTAGTGTTATAGAAATATAATGATAGTAATATCTTGTTTCCTTTACAATTGACATGTTGAGAAAGAAAAAAGGAAGTGGAGCGATTTATCGGCGCTATAAGGTGACTAAAGCCTTCAATCAATTGTTGAAAGCCTTGGCACCGCTCTACTTATGTGTTATCGTTTTTTAAATTATTGAAGATTATCTATCAGTGGTAAGTTTAGTAAAAATTCAGACTTTTATAACGTTACGCCTGGCGGACCCCCTCGAAACTTTTAGGAGGGCCCCTTGAAAGTGTCGGGTAGAAAGGCAAGCAGTTCAAGTCAAGTGCGTTCGTGCGGAATTTCTTGATTCTAGGCCAAGGGCGCTAGCAATCTTGTATGTCAAGGTTAAAATGACTGATGAAAGAGTTAGAAAAAAACAATACAGGGGCTTCAAAAGAGAACAGAAGCATTTAAACCCTTGAAATGAACCAAGATGAATGACATTTTGTAGATAGAATTAGTCCAAGATACATGGACAAGCAACGCGGAGCATATCTTCAAACGATACCAAAGGTATGTCACGGGGTATATCGTAGGGATATGTCTTCAAAGAAAATTCTTGGAGGTGCCTTTAGATGTATATAGATGAAGCTGTGGACTTTCGCGTTTTCTGCCATTTTGACTGTATCGTCAGATCTTTATCACTATGACGGCCGGGGTGGTGTTTCGCTTGGTAGGGTCATTTTATTATGTGTCTGACATATTGTGTTATTCTCTAAGGTTATAAGTATCATACCTTAACGAAATGGATGTGGATTGGTTTACGTTTCGATTGTAAATAAATATAAACGAATATTGTTATTGTTGATATAAATATAAACGAATATTGTTATTCTTTCGAACGTAATAATGTGTTTTGCTCAGTTTGTTTCCAAAACTTGCTAATTAGTATAGGAGAATTATTAATTCAATTAATTTGTTGTTAGAACATTTTATAATTTTTCCTGATATTTCATTTTTAAACCATACACTTTGAATGAATTATGTTTAAGTGACAATTAGTATGTTTAACAAAATAAGTTTAGCTGTGGTATGTGCCAAAATGCAATTTTAGCCTGATTTCACAACAAATAATCAAAATTGATATGTAATATCTTTACCGATGGCCAAAACATGACAAGTTATAGTTTCCAATGAAAATTTAAAAAATGACCACAAATACGTGCTTAAACCGAAATCATGCCTGCTATTCTTACAAAATATTCTACAATGAATATCAAACCAATCTAAACTTCTGCCTACTGCATAGAGGTTTCCAAAATCACGTTCAGCTATTTTTTTCACAAAGGCCGGGTACATTAACCTGTTTTCGGTCACAAATTCTATTATATCTATATCGAACTTATAAACACAGAAATTATTATTTTCATAAACACTCAGTTCTTTTCGACAGAAAGTCATAATTAAAGAAATTTGGCATATGGGTTACTCATCTGGAACGAGGCTTTTTACCTCGATCTGGGCACTTCCGTCTTACGATGACGCAATAAAACTCGCTTGTCACTAATTTAAGTAAAGTAGCTCTAATTAAGAAGGTGACATACACGTTATTCCACTTTTAAATTGGAGGTTGGTCATTTATGTATACGTGACGAGTGATACTTACCGATGTCACTTTATGAGTATGTTTATAACAGCACATATATCGGAGCTTGATATGTCTATGTCGATTACCTTGTTATATATTGTATATGACCTGTATCGATGTCTCCCGTGCTTGTGTAAATAACCACTTTTTCGTAATAGTGAACTCACTTCATCCACTTATTGGGAATACTGATTTCAAGTACGGGAAACGGGTATTTCATAACAAGCGCATAATACTTATTTACTGTGAGCTTACATTACACGAACTTTCGGGGTAGGCTTGTCCTTTAAGTAGAAAATATTTTAATGCACCGCTTAAAAACAATCTTAGCAAAGGTTTCCTCACTTTAGTGAACATCTCCTTTGCTATGCATTCAGGGCACCATAGCATGCATTTTTGCCTAAATTAGGACATGCACGTGTAAAAGGACATATGCACTCACTTTAACTTTATATTGATGTAATAAAATACTATTATTGTTCATGGTTGAACAGCAATCAATCATTATAAAGTCAAGACGGTTGAAGTTACTGAGGACTTTCAAAAATCGTAAGAGTCGACTGGGCACAAAATGGTAAATCTTGATTGTTGAAATCTCATTAGATTATGTATGTAGCTCATACAGAATGTGTACAAAATTGGACGGTTCATGTGTACTTGCAAGGGAAAATGAGAAATGGAGTTTTCGAAATTCTGATTCGTTGCCGTTACATTAAGAAGTCAAAACTTACACAGAGAAGTGTATTTTGTATGAAACTAGAATTATGTTATGGGACATCCATTCGTCACCTTTGACCTTAAAACACAACATTGTTTATAGTAATTTCATCACGCTATGATACCTCAATGAAATCCCAAAACACATGACATTTGCGCTGATTTTTGCCGTCGTGTTATTAACGAGTTGCAACATTTGTTTATAAACATTCCGCTTCGGCATGTAAGGATATTTTTCCAATTGAAATTTATAGAATTTTCCTTAGAATTATTTGAAAGAAATGCCCTACGATCATAATCTTCATTGTTTCTTCATTTCACAAGAGTGAATGTTCGTGTCAGCAAGTGTACATGTAATTTTCCTCATTGCAAACTTTCTTTTTGACATCGGTATATATACATTCTTCAAATGAAACTTACACACGAATTGTTATTTTGTAACAGAATAGAACTTTGAGTTGAAATATTTAAAGTCAACAATCTTTACGAATGACCTTTTTCAAACGTTGATGGGTTAGTGTACAGATTTAGACTGTGTTGTGGACTCAATTCGTCTGATACATCTATTGTCAACGATTGATAGGAAATAAAAGTTGTCTCACATGCGCGGACACTGCTTAACGGCCATGACTATCGCTACTGTGCAACAAATCCTATGAATGTTATGGAGCGCAACTTAACTTGATCACAGGGGCGTGTATCGCCGATAATTATAATAGTAATATATAATGAAAATAAAAAAGGGTATCTCTACTATATAAATACTAAAGGGATATAACGCCCTTAGATCCCTCGTCTTGTTCCGGGACGAAATCAACTTGGAAATTCAATATAGATAAATATAACAATAGACACATGAAGCCTGATAAATTCCCTTTCGACAGAATGTAAAACAATCAAAATCGGTTCACTTTTGACCGAGCTACACTGTTTAGAAATCGAAAAAAGTAAGCTTTCTTCAGAGTACGCCAAAATCCTGCCTCACAAAAACATCGCTGTCAAACTGATAAAATACGAATTAAACACTCGCATACGTACTATAAACAACAAATACAACTTGATCGCAATCCCTATGTGTTCCGATTTCGTAGCAAGACTATTCAAATGAAATATTATGTGATCCATGCCTTGGAAGCGAGCTTTTACTGCATTAAATGCGGTTTCGATCGCTCGGGACAGCCATGTTTACCTTAATATCGGACAGATAGCACAGAATACGAGCGGCTCGCTGATTGGCTAAACATTAATTCTTCGTAACTTCACTACAGAAGAGTTAATGTTTAACCAATCAGCGAGCCGCTTGTATTCTATGTGATCTGTCCGATGTGTGCCAAGAAAAGCAGCTTTTGTTTTTATTAGCCTATTTTCGATATCGTCCGCTTGGAAAGTCGAGCGCGATTTGCCCCGTAGCTGCAAAAGTAGGATTGCGTTGTGGAAACGAACCATAATCACTGTACCTTCTTTCTGCTCACGCTGTTTGAATATTGCTGTTGATTAAAATTATGAAATTATTAAAATTAAAAAATGGCAGCGACACTTGCCAGATCATCGTGTATCGAAATATATAGATTTTAAAGGCGTTTTCCCGTTTTGGGTCTAGTTCCTGTCAAAATAACATATTCAAACCTATGTTAAATATCTAATACTTGACACAAGGTACGGATTTGACCGATTAATAATCTATTATGCTAATTGGCTGAGAAATTGAACAATGTTCGAAGACACTTACCATGCATTTGATAATATAAAGAAGAACCTGTTGGCAGTATTTGTAGGCGAATTGTTATCATAGTGGTGATGCACACGCTATTTGATATGATCGTACTTGAATACACCATAAAGGTAAGTATTTCGTGCTCCAATTCTTACATATTTTATTAAAAAGAATATATACTTATTCGGAAGTGTGAGCGAATTGACAACTAAACCGATTTTGCATTGTAAGTTTCATGTTGGGATAACTTTGTAATTCGACTTGGCGAAACACTGTAGTCATTGTTATTTATTACAGTTTTGAACGGTAAATTAAAGAATTGGTTTACTGTAGCACAGAGTGGGTTGTTTCACAGAAAAGCCTCGAGACCAGAGGAAGAATTCATCTGGAGACAGTCCAGAAGTGTGGACCACGCACCAATGGTAACTGACTTATCAACGGTACTGTATCAGCGAAATATAATTGAATCAGTATTTCGTATTTTTGAGAAAATGATGTTTGTGATATCTTTTAGTTTTGGTAGAGAATATTTTTTAAAATTTAACATTAAGGAAACGAATGGACTTTCATCAGCCCAAAGAGTCGATGTGAGTTTATACAGCACTCACTTTTTTAGATATTCTTTTCCGTATGAAAACGTAAACAATATGTGAATATAAATGTTGTTACTCAAATGATGTATTATAAAAATACACCTTCGTTTTTAAAACTATTTAACCTCAGTTTACACACCATCTCGGTTTATTTCGAACCCAGAACCATTTAGTTGACTGCTTAACCATGCCGTTGTTTAGAATCCAAAAATCCAACAACTTTTAATTTATAAAAAAAACGTCATGTGCAGGATGGCTGTTTAGATCTGCATTGAATGAGAAGTCAGGGAACATGTGACATTTATTTGTTTGTTTGTTCTATTTTCTTTGTTTGCATAGGTTTCATTTAAGTTCTTTGAACATAGATGAGTTTCTCATCACTTAAGCAAAGTGTACACGGATTATAGTCAAAGCAGCTAAACTGACTAGTGATTATATGACTAAATACATTCAATTTCCTTTTCTGCGCTTTGCCCTTTCAGTGCCAAAGACCATTGGCAGTTAAATACAAGTTTACATACAGAAAGACGCATTCAAGGTAGATTAATGAAAATGACGAATTTATAGGGAGCCAGTCTTTATGGCTGCTCAGCGGAGCTAGGGTCAACAATAACTAGAGTTAGGTTAAAAAGCTTTCATGAAGAGATATTTGTTTATTGTTACTGCAGACCTTAGTCCATCGGGCAGAGAGTTCCATAGTTTTGGTCCGCCAACTGAAAATGATCGTTCTACCAGTTTAGTCTTGGTTGAGGCAAGATCAGTCTTTGAACATGAACACATCTCAGATCACGAGTGGACTGAAATACTTGTAAAAGTTCTTTCAGGTACCGTGATGAATTCTCATAATGCAGATCTGAATAGGTGAGGGTCAGGGCTTGTACTGAATATTTTCGTCATTGAGTACCTCTTAACCAATAATGGCATGACAGGGGTTAACATCATGAAAAAGAAAATAAGGACATATTTTAACATTATTTATTTATTTTATGGACAGAAAGAATCCATACTCTCTTATTTCAAGTTATTTGTACAACATCTCCATGTTTTCATTCATCTCGGCATCCGGAGCTTGTGCCGTGTCCACTCCCACAGCGTTGTCCGGCTGTATCGGTAACGGCTCCTGCTCCATGTCGAGGTTCTCCTCTACCGGCAAGGTTTCAGGCTCAATCAGCTCCTCTTCTACCGTCTCCTCCTTCTCCTCTGCCTTCTCACCAGTAGCCTCTGTGCCAGATTTAATTGAAAATCAATCAAAACGTATGAATTTGTTAATGAACAAAAAGACAGAATTGGTGGTAGGTCCACAAATTTTTACACGGGGAAGGGGGAGGATGTTGCGGGTATCACCCATTGTAGAGGGGGTAGGGGGTCCCCCGTTTTACGTTCGATTTTTTAAGATATTTCCAAAAAGGGGGTTCGAACTGAGGATCATTAATTTAAATAAATTTGCAAACAAATATTTTACACAACATGGACCAGTTCATGCTATGAATTGTAAGGAAAATATTTTAGAAAACGACATACAACACCGATTCAGATTGATCAGCTTTTAATGAGACTATTTTAACTATGACTTCATTCTAGCTGTGACTTTTTCAGATATAATGAATGAATGTTTATTTGTAATCACGGCCACATGGCCTAAAGTACAATAATCATGAATACTGCGCATGGCCATTGACATGATTGCTTACATAGGTAAATTACGTTTAAGATAAATTACAAGATCTTTTAAGCATTCAACATTCTGTGAAGACATTAGCAAATTAAATTTTTCTCGCGTTGGATAGGTATGGAAATAGCTTGGTAACAACATTTTTCTACTTTCATTATAGTATGGACAGACTAACAAAAAGTGAAATTCGTCTTGGATAACGTCATAATTACATTTTGTACATTTCAATAAATCAATATTTACATTTGTATCGTATCGAAATTGCTGTATATTAAGTTTATGGCTCATACATCTAAATTTACACAGAGTTCGAAGTAAATCTCTATCTGAAATAAGCCGTAAGATGTAAATTTCTGGTTCCAGAACACTCTTGTAAGAGCAATAGTGATGCAAATATGATGATGAACATAATTTACTATGCCATATTTGATACTGAATATCTTTACATCGTTGTTTAAAACATTGCATAAAAAATGAGGTGTCGCCACAATCTTGGGAGATCCATACATATGAAAACCCAGTCTCCATTAACAAAATCCGAACATGTGACACCCAACTAATACCACCATGGTCGTCATATGATTTAAGCATTAAATAGCAGGCCTTTGGATGGCGACTTGTTTTCATGTTAAGTAACCTGGTCCAATATTTTACACATCTTTGAAAATAATTGATACGAAGTCTTGACCTTCCAACTTCACCAAGTATAGCTGTGTTTGACACAAATTTACTGACACTAAGATATTTCTTAAAAAAAAAGAACTTTGTACTTTTTCTATCTTATCTCTTACAGAATAACCCCAAATTTCGGAACCATATAAAAGTATTGGAGCTATTTTTGTATCAAATATTTTGGTTATTACATTCAGCGGGATTTGAGGATACTTGTTAATAAGTTGAAAATTAGGAAAACAGGCCTTTTGGGCTTGAATAGCTAATGTTTCACACGCCTTCGACCACACAAGTCTCGATGAGAACAGTATGCCTAGATATTTATAATATGATACAACATTAATCTTTTCTCCATCATATGTCCATTTTTCGTTTTTATTTAGATATCCCCCATTCCTAAATACGACAATGCATGATTTATTCAAGTTTACCTGAAGACCCCATTTATCACAATAACTTTTTAACAAATCAAGCTTCTTCTGCAAACCTATAACAGTGTCATCCAATAATGTTACATCATCAGCAAACAAGATCAATTGAATATCGTCAGTTCCGTCTCTCACAAATATACCTCTTAATCCATAGGTCTTGAATTCTTCTATCAACTCATTGATAAAAAAGATGAACAGCATAGGGCTAAGAATGCAACCCTGGCGAAAACCAGCGGAGGTTGTAAATACTTCAGTTTTAAGATTACCAACTCTAACACATGCAGAAACTTGTTCATACATATTCTTCAAAATACAGAACATCTTACCGTGAACACCCTTCGTTAATAAAAGGTACAATAATTTGTTTCGGTTCACTAGGTCAAATGCCTTCCTAAAATCTATGAATGCGGCATAAAATCTATGTTTCGGCTTCCGCAAATATTTCTGACATAAAGACTGCAGAATAAACATATTTTCTACAGTAGAGTAATCACTGCGAAAACCTGCTTGAGATTCGTGTAGCACTTCATGAATATCAAGCCATATTCGTATCCTGTGTTCTAAGATTGATGAAAATATTTTACCCATAGTGTTTAAAAGTGTAATCCCTCGATAATTATTCGGATCGTGAACATTGACTTTCTTATGGAGAGGAATTATCATCCCTATATTCCAACTCTCTGGGAAGATTCCAGAATCTAATACACAATTGAATAAAATTTCGAGAAAAGGGATAAGAAATTTTCAAATATCCCTTGTTTAGAAAAACCATTTAGTTTAGATGTATTAACCTAAATTTTTTTTTCCTATTTGGAAGTATTGCTTTCTTGGAAAAATAACTCACTTGGTACGAGGGTGTCCAACTTCTGGCTAATGTTCTGTTGTCTCCTCCACATGTCAAAGGTCATCTCCAGCAGCTGTCCGTCCTTCACTGAATGAAGAATGAATGGGCAAGGAATTAAAATACGAATAATAATAATAATAATGTGAAAGTAATAATCCACTGTACGGTGGACTACATGGAAGGAGGAGTAATTACTAGTCACTACATCCCCCGATCGTGTATTATTGACCAATTGAATTACTGAAAACTTCCCATAACAGGGGGTCATATATAAAACTTTAACAATGGTGTTATTTGTTTGAGGAGTATACAAATATATATTGTTTCTGAAAATTTACAGTTCAGTACATACACAATAAACAGGTGACAGTCGAGATTTGTGATCGAAAACCGGACAAAGGCGCGCTAATGACTGAAACGTTATTTGGAAACTTCTTTACAGAAGATACGAAGAAAATATATGTTGATAGTGTTAAGTAGACCACTAAACAAATATTCATGTATGAAACATGCTCTGGGTCACTTTAAGTCATAGTCCGTTCTGATTGGTCAATTAAAAGCACCAGTGTACACCAATATTTCGTTTACACTACGAATGCACAGAATCCTGCATACCGCGATATTGCTAACGATACGTACTCAGAAATCTATCTCGTAAGTTATATAGCCAATATGTATGTATTTAGGAAATAAATGGCTTCTAAAAGGACGGAAGCATTTAATGTAACGTCGCATTAAATCGACATGAACTACGATAACGGACATATCAAAATTTTGTTTACAACCAGAAAAAGCGGAAACGGCAGCCATTTTGGTAAATCCAAAAACAATGATAATACTATGTTATTAAATCAGTTAATTTACAACATTGCTTTAATAAACTATATTTCATACCTTATTCTTAGTTCAGAGTTTAGGTAAATTCGTTTTCAACTGTCCATTATTTATTTATATTCTATTTGTTTACAACTCCCATAGATATTTTTATATCTCTCATTTTCATTGTTGATTAAAGGTCAATTAAAAAGTATTTCATTGCATCGATAGAAAGCTAAACTGACTGTCTATGTCCTCATGTTCAATTTAATAGTCATTTTCACCAGATAGCGTGCTTTTGTGACATTAAGTTTCATTGATCAACTGTGTCTTAAACACAGAAATTGGCCCAAGAAAAAAATCTCAATCTCACTGGTTACAAACCACTGTGGTTCAAACACAAAAGTTGAAAAGAATCGAATGAATAGTTTTTCTTCTATCAGTCCGACAAATTCTGATATGATTTACTTGGTACAAATAGAAATTTTTAACCAAACCCGTTTCTTTTTAATTGGGTAGCGAACTTATCTTTATATAACGGACAGAAAACGGGCATAATTGGAAAAGAATCGGGTGAAAGGTTTTCTGCATTCGGTCGAACATACATGTCCTCGAACGGACGGAACGATGGACCGAATAGTTGGTATAGATAGATAAATAGGTATATACCTTTGATACTGGGTCATGGTATGACATTCCTTGCGGAAGACGTGACTTATCTAGAACAGCTTGGATTAATATCTTACCAGCTTTGATGAGGGATTGGACAGCTGTGAGAATCTTTGCTTGATTTGCCAATATTTCCTCCGAGTGAATATCGGGAGGAGGTGGCGGCGGCCCTGAAGAAAACGTAATAATACTGTTAAAAATTCGTTCAAAAATAGGAGGGGGGAGAAGGGATGAGAGAGAGAGAGAGAGAGAGAGAGAGAGAGAGAGAGAGAGAGAGAGAGAGAGAGAGAGAGAGAGAGAGAGAGAGAGAGAGAGAGAGAGAGAGAGAGAGAGAGAGAGAGAGAGAGAGCAAATAAATAAATACTATTAGATAAATATATATTTACCGAGGTGAAACCATCCATGAGCATTCGGCAAAAACAGGACGGCCAAGATTGGGACCAAAACTTTGAAAAACATTTTCTTCCGTTGCTTCGAGAAAGATGCTTTTTGGCTCTCTAACTCTGCTATATAAGGCAACTAAAGATTTGACCCAGTGCCAAGAGGTCATTCATTAGTGTTTCAATCAACTTGGATCAGGGTTGAAAGACGTTTGATTGTAAAGTAAATTATACATAAAATGATAAACAAACATGCGAAGGACTAATTTTTTTTTTTTGCATGTCACATTTATGACGTTGTTTCGCATGAATTGAAAAGATCAGTTTGTCGTGATAGTTCTTCATATTCATATAAAATGCTTTTTTGAAAGAACAGAGGTTTTTAATGTCCTACATCAAACTGAATGATAAGATTTGTTTTCAAATACTCACTAATGCAAAGAAATGTATGATCATTCAATATTTTTAATTACGAAATAAAAAAAAAAGAATTATTATTTCAAAATTTTGAGTTTCGTTTACATACATCTTTAAATATTGTTTTATAGACTATACATCAAAATATTAAATCCAAGTTTTGATTTAAAAATGCTTGCGATTATTGTCTGATAAATGTACATAAACTGTTAAGATATTTTTTCGTTAAATAACATTACTTTTTCATTTGAGTTTTTCAAATCAAATTTAAGTCAAAGCTTATGAATGCTGGTATTAAATATAAATATGATCATGATATATCATCACATCTCGGTGTTCGAAACATTTCAGTGATATTCCAACACCGAGTCCAACATTCATTTATAACCAAGAGCCCACCAGAAGTGAAGATTTTTTTCTCGGCTCGAGGGAGATTTAATTCTAGAAACCCAAATAATAAGATATTCATTCCATGTCAAAAAGCAGTGGTTAAACGCACTAGTGCACACCAATATTTCGTAAACACAACGAATGCATATCTCTCGATATTACTCACTATCCATACTCAAGTAATTTTAACAAATATTTACGTATTCAGGTAGTAAAGTTGATTTTTAAAGACCGGAAGTATTTAATGCAACGTAACTTTAAATTCGCACGAACTACGATATCGGAAGTATTAAGATCTTGCTTATAACCGAAAAAGCGGAAACGGCAGCCGCTTTGGTCAATCTAATAGCAGTGCTAATGCTGTGTTATTAAATCGTTTTATTTACAACATTGCTTTCATAATTATTAGTTAGAGTCATATACGGCTACCGAGACAAATACAGAGGTCATTTGCCGGAACTTTTTTTTCTGAAAATTGCTGTAACGACACATGCTTTTTCATTTCGAATACCTATACAAACGGTTAGCTTCATCAAAATATTCATGATATAATGAATAATAATTAAGTTAAGAAATGACAAACGGACTTTGTGCAGCTGTTTCGTGGAGTTCCTGGTCAATCAGTGCAAAATAGTTCAATTAGCTTGTTGAAATCTACTGAAAGTAAATATTTTAATGAATGAACTGAGTGAATTTATAACTTTCTCACGGGCAGATTGAGTCACATTTTACGATCTGATATTTAGTTTCGATATATCATACATGTTACTTGTTTAATGAGTTTTGAAAACTAAGTAACCTTAGTTTTAGTTTCTCTATCCGTAACGCTGTGTATACGCAACATTTTTATTTGGAGAAGAGAAACATCTCTCGTTCTAACTGAATCCTGCACGCAGTCGGTCTGCGCACCTCAGACTTCCTCATTCATAGTGCCAACAGACCCCTGCCACTAAACCTGCTACCTTTCCTCCGCATTCGCCATGTAGCAGAAACTAAAGAGGATTCGTTAAATGAAAAGTGTAACGATGTAATTTTGAAATTTTATTTGGAATAAAAGATTCATAGAAAAAAAACAAATTTATATGACAATTTTGGCTGAAATTATTAAAGAAATGACAGTTTAGGTGAGTGTAACGTATTTGTCAGTAAGACGTCTGTTTTAAGAGGTTCTCGGTTTGCGTGCTAACAAATGAATGTGTAGGTTTATTTATAATGGAACCATCAATAAATGGGATAATGTCTCATTTGTATCTTAATCAGTGCAATGACATCCGTTTGAGCACTGAAAGCACAAGCACACATTCTTTAAGTGAAGCCCTCGGCGTTTTGTTAAGCATCTTCGATCAGCCATATTGAATATCATCACTTCGATGAAGGTGATCAAACGCTGCTCGAAGCTAGCCGTCAATGGTCGAGGGCAAACTCCTAACGTCAGGGGTGTGCAAGCTTGACGTGCTCAAATTCCTACTTTGAGGATATTGTAATTGATCTACGCTCGCTGCCCAAGTACAAGAGAACGTAAGGTCGAAGTATACGAGTTCGAATCTACCATCGGAACGTTAATTTCATTTACATCTCAAAGCATGTTTTTTTAAAATGACTTTTTCAATGAAATATGTATACTTTGCCAAAAGAACAGCTCTGTTGTCTCAAAGCCAAAGAAAAAAGGATTAATTTAATGTCAATTTACTGTGAATATCTTCACGCTGTTCATTTGCATATATCAATGATCGCATTTGAAGATAACCTCTTCTGTTTCATTTATGTCATTAGGTTCTTTTTGTAAGTTGAATGCAGAATGACATTGTATGATAAAGAGGTTATCATCTGTCTGCGCTCAACAGCTTCATGTCCAAGAGACGTTGGCATTAACCACCACTTTTCCACTTTATATACACCTCGAAAAAAGTTGTGCAATACCTGCTCTTTCAATGACATCCTTGTAACAAAATATGACATTCGATTAAAAGAATCTGATTCGTATTAAAGTGTTTTCGTATCAGGTTGAAATAATATCTGAATTATTAAAAATTTTCACCGTCCAAACCCTTATAAAACAGCCAAATTGCATAGTCTATAATGTTTTGCTGAAACAGAAATATTCTATTTGAAGAGGTGAATTTCATCATTTCCTGTCTTCGACTGATTTGTGAAGACTTCATTCTATCCCATCAGACATAAGTTTCCTTACAACTGTTCTAATAAGACCCTCCCCGACCTTTCGACAAGATCCTATGGTGGCAATTACGATAAAGCAACAACAACATCTTCTTTGCAATATTTTAGCCAATGAAAATACCTCGTGCATGAATAACATATTTGCTGTCAAACATGCCTATGCGATAATACACTCGCTAAAAAAGATGAATGTGTTCTGTAAAAGAAAATTTCAAGTGCAACGTGCATATCCGAAAAAAAGTTTCCGAAAGCACCCAAACATAGCTGAATCGATTGAAATGATTTTTTTAAAAAACGGCTTCGCTGATTAGATAGCTAAATTTGATTGCATCCAATCAGGCTTTTATTGTTCTTGACTGGGAAACGCTCGTATTACGACAGCGATTGTATAGGAATTTGTGACAGGGCTACCTCTGTTGGGAGAGACTGTGAAAACATAGAAATGAGAAAGAAAGTCCTGCACCACTATTTGGTGCAACCCTAACGAGCTCAAAAGTTGACCCAGAAACGTCTCTTTTACTGAAGAAAGCGCTGAGCTGCCTATGTGACCGTCTGTTCCATTTCGTTTTGGTAATGCATATTGTCAGAGAGTACCGAGTAGAACTTAAAACCCATATGTGTTCATTTGGCGGATTTGAAGAATTATAGGAAAAGCTTATGTTTCAATATGTATATATAGAATTACGGTATCCGAGATAAGTAACTGTTATTATCCTTAGAGGTATTGATCTTGTTGTTTTTGTTGTTGTTGTTGTTGTTGTTGTTATTAAGTACCTCAAACCAGTAATGACATAACAGGGGCTAAAAAACATGAAAGACTAGAGAAGTAAGGCGATATCTGTACATCATTTATTCATTGTGACCTTTGCTAATAGAGTTTATATTCTCTTTTTTTCAAGTTATTTAAACAATATGTTCATGCCTCTAGTCATCTCGTCGACCGGAGGTTGTGTTTTCTCCATGTCTGGGGCGCTGTCAGTCTCTGTCGCTACGGGCTCTGCCTGCAACTCCAAATTCTCCTCTACCGGCAAGGTTTCAGGCTCAATCAGCTCCTCTTCTAACGTCTCCTCCTTCTCCTCTGCCTTCTCAGCAGTAGCCTCTGTGCAAGTTTTATTTGAAAATCAGTTTCTAAAATTTTAATTTGTGAATGAACAAAATTATGAGATCGATTTTTGATGGGGAGTGGAGCCGCGCACTTTATGGTCGAATTTGAAATAAATTCCAAAAGGTGTACGATGTATTTGACATTACAAGCCAAGTTGATAAAAGTATGCCATTGAATTATTAGGGAAATATTATTAAAAAACCGACAAAAATCACAGAACTCCACGTAACGGTTTAATTTGAAAATAATTCCAAAAAGGGAAACTGAGGATCATTAATCTAGTCAATGTACAAACATATATATAGCAAAAAAACAGTTCATAAAGGTATGCCACGAAAACGTGAGGGAAATATTTTAGAAAATAACGAAAGTTACCGAAATTGAGTTGAGATTGACCAGGTTTCAATGAGTCTATCATTCATATGACTTCTTTCTAGCTGTAAACAACCCTGACAGATACAAATATCCGTTGCTTCCAAAGACCGTTAAATGAGATGTTGATGTAGTCACATAAACTGTGATTTTCTTATTTCGAAGTATTGCCTTCTTGGTAAATAACTCACTCGCTACTAGGGTGTCCAATTTCTTGCTTATATTCTGTTGTCTCATCCACATGTCAAAGGTCATCTCCAGCAGCTGTCCGTCCTTCACTGAATGAATGAAGAATAAATGGACAAGGAATGGATAAAGCAATATTGATAATGATATAGTATTAATTGACAGTACGCCGGATTACATGCATAGGTTAAACTTTATGAACAGTGTTATTTTATCCAGTAGTGGTGTTCCGGAAAATCATCATCTTATTGCTAATCAGTTCAGTATGGAGACAGTAAACAGGTTTAAGTTGTAATTCATGACCGAAAACTGACAATTGCGAAAACCAAGGCTCAAACGTAGAAAATTACAACAAAAAAACCCATAGAAATTTGCAAAATACTATAAAATCACGAACTCGTTTGGTAATTGGTACTGCACTTCGCCGCAGAGGATTGCAGACATGTGCAGATTTTGTAAAGAATAGAATGAATAGTTTTTCCTGCAATCATTCAAACAAAACATGCTGGGACCGACAGACAGATGGACGTACGTAATCGTTACTGTATAACTTCGACCATTGCACAGGGATATGAGATTATTGCAGAAATCTTGACTTATCGAAAAATAAAAAAATTTTATCTTACCAGCTTTGATAAGGCTCTGAACACCTGTAAGAATTTTTGCTTGATTTTCCAATATTTCCTTCGAGTGATCCTCGGGAAAAGGTGGTGGTGGCCCTGAATAAGTGTAACAAAAAAGTTGACAAATCCGATTCTACTACAACAATTAATGATAGTAGACAGAGACAGAGACAGACAGAGAGAGACAGAGATAGGGATAGAGAGACAGACAGAGACAGAGTCGGAGACAGACATGGAGAGAGAGAGAGAGAGAGAGAGAGAGAGAGAGAGAGAGGGGGGGGGGGGTCACACAAAAAGAGACAGAGACAGAGACAGATAGACAAAGAGACAGAATCCTCAGATATTTACCGTGGTGCCATCCACGATGGGCATTCGCCAAAGACAAAACGGCCAAGGTTGGGACCAAAACTTTGAACAACATTTCCAAACGTTGCTTCGAGAATGATGCTTTTCGGCTCACAGAGTCTGCTATATATGGCACCTAAAGATTTGACCCAGTGCCAAAATTCATTCAACAGTGTTTCATTCACCTTTGATCAGGGTTAAAAGTCGTTTGGTTGTAAATTAAATCATAAAAAGAAAACAATAAACAAACACGCGATGGAATAATATTGTTTATTCATGTCACATTTATGACGTGGTTTCGCTTGACTTGAAAAGGTCAGTATGTCGTGTTAGTTCTTCATACTCATTTCATTTGTATTCTGTTGAAAAAAACAGAAATGAGTTTTTCATTGATGTCCTACATCAAACCACATTTTAAGAAATGTATTCTCTGGTATTTCACTGCCGATTTATAAGTTGATAACAGATAGACTACATTCATTCATAACTACAATGCAAGAGCCAATCCGAAGGAAAGTTTGGATTTTTTCGGGGCACTTTGGAGATTTAATTTCAAGAAACCCATATATTAAGATATTCATTCAATGTAAAAAAACAGTGGTTAAGCTCACTTATAAGCCTTCCTTACCAATCACTCGTCTGGAGAACGTGAATATTATCTTGTGTAAACTGTTATATTAAATTGCTTTTCTTACTGACAAACTGAAAACATCTTGTTCGTTTTATGGTTATAACGAAATCTGCAAACTTATATATATGAAATAAACCATGTCCTTACTGACCATTATTCGTAATACATATACATGTAGAAGAAATATATTCAAATTGACCACTGGTCAGTTGATTTCGTTAGTTATACATAGAAAACAACATACTTGGATGGAGTTATACATATTGTCATCGTGTATTCGTTGGTAAATTATTAACGAAATTATATTCCAAATTATTCATTTGAAATCTGTGTAAAAATTATCTTCAAATTATTTCTCTCTCTATTATAAGCACTCGCCAGTCAGGCCACATGTACACGGGCACAGATGGCGAGACCATTCGATAAACTTAAAACTAATAATTATCTAATTACACGTTCGACCGCTTGACCTCTCGCTTCTAAACTTCCACGTAGGTTCCCGTCTTTCATAACCAAATTTGTACACGCATGTGCTGCACGCTAATAAAGTCTCGTGCAGTCCACTGCTGCAAGAGATTAGCTTGGGCAACGGCCGGAGACGGACTCGCCGGCTGTCCGACTGTCCGACTGTCCACTCTCAAGATCATGTAGTTTTCTAGAGATCACCACTCGAGTCGGGCTCAACTTGGTAACACGACAGGTATGGGGTCGCCCTGGCGTGTACACTGACTTGTGCATGTTCTCCGGCTCGAGTTATTCATGTAACCACACGCACCAATAAAGAAAATGGTCGACCATCGCCAAAGCATCTCCAGTCGTCATTTCAACTTCACACTGTCGTTGCCTTCATCGTCCCTCGTCGACGTAGTTTTCCTTTGCGATCAAAATATTGTAAAAATGTCACATGTAAGGGTAGATGGAATGTGACTTTTAATGGAAACATGTGATTATTATTTTTAGAGAGGGTGTTTTTTTACAGTACAAAATGAGATTGTGCCCATTCATATTTAAACAGATAGTTGTTGACAATGCTAGGGAAAAGTGATCTGTCGAATTTATTAGAATGTTACATGGCACTATGTTAATCCCTGTTAAAGACTGGAGACGGGCTGTTGAATATTGATTGCCAGCCAAACCTTGAAATTATATTATGAATTATGATCATGATTATTATTATGGGAATATATGTAAAGCGCTGTAGTTCCCAGTTATTACTTTACAAAAGAGTTACGTTACAGAAAGCCTGAACAAATCTTTAATAATGTCACTCAGTCAACCAAGCATGAAGTTGAACACGATACGTTTTCATTAGGGATTTAAACGTATAAGATCGAGACTGAACTTGGTATCTAGTAGGCCTACAATCAGTAATATCCTAGAGCTTTAATTCTTTGCCGATGCGCTGCATTTAAACCCACAAGCAAGACTTAAACTGATCAGTGCGAGTTATATTAGACAAGAAATATTGGCAGATCACGTTAGACCATTCCATTTCAAATCGACCAAATTCTTGGGATCGCCCCAGTTGACATAATAGATTTTGGATTTTTCAATTAGAATAGATGTTCAGAGAAGGGAAATATAAATTTTTTGTTCATACTCAAAATAGTTTGCGTTTGGTATATAGGTGTTAGGACACAGGAGTCTTCAAAATGTGACGTTGTTTTTTTAGAAAACCCTTAATAGCTTTAAATGTCTCTTACATCGACAGCTCTAGACGCTTTAGGCCTACAGTTTTTATATTTGATAGGAATTCATGACAAAGATACGGTCATCATGGGATCTTGAATATGGTAAACGCCACAGGTTATCATGACCTGGGCCTAGCTTTCCGAAGCTCCGAATCCGATTTCCGAGGATATTCGTAAGCCAATGTTAATGTAATGTTAATGCAATCTTAGTGCTAAGAGAGCCTCGAAAAGCTAAGCCCTAGAGTGGATAAATGATAAATGATATGCTCAATATCAGTCAGGTTCCTATAGGAAAGCTTTGGCAAATATTTTAGGAAAGGAAGACGAGTTTATATTTAATTCTGAAAGGAATGCGGGGAGTTATACAAGGGGGTGGTCTTACTTTCAGGTGGAGGCAATGAATCTCTTGATGGAATGATGTTATGTTTGAGACATTGCCTAGAGAACATGGTTTCAGTTTATGGGACGTGAGCTATCCGGAATCTAACTAATCTTGCAAAAAAGATAAGGGATTATGTTAATCAACTGTTTGAGGGGCATTATAGAAGTTGTATTCCTGTTCGGAATCTATGTGTTTTTTTATTAATGGTCAACTTCTGGTAAAACTGAAGGGCGTAATCCCCTTTTCGCTTAGTAGAGGCCACAACGTCACGAAATCTACAATTTAAAATCCCCATTGAGAAAGATAGCTCTATAATATAATCTCTCTCTCAGCGTTTTTTCCTCAGAAGAAATCGAAAAGCGACGTGGCAACGTTAGTTAAAGATGCACTTACGAACAGACACAGTACGTAATATCATACATATGCCCGGCTTGTGCAGGCCTAAAAAGATGAAACAGATGGTCTAGTTATAAAACCTTGGTATTATACTGAACTGTTCTACTTGTTCAGTAAAGATGTAGGTCAAAAAACTTTATCTAAAAATCAGATGAAAGTATAGAGAAAAGATTTGATCCGATAGTTAATAAGAAATCGGAAGACAAAGCTTCATGAACAAACAGCACTGTTTAATTACATTCTGCATGGCATGCGGTATTTACTTGACTATGTTGGCTTACACATGTCCCGTCACGAGTACACTATATATAATACAATCATCTTTGTAATTTGTTTTATATCGGATATATTTTGTTCATTCTGGTGCTGGACTAATAAAAGAAACAAGTTTTGTTTTAAATATCACATAAAATGAATGCATTTGTAGAGACTTCACAGTACAATGAAATTGGAATGCTTATAGTGATGCAGTTTTCAAAAAGTGTCAACAAAGATTACATTTCATGCGCAAGCTATACGATCTTTGAATGTATATAATTGTATACACTTTCCCTCTGTTATGGTTGTTTCGTTGAGAGCATATTAACGTTTTCTTTCCAATGTTGGTGTGGCTCCTTATCTATTGTTAACAAGTCTCGCTTGGAAAAAGTTGCTCAAATTGCTGAGGAAATTGACGGAGTTTCTTTTAGAAATTTGTCATATCTTTATGAAAAAAGAATTTTGAAATTATCCCTAAAGATGGTGTCAGACCCGGATCATGGCTTATACGGGGAGTTTGTTAAGTTTACTTCAGGCAGAAGATATTTATTACCCCGTTATAAAACCAATAGAGGTAAAAAGTACATTCATTCCTTTCAGCGTTCGTCTGTTAAATGATCTTTGCTCAAATGTAATGCATTTGTTTATGTATCGCATGTATGTTCCTGTATTTTCTGTAATGGTATTAACTGAATTCCCTTCGGGGTAATAAACTATTATTATTATTATTAATGTTGTTATTATTATTATTTGGAACGAAATTCTTGGAGGACCTAGTGGAGAGGATAGCCTAGACAGAAAGAGTTCGAATCTCGATAGAGTCAATATTTTGAAACTTTTATTCCTCGGAACACGGTCGATTTTAATCAGACTGGAAAGTCAAGCAGTTCAAGTCAAGTGCTTTTTGCGTAATTGATTGATTCTAGGCTAAGGGAGATCACAATCTTGTATGTCAAGGTTATCATGGCTGATGAAAGAGTTAGAAAAAAACCAAAAGAGAAACGAAGCATTTGAACCTTTGAAATGAACCAAGATGAATGACATTTTGTAGATAGAATTAGTCCAAGATACATGGACAAGCAACGCAGAGCATATCTTCAAACGATACCAAAGGTATGTCACGGGTATATCGTGGGGATATAGCTTCAAAAAAAATTCTGGGAGGTGCCTTTAGATGTATAGATGAAGCTGCGGAATTTCGCGTTTTCTGCCATTTTGTCTGTAGCGTCAGATCGTTATCACTATGACGGCTGTGGTGGTGTTTCGCATGGTAGGGTCATTTTTATTATGTGTCTGACATATTATTATTTTCAAAGGTTATAACTGTCATACCTTAACGAAATGGATGTGGAATGGTTTACCTTTCGATTGTAAATAAATTTAAACGAATATTGTTATTGTTGAGCGGCACATCTTTCGAATGTGATAATGTGTTTTTCTCAATTTGTTTCCTAAACTTGCTAATTAGTAGGGAAATTATTGGTTCAACTAATATGTTATCAGAACATTTTATGATATTTCCTGATATTTCATTTTTAAACCGTACACATTGAATTGAATATATTAAAGTGACAAAAAGTATGTTTCACAAAATAAGTTAAATAGTTAAATTCTTCCCGATTGCATAATACATGACAATTTAAAGTTTTCAATTAAAAACGAAAAATGACCTAAATGAGATTTAAGCGATATCACACATGATTTCTATTTCTACAATCTTTTCTACAAGGAAATTCAACCCGAATCTGATGTTCATCCAACTCCAAAATCAAGTAAAGCTCCTAATTGGACGCACGCATTGAAATTTGCAATCGAGGTGCATAGAACGGCGAAACAATGTTCACGCCTGCGTGAAACGGAATAGGTGTGTAATTCTTTAGATGTATAAACGAAACTATTCCAGCTAGATTTCACCAGCAGAGATGTTCCTTGATTCTCTTGTTTTTTACTGAATAATGTTGAATTCATAGGCCTGTATTATTTAAAATTAAAATGGTTCTGAACTTTCTAGAATCGACGACGTCACCAGGTGATATGTCAACTGTAGAATTTCCTAACAAGAAGGAAAACACGACCCTTTCTCTATCGACGTTGCAATTCGAAAACAAAAATCATTTTTAGCAGACAGTTTCCAAACCTACGGTAAAGGATAATCACTCCGCATTGGAATATAAACAGCCATTAATCATTGAAAACGATTATCCTGGAAAATTCATGTTCTTTAGATTACATATACATATGTTTGCATCTACATCAGTTTGTGCCCCTTAATGTGACTCCTGTTTTTTTCCCATCACTTTTTGAAACGCTATAGCAATAATCAGAGTTACGATTAAATTCCAATTTTCAATTTATTGAAATTTATCTAAATTCATAATTCCAAATTAAAATTATATCTGAACGTTGTAGAAATAGCAGCATCGACCTCATCTACATCAACCGAAGAACCTCCTAACGAAAAGGACAAAAAGGCCGTTGCCCAACTCGACGAATTCTTTCGACATCAAGTCAAGAAGCATTTTTATCAGGCGATATTGTTTGTCCAATTGAAGAATTGATCTCCTTTCCCCACCGGAGACAATGGCTTAAAGGCCCTGAATCATATTTGTCAATCATATAGTTGATTCAGTGAGCCAACTACCATGGCACCAACATTCCGAAGGCAGGCATGACTGAATTAACACATTATCCATTAACTACCATTCAATAAAGCTATACACAGCATATCTGTTTCTGTTTCTTTGTTTTTTTTTGCTTTTTTGTTGCGCCATCTGTGGACATGAGAGTTTTCTCCCGTCATAATTAGATTGAAATCATTCACCTGAAGTAAGCATCCTGTGGATGAATAAAACCAGAATCAGAACCAGAAAAGAATCAGCCTCCCTGTCTTTCTTGAAATATTATGAGGAAACGTATTCTTACAGCGTCACCTAATATATTCAACCTTTCTCCCTCGCCAAGGTCTTCATAAGCTCATCAAATATATTATTAATAATCTCCAATTGCTAAGGAGCTTGTAAAATTCTAGAATCCTTGTCGAAGTCTCTTGTTGAGCCTCATTTCATTCAACAAAGATGAATGAATACTTTCCTAATGAACATGGCTCTCTTATACCCCAGGCCAGCTTGTCTTACCGATTGAATTCTTACTATTAGCATATGTCTGTATTAGACTACGTTCAAACAAAGCCCAAGATTAGCGTCCAGAAACTACGGAAGCATCCTAGTGCCACAGTCAAAATATTTTTATCTCCTAATTAGGTGATAGTATCTCCTAATTAGGATATATTAACGCCTAATTAGGAGATAAGTAACCCCTAACTAGGACTTAATTAACACCTAATTAGGAGATAACTAAGTCCTACTTATGACATAGCTATTTCCTAATTAGGACTTAATTATCACCTAATTAGGAGATATATCACCTAAGTAGGAGATACTATCTCCTAATTAGTTGATACTACCACCTAATTAGGAGAAAGTAACTCCTAATTAGCAGATAGTAACTCCTAATTAGGTGATAATTAAGTCCTAATTAGGACTACGTTATCACCTAATTAGGAGACAACTAAGTCCTACTTAGGACATAGCTATTTCCTAATTAGTTGATACTTTCTCGTAATTAGGCGATGATTAAGTCCTAATTTGGTGATAACTATCTCCTAATTAGGAGTTAGTATGTCCTAATTAGGACTTAATATCTCCTAATTAGGAGATAGTTTCTCCTAATTAGGTGATAGTTATGTCCTAATTAGGCGATGATTAAGTCCTAATTAGGTGATGGTATATCCTAATTAGGGGATAAAAAAATTTTGACTGTGGCACTAGGATGCTTCCGTAAGAAACAGATATTAAATAACAAGTTTTCCGTAATAGCGAACTCACTACATCCACACATAGGGAATACTGGTTTCAAGTACGGGAGACGGGTATTTCATTACAAGCGCATAATATTCTTGATAACGACTTATATACTGTGTGCTTACATTACACGAAATTTCGGGGTAGGCCTGTCCTTTCAGTTGAATGTAAACCTAAATAAAAACAAATCTTTAAATGCACAGCTTAGAAACATCTTATCAAAGGTTTACTTACCTTAGTGAACGTTGTCTTTGCTATGCATTCAGGGCACTATATGGCACGCATTTTGGCGCTCAAATTGGCTAAATTAGGGCAAGCACGTGTTTAACTACATATGCACTCACTAAAACTTTATATTGATGTACAGTGGACACCTGATAAGTAAAATCTCTAGGAACTCGTCAAAATATTTTACTTATCAGGTATTTTACTTATCCAAAAATATGGAAACCTGGAGATGATAACCATATACACAACCATTCACAAGTTACTGAGGACTATCTAAAATCGTAAGAGTCGACTGGGCACAAAATGGAAAAGCTTCATTGTTGAAACTGCCGAAAGAAGAATTTTATTAGATTATGTATGTAGCTCCTCTAGAATGTATCCAAAATTGGACAGTTATGTGTACTTGCAAGATAAAATGAGAAATGGAGTTTTCGAAATTCTGACTACTAGTCATTACAATAAGAAGTCAAAACTTATACAGAGAAGTGTTGTTTTTTTTGTGAAACTAGCATTATGTAATGGGACATCCATTCGTCACCTTTGACCTTAAAACACAACATTGTTTATAGTAATTTCTTCACGCTAGGATAACACATGACATTTGCGTTGATTTTTGCCGTCGTCTTATATTTAACGAGTTGCACCATTTGTTTATAAACGTTCCGTTCCGGCATTTAAGAATATTTTTCCAATTGAAATTTATAGAATTTTCCTTAGAACTAATTTGAAGGAAATGCCCTAAGGTCATAATCTTCATTGTTTCTTCATTTCACAAGAGTTTAATGTTCGTGTCAGGAAGGGTACATGTAATTTTCCTCATTGCAAACTTTCTTTTGGGCATCGGTACATATACATTCTTCAAATGAAACCTACACACGTAGTGACAATTTTTAACAGAATAGAACTTTGAATTGAAATATTGAAAGTCAACAATCTTTACGAATGACCTTTTTCAAACTTTGATGGGTCGGTGTACAGATTTAGACTGTGCTGTGGACTCAATTCGTCTGATACATCTATTGTCAACGATTGATAGCAAATACAAATTGTCGCACATGCGCTGACACTGCTTAACGGCCATGACTATCGCTACTGTCCAACAAATCCTATGAATGTTATGGAGCGCAACTTAACTTGTTAACAGGCTGCGTAGTACCATCGTCCATCTGGATTTCATAGAATTTTCATCGAACAATGGTAGGACAATCCAGCGTTCAGCCGACAACATCGTAAACAATGGTAAGCAATTCTCAGCAGGCGAATCGGCCGGAGGTGTTTATGACATGTCGGAAATACAAGCTTGAGGTTCAAGTAGGTTAACTAACTAAGATTCGTTTGTAACATTGTGTTTGTTAAGCAGATCGTCATAACGCAGGAAGATGAAGGTTTCGAGTATTTGCAAACTTTTGCATGTTTTATGTATCATGACTCCAGTAAGTTGTGAATTTTCAACAAGCATCTTAACACTTTCTCGACAAATCGGACGTATGGATGATGAAATACGTGGACTTAGAATAGACCTGCCACGCCTGGAGAAGAAATTGGTCGACAAATTGGAATTATACGAATCAAACCGGGAAGCGCGAGTGAAAACGTATCTGTCTGGAATGGTAGAGGACGTAATGGAAGGCCTTGTCAAAGACAAATCTATGGAGAAACTGTTAAAGAAGCACGTGCTATCGGAGATTAGAGACTTGAGATTGAGACAGCACGTGATGAAGAGACAACAGAGACGCATGTCACAGGAGATATCTCATTTGAAGACCGTAAGAGACATACATTTACAAATAATCCACAAATGTCTCAAATCAGTGGGGTCACCTGGTGCAGTCAACACGTCAACGATTGAGGACGTCGAGGGAGACAACTCGAGTTTTCGTCATGAGTTATGGAATGAGTATGATACACTCAACCAAACGCTAAGGGTGTCTGTGGTGAAGATAAAAAGCATCTTAGATGAAGTTAATCAAACTTTAGATTCTAGGATATCGAATTTGAAAGAATCTCTTTCTGATATGATGGAGAGGAGACTTAACTGTTCCACAAGGTTGGAAGGAATTGAAACACATTTCTCAGAGTCCGTTAAATTCCTAAATTCCTCATTTCAAAAGACTGAAAGACTGATGGATAGCAATGAAGCTTTAAGTGCCAGATACGACACACTGAATCAAACGGTCAGAGTGTCTTTGGTGAAGATAAAAAACCTCTGGAGTGAAGTTAATCAAACTTTAGATTCAAGGATATCGATTTTGAATGAATCTATTTCTGATTCGAACGAGCGAAGCATTAACTGTTCCACAAGATTGGAAGGAATTGAAACACGTTTCTCAGAGTCTGTTGAATTCCTCAATTCCTCGTTTCAGAAGACTGAATACATGTTGAAAAGCAATGAAGCTTTAAGTGTTAGATATGACAGACTAAACCAAAATATGTCACAGGTTTTGGTGACATTAAGTGAAGTAGCTAACGCAACTGATCATTTAGCATCACCAGTCAAAACAAATACTATAGCATCATCGAAATTGCATGAACAAATTCTAAACGTGACCACTCGCTTAGCAACTTTTGAAAGCAGATGTGGTAAGCCAGGAAAGGAACCAAACGGAAGTCATCGAGGTCAAAGGTCAAGGCTGTTGATGGCGGCATACAAGACTCAAAAGACGAAATCGTACCAACTTGACCTTCGTTCAAACGAGATCATGTCATACCCTTTCCTGCAAGTGTCAGGCATCACAGCTCTAGCGTATGACCCGACTCATGACGTCATCTTGATCTCTAGCAATAACCCGGAAGGAATTTACACCGTGGACTTGGATGGGAACAACATGGTTGCCTTGAAATATAACCTAGTAGCCAATGGAATGCGAATAGACTCGTCACGTGATCAAATCTTTCTCATAACGTCGAGAACACTCTGCCGGATGAACACAAATGGTGGGAATTTCACTTTATTCAAACAATTTCTTAATAAATCTGATTGGCGGGATATAGAAATTGATAGCGCAAGAAAAGTGATATATATAGTAAATAATAGTGGTATGGTGTCTCTGGATTATACTGGAGAGGTTATTAAGTGGTATGAGAATGTACATAATGACATAGCTTTAGATCGCGAAAGACAACTCATATACTCTGTTCATCTTGGATGGGTGAAAGAAACGGATTTAACAAGCGGTAAGCATACTATCATTTGGTTTGTAGGATGGCGACAGCATATGGGCGTTGCGTACCATGACAATCGTTTGTATATCGGCCTAACAGTTAATGGAGGTTTTTCTGTTATAAACATAGCAGAAAGGTCTCTTTCAAACACTGGTCGGTCAGACTTTCAACATGATGAGAAGAAATATCTTCTCTGTTTTCTTCCGTGAGAGGAAATGTCATTTCTGATGAAGACATACCTTTGTATTGCTGTATGTAACTCTCATTCTGCAAGATCTTAATAAAGGAATTTGTTACCGAAATGGACACTTATCATTTTTTGCCTAGTAATGGTAATTCGACATTGCCTCACATAGTTCACAATATTTGTTATTTCTTGGCCTTTAAAGGCACTAGCGCACATCGATATATCGTAAACACAACGAATGCACACTCAGATACTGCATACCTCTTGTTAAGACTAACGATGCGTACGCAGGTAATGTACCTCGTAAGACACTTAGCATAAACGCACGTATTCAGGTTGTAAAGTCAATTCTATCAGACCTGAATTATTTAGTGCGACGTTGCATGAAATACGTATGGTCGGAAGTATTCAAATTTTGCTTTCGACCTGAAAAGCGGAACGGCAGTCACTTTGGCAAATAATGCAAATACTATGTTATTAAATCGGTTAATTTAAAAGATTGCTTTAATTAACTATAGTTCACTCTTTGTTCTCCGTTCAGAGTTTCGGTTAACTCAATAGCTTGATATATTGCAAATTCAGCCGTTTTTTGTCCATGATTTTTCCGGTTTGTGCAGGGCTGACCATATTTTCATACATCTCTGAGCTGACGGCGACCGTCTTAATATTGTCGTTGTTGATTGCAGGTCCATTATTAAGAATGATAATTATTTCATTCCATCGATAGATACAAAAGTGAATTTCATTGTCCTCATATTTCTTCTGATTGCCAAAATTAACTGAAAAAGCGGACCTTAAAGGTTTTTTTAGTGTTCCTTGTGCCCTTTATGCTGTTAACCAAATCTTCTATTTATAACCCCTGTTTTGTCCATAAACTTGCAGCTATTTGAAAGAAGTGGTTACTTGTATTTATGGAAGCGTAAAATTGTGACGATTGAATAAAATATGTTCAATTATCTCCATTGTAAGAGATACTAAGTCCTACGTAGAACTTATTATCTCTTACGTAGGACTTATCATCTCCTGCGTGGGAGATAATGTAGTTGTACAGAAATCTTTATCGTCGCGTCACTGACACGCTTCCGTGGTTATTAAAAGAGGCAGAAATGAGAAACCACCATTGCCGCTATACTTACTAAATACTATATGCGTCCTACGAGCTTAGAGAAGAGAACTTCACAGTAAACATTCGTTATTCTTTTCTAAACAAAATTTACATCATCTACCGTTAATAATTGAATGTTAGAAACATACTACTTAATATACTTTGTCATATGCCAGGTCGTATGCCATCTCGTAAAATGGGGAAAATTTATATCTAAACCCGTTGACCAGGTATAAAAACATGAATGTTTCAAGAATAGGGGTCTGGTACGGGGAAAATCCAATAAGTTACCTCTAAATATCACCCGGACATCCTATTACACGACATAGATAACAGCTTCGAAAGCCACGTTCCATATATGTGCTTACATAGCCAAGGTTTACAAATATGGATATGCATAAGCCATACTGTGCTTCTGGCAAGCTTTTGGGCAATGGTTTGAAGTTAATTTGGAATTTAAGATATCCTACGTGTTGGAAGTGGTATTACACGTAACACATATATACTATCCTCTCTTTTTTCATGACAAATATCTATGTCGTTTCATGTTTTGTGTCATCGTAACCGCTATAGCGTCTCGGCCCTTTAATCCACAAACACCGAGAGTTATCTGTAACTCGTGCGGTCATGAATCCGTTAATTTCTGCTCGATTGGGGCCAGATAATCACCAGTAGGCTATGATGTAATATAGAAAACGGATTCACTTCAGACCACGGCGACCTAAGATAAGAAATTAATCAGTTTTTATCCTACACCGTCTTTACTGGAGAGCTGAAAAACATGCCTAATTTCTTCATTTTAACAAATTTACCTAGGAATAAAATTCCAGAGAATTTTCTCACCGAGGCCTCTGAGTTTGTAGCAGAAATGCTCAACAAGCCGATAAAGGTAGGCTAATTTGATTATACCTGCATTGACCTTCTTGTATATAAAGCAGTAAACGTTAAGTAATTTAAAACTCACGAGAATGAAACTAACCGATTATTATTACTTATCCTATGAACATATCTTATATTTTTGTTTGTTGGGGTAAAAATGATAAGACACGGTAACGGATTAGTATTACTGATATCATTTTATTTAACAGTACGTGACAGTTCAAATTCAACCGGACCAGATAATGTCAGTGGGCGCATCTACAGAACTATGCGCGAGTACACAAATTCACAGCATCTTTGATTTGGGCGTGGAAGAAAACAAGATTTATTCGAAAAAGATCGCTGAATTTCTCCAGAGGAAACTTGGAATAGATCCAGCGAGGTGAGTTTAAGCTCTTCAGCTCTCAGAATACGACAAAGTGGTAGATTATTTGTTTTTTTCCTAACTCACGAGAACAAACTAATCAGGGTTTTAATGTCCATACTAGGCCCAGCTGCATAAGGTACCGGTCATTTATTACAGGGGGAAGGGGGAGGAGGGCGGGGATTTTGAGGGGAGGGTCAGCCACTAGTGGGGGGGGGGGGTCATGAAAAAAAATCAAAAGGTTGGGAGGGTCAGTTTAAAATAGACAGTTATAAAACCATCTGAAACATTATCATGAAGACTTATTAAATATTAAAAAAATCCAGAGTTTGAGCAAGACTGGTTTATAACCTTACAAACCCATGCTTATATAATAAAAATCATAATGAATTCACTGCCTAACTCATTGTTCTTTATATTTATAGAACAAAAAGTAATTCTGTTGGACTGAGAGTTTATACAAGCAGTTAATATATAACAGGTGTTTGCTATATTTTTTATATATAGATGCATATTTGATAACTCATAGACTCAAAAATTAAAACAGTCAGTCAAATTATCAATATTTGAATGATTATATCAATCCTTCTCAATGACACAAAGTTATGAAACTCATTAGCAGATGGCTTGTTTGGTGCAAATTTGTTAATATAGCCATACTTTTGAAAAATATCTAAATGCATATTCAGAAAAATAAATTCCAATGTTGATATTTCAAAAATTAGGAACATTTGCTATATTTATACTTCATCTTCCATACTTCTTGGTTTTTGTTTCTCTCATGTCTCAAACACTTATTGTTGAAATGTTTAAATGTTTGATAATTTAATTCCTATGTTGTGAAGATTTCACATTTTACATCGTTTGGTCCTTTACTCTGAATATTTGTAAATTTTAAACCTTTTTATTTTGCTTAGAGCTTACCTCCCGACATGGTCCTTCCATGGTTTTATCAATTTATGAATTCATTGTTTCAAGTTTTCAGTGGAAAATGTGAGCAAGACATGTATTTTGATGGAATTTTTAACTAGTGCAAAATCTTAAGCTCTTTCTATCGCTGTTGAAAGTAAATTCAATAAAGAAGTTGATCATCCATAAAACAGTTCTTATCTTCCTTAATGCTAACCTATTTTATCATTTCAAGATAAAAAAAAGACAATATGATTTGAAATTTTAAAATAAATGAAGAATGAGCCTGTAAAAGCAAACTCAGAATGCATTCATTCAACTTTCAAAGATAGAATTTACACTATGTTAAACATATGTATGTGTTATAAGCAATGGTATTCAAAACCTATTTTTATATGCAGTTGATGTTGTAAGATGCTTTCTGTAAAAAAAAGTTCTAATAAAATTTATTTTAAAACACTATAGACCATCATCAACCCATCAATGGAAGGGTAAATCTGTTTTTCAACATTATTTTAAGAGTTACTTAAAGACGTTTCTATTTTGGAAACATCAAAGAAAAAATTGTGAATGTAGACCCGATAAAAAATCTTCAAAAGACCAATTTCAAGAAGTTTAAATTCGTAGATATGATTTTGGGGAGGTTCATGAAAAAATACGTTTAATGGGAAGGGCCATGAAAAATTTTTTTCGACAAGTTGGGGAGGACCACATTTTTGTAGATAATCTAAAGAGGAAAAAACCCTTGTAAACTTGTAATTCTAAACTAAATGTCAAAAGTATGTGGAAAATAATGACTGGGTGCCGAGCAAGGCAAACGTGTTTTTATTTGACTTACACTCACATGTAACATTCCTATTTTCCCAAACTTAATTTTTCCAGCTTTGGTTTTTAAAACTAAATGATTGATCCCTTACATTGTAAATTGACATAATCTATTACCTATACACATTGATATTGATTGTGACGTCTAACCATCGTGAATTCAATTCCCGTTCTGACATATCGTCACGTACAAGGTTAAGTTAAAAGGTTCATGTTTCATACGATGGGGGAAAACAATAGGCATGTCTAAACAAAATGGTTTAGGTATCGACGTTCGATAGCCCAGGCGGTAAAAGCCCTGCTTGCCAAATAAGAATTCCGGAGTTCGAATCCCTCTTTCAGTATTTATAAATCATATATTGTCTATATGTTAGATTTCAAAATTTTACGGGTCCATTTCTTTGGGTCGGTTGAACATCTCATAACCGATTTTGGTGGTTGTAAGGTAACCAACTTGCGCAGATGGCGGTTGTGGCATAAAACCTGCAACTAATGGGACATACATTTTCAAGGGCTTTGATTAAGAAAAAAACAGATTGTGCGAGTAGGTCTTTAGCTTGCATTTCATGTGCGCATGAATACAATTAACCTCATTGTCACCATAAGATAAGATAAGATAAGATAAGATAAGATAAGACCAGAAAGGGAATTTGTTTTATATACAATGACGCCGTGACAACCACAAAAATAAGAGTTTAAAGACACAAATATATATTAAGATATGACAAGGACCGGTTAGACAAGAGAAACGACAAAAGCACTAAGACAGGATGAACAAATAAGAGTTAAAGCACAAATAATAAATTAAGACATGGCAAAAAAATGACTTTAATTTACTATAATAAAGTGAATACTACTAACATGCAATACAGTTAACGAACGAAGTACTATTTTCGTAACATACGAGCGAAAGAGGGATCGAAACTCAAGTTTAAATGTTTGGAGTTTTTACTACTGGATCTATCAATGTCATGTAACCGGATACACAAATAAATGTCGGTTTAAACTAGGGGCTGAATTCTATAATTGGAGTAGCCAGCAGTTAGCCCTGTTCATGGATTATTAATGTGAACGATGTATATATATTATTTCGAGATGATTAAAATCGGTATCACGTAAAGATCATTTTAGCATCTTAGAAAAGAAATAAAGTTCGGTCTATCCCAATGTCTTTTGTAATCAATTAAAGTTTGGTCCTAAACCTTTTTAACGTTAAAGCCGTCCTTGTGCTTTCAAGAACTTTGATAATTGGGGACGAGCGAACCTTATGTCTTAAGCGAAGAAACACATCAGTAAATCAATTTCTTTCTTCTAAGTTTAATCAATTTGATGGAATTCAATTTTCCCAAACCATCTTTTCATTTTGCAGGAACGGCATTATTTTTGTCGAGCCCCGGAAGGAGTATGTTGGATGGTATGGGAAAACATTCGATGACATAGATCTGTAACATCTGAGACGCTGTAACCTGGAAGTAACTGGATGGATACTGAGACAGTGATCTCTGATCGACTAGCTACAACACCTACATGAAGCAGGGCGTATTGAAAACAGTACAGTGAATTTCGGCCTGATCTTGAAGATCTTTGGATTTGACAATGGCATTAGGATATAAAGATGCTTTGGTTCTGACAAACTCTTAAGACGATTTATTGATTCTCTCTCGCATGAAGTAATACAAAATATGTTTAAGATGTTGCCATCGGCTATGTACACTTTAAACTTAAACATTCATTAAAAGAGATTTTGTTAAGAATGACTTTAACATCTTTGACATGTTTTTCTTTAAAAACAAAATAAGCTTTTCTCGATGGTAGTATAAACTAAAATTCGGTTTATTTGAGAAACTACGGTAATTCTACGGGGCCGAAATACCAGATGGCAGACCTCACGTCTTTCGATTGCTACTTTACCTAAAAAGGGAAGTGAACGAGCTACCGCCCCTTTAAACGAGGCTATAATCCTGGCGATCATTCAGGCGGGAGATACAACCAAGCTTGGCGACGAGACAAGGCAGACGAATATAAAGATTTATGGTTATCACTTTCCGATTTCAATCATACTGCCCTTGTTCATAACTACTGGTCAATTGAAGCGCCCCAAGTAACCTTGTTAGTAACCTCCAATAACCATATTAATTGAAATCAAGTTCAGTTGCAGCACGATGAAGAGCTAGCCCAAATATGGGAGTGAGCCTGAAATTTGCCACGGAAGCAGATGGGCGCGGGTTATGTCTAAATTGGCGAACCACCTGCTTGAGTTTAATCACTTTAAAAAAACAACATCACCATTTGACCCCAGAGAGTGTATTTCAAATTGTGCCCTGCTTTGAATACACATGCAGCTCAGACATAAAACTATAAAGACGGCCTAAAAACGGTTTGTTAAGATATGATCACAAACAGCATCAGCGTCTATCCTCGCGTTTCTTTGATCTTGAGAAACGAAATATATTCCTAAGGCGGGAGAAGAATTTTGATGCAGACGACTTCCGCTTTGCCGGCGGCGTGGGTTTGTGACCTGCGGGGAGTAATAGGTCAAAGGAATAGCAGCTGACGGAACCGGAAGTGGACAATGTAACGTCACTAAGGGAACAGAACCCTGAGCTCCGGGTATCGGATGATCCTGAAACACTTGTTCTTGAATTGGAAGCAGACGACAAATGTTCATGATCAAATGAGGGTTGTTTCACGAATTCTCGTGCTCGTGCAAGCTCTCTTCCGATTTCTGTATTCAATGCATGCAGTGCGGCCCATTCTTGTTCAAAAGTTAGTTTGGAAGATGTTTCAGTTACTTGCATCCTTGTCGTAAATTCGTTTGTTTCTCTTCGCTATATGTGCCTGTTCTTAATTGTTCTTTGCAAGATATGTTCAGTTCCTTGATGCCGTATTCGGGTATAGTTCGTGATCGATTGCTTGGAGTGTTGGTAATTCTCGGTGCTTTTTTTCTGTTTTGTTTTACTTTTTTTTACTTTTTCAATGAAGAATAGTTTCAACAGAGAGTCTTCAATATATCTAAAATATGAAATACAAAGAAAACGTTAACAATCATTTCCTTATTCTAAATTCAACCTGTATAAGAGTAGACACATACAGAGTACAATACTAAAAGACTGGCAACTCTTAACTATTTTAACGATTGAACATTTAAAAAATAACGAGTTTTAATCGGATCCATAGAATAATATGAAAATGTATATTATATAATGGGGCATAGCCGAGTAGAAAACATAGTACATCCGTGTCGGATAAAGATACGCACTCGCACAAAACTTTACCTAGTAAATCAGGAAAAGTGTTAGCTTGTAATAGATTGATGTCTTTGCATCTTTAGGCAATTTGGAATATATCATGAATTTTTAAAAGGTAAAAAGGACTTTAATGTTAAAAAGTCGCACAAATTTGAAATGTTTAGTGTATGCAAATCCTCTCTTCGTAAATTTACCTGTGGGAATGGAGAGGAGGGGGGGGGGGGGGTTAAAACATATAGTGTTACTGACAAACAGTCAAGCACATTTCAACATGTATATTTTTTTACACAAATATTATCATAATCTTTAACAATGACATGGTTTTGATCCCATGTAATGTATTTTTTCGTAAAAATAAACAGGTATCTCTTACAATGTGTAATAACTTTGTAGATTTATTAAACGGCGGTATCTTCAACGGGAGAGTAATAAATAATATTATGTACATTTCCCGAATGCAGTTTAGCTAATGGTTAATGGTTGACCACCATAGATGGACGGGGGACTCTAAGAAAAAACTGTCGGTTTACAACCATGCTTCCCCAAATAATCAGTATGTATGAAACAAGGTATTTCCATGGATTGGATAAGAACTTACCATATTCTGGTGTACGCCGGATGGCTGACGTTTGCGCCAACTGTTGTATTATGACGTCATAGGTATGATGACGTAACAATCGATAAATTTCAATTTAGGTTGCATCGTCACAAGCCTATCTCAACATGTTAGATTTATTATGCTGACAGTTTAATAAGATTTTCGTAGACGCCCCTCTTTGGGTTATATCATTGTAGGTGTCCCCGATAGCTTTGCTTTTTTGCCACTACCAACACATTTAATTCGGATAATTTTCTGACGATAGTACACCATGACAACAACGCATCTTGTGTTTCTTGGAATATTCATAATCATCGGTCACACAGATCTTATACTACTCAAGGTCCTGGCCTAAGGTTTTACGAATCTTTTGGTGAACGGTTAGGGGCTCGAATAAGATAAGTTAAGATAAGATAAGATAGGATAATCTTTATTGTACCAAAGGGAAATTTGTTTTGTATAATTACAATGCTCCATAAATGTGATGACATGTAGTTACATAATAGGCCTACTCAAAACAATTCATGTCAAAACAGTTAACATAGACTAGGATAGATGTGAGGTCATATGGAGTTTAACGCCGCTTTCAAGAGTATTTAGGGACCGGTCAATATTACAAGGGGGGGGGGGGGGTTCTCTTTGGATTGTCTATAAATATGTGGCCCTCCCCAATTCGTCGCAATTTTGTTCATGGCCCTTCCAATTTAAGCGTAATTTTTTTCATGACCCTCCCCCAATTCATATCTATGAAAGTTCTTGAAATTGGTCTTTTGAAGTATTATGGTCGGTTCTGCATTCAATTCAATTCTCCAAAAGAGAAACTTCTTTAAGTAACGCTTAAAATAATGTTTAAAAAAACAACAGATTTACCCTTCCATTGATGGGTTTAACATGATATCTGATATTGGTCTATAGTGTTTTAAAATCAGTTTTATTAGAACTTTTTATTTACATCAACTTTATATCAAAATAGGTTTTGAATACTATTGCTTATAATACACACATGTTTAACATAGTGTAAATTCTATTTTTAATTTTATCTTACTTTTAAGGCTCATTTTTTATTTATTTTTAAAATTCAAATCACAATGTCTTTTTTATCTTTAAATAACAAAATAGGTTAGCACTGAGGGAGAGAAGGAATTTTTTTTATGGATGATCAACTTCTTTCTTGAATTTACTTTCAACGAGATAAAAAGAGCTAAGATATTGCACTAGTTAAAAATTCCATCAAGATACATTTCTTGCCCACATTATTCCACTGAAAACTTGAAACAATGAATTCATAAATTGATATAACCCATCTTCCCACGCGAAGCTTAACTACTGAGTTCGAGACTGGCAATAGTTAAGCTTTGCGTAGGAAGATGGTGTTTTTAACAATATAAACCAGTCTTGCTCATATTCTGGAATTTCTTTTCATTTGATAAGGCTTTATGATAATGTTTCAGCCCCAATTTCAATTGCTAAAGAAGGATGGTTTTCTAATTGTCTATTTCAAAATAACCCTCCAAAACCTTTCGTATTTTTTTCTGACCCTCCCCTAAACCCCCCCCCCCCCCCCTCCCCCCCCCCCCCCCCCCCCCCCCCCCCCCCACCGTAATAGATGACCAGTCCCTTAACTTGTATCGCGGCTGCTAGTATTGTTGCAGGGAGAAAGCCCGCAAGTACGAAGCTCCAGAAGGGACATGGTAAAAATTTTTTTGTTTACGTACGTACGTAATATTATCACGTACGTACGTGATAATATTACGTACGTACGTAGTAAAATACCACGTGCGTACGTAATGTTATTACGTACGTACGTAATAACTAAATTTGAATGTTGTAAGCTTAGGAGCTGTCGATAGAAAGCGCTAGTAAGCAGAAACTTATTTGAGTCAACTCAGTTCTGTCATGGATTCAGAAAATGTTTATTTTGATTGATAATTGAGAGGTCAGATAAGAAATAACATACAATATTATAAGCAGTCACCACACAGCGTGTGTAGCAAGTGACAAACACAAACCACGTGGTAGGTAAATGTTGAACACAGCCTCACTAAGCTGCTATGAACATTTATATTCTTATCTTGCAATCTCATTAGAAGGCGATCGAGTAGCAGTGGTCTTTTTGCAAAACCTATAAATACTCTATCTATCAATAATCTTGGATATATATATACAAGAAATAGCTATAGAGTATGGCTCGGTTTAACTTTTTTTGGAGTGATCTCCCGTTGTACGGTTATTGCACTTCAAGACGTAAAGAATGTTCATGAGACAGACATTGGACATAAACAAAGGCATCTTATTTTCTTCAGCAAACAGTATACAACAAGAGTCTTTAGTGAAAGTCATTCAAACTCAAGCTAGTAACTAGCCTTCTAAGCGGTCATGGGCAAGAATTGATGTATCGACAATTCTTGAATTGCCGGCTACATTAACAAAATGTCGCCTAAAATGAATTATGTCTAATCAGCTATGTAATCACTTGTTAATTTCTCTTTCTTTAAAATACTTCTGACTTAAAGAATATTTGAAAAAAGACGTTTTATAACAAAATAACAATATCTATTAAAACACTCACTTTGTTAAATAGGAAAATAACATATACCGTAGATCCTTGAATAATTATCAAGCGCTTATTAATTTCAACCACCGATTTGACTTTTAAGAGGCAGGCAAAATAATGAAACAAAAACATCATCATCATCGCGAATTTTATATTGAATCACTAAAATATACTCTCTTACTGTTCTCAAAATATGCATATATTATAAAAAGCCAGAAAACATAGAAAAAGGTGATATTCAAAATGTTTTTCACAATGCTCTAGCAAACCAAGCAAGGCAAGGCAGGCGATGCCTATACTGAAAGCAGGCGATTATTAACGACAGGCGATTATTCAAGGATTTACGGTATGTCGTAATTGAAGAACCGGCTACGTTGATTGATCGCCGTCTATAATAAGTGTTTGAATTTGTCGGTAACTTCCTAAAGATTACATTACTCTAATTGAAGAAAGAAGAAATTAAATTAAATTAGATATATTTTCCCAAGATTATGCTCCTTATCATATCACCTAACAAGCATTTGCAACAGCATTTGTTAAAATATGGCCTCTAAATAATGCAAAGGATGGTATAAGCATCACCTTAATTAAACCTTCACTTTTCATCACCATATCATATTTTTTATCGAGGCATTGCATTTTTTAAATATTGATTTTAGCAGAGAAATATAGAACAAAATGAAGGGCACATAAATATTATAAGCTTTCAGTAAAAACTAGAATTTGTTTAGATAAGTATATTTTGATTTGTTCGAATATGACCCATTTAAAGTAACTTCACGATGTGAAATCAAAAAGAAAAAATATATTTTCGCCAGGGGATAACAAATGTAGTCACATTCGAGCAACAGTAGTCAGTCACACTGTCACATCCAAGGAAGGAAACTCTTCATATAAAAGAAACTATATTTTTATTTCGTAGTATGTCTTCAAGGATGATAAGTAAAAAACGGGTTTATCTTTTAAAAATAACATTATTTAGACAGATATAATACAGTCAAATATTTGTTGTTACAACAAATATTGTAAATTTATTTGTTTGCATCACACTATAAGTGAAAATTTAAGTTTCACTATTAGTTTACTTATAGTGTAATGATTGTTGCTGAAAAATTAGCTAATTTAAGAGCACATGTAGTCACATAAGCTTCGTATTCTTGCAGAAAAATACTTATCATTCTTTTCAGTTGACTCGCAAATTATGATTTGACTAAAGCAACTATTCTAAACAATATTAAACGTTATTATTCGACATTTGTTTCTAAAAAAAGGAAAGTGTCAAGTCCACATTTATTACGACTAAATTTGTAATGGTGGTGATTTCATACCAACATTGACTATTGTAAATCCTTGTGTCAAAACTTTTATACGAGAAAAGATTAGTTCATTGTATAATATATTGACATCAATAAACAATTTACAAATTAAATTGGATTTCACTCAAATGAACTAAATGAACAAAGTATTAATCATGTGGAGAAATGAGAAAGCTATTCGACTGTTGAATTAAATCGTCAAGGACATTTTGTTGAGATTATTATCTTCACTTTCCATATCACAATTTACGCATTTTCAAGTCGTATTACAATTACAACTCAAAAGATTCGACAAAGCATCTTTCCAGGGTCCCAGAACAGTTTGTCCATCACTAGACATACGCCCATCACTCAATTTATCTTCAATCGGGATCTTCTCATTTCTGCTATGAGTTACATAAACTTTCTCGATACTACTCTATCAAAAATCTCTAGGTTCAGCTGAAGGGTTTTTTCGATTTGTGCAATAGCATTTCTGTCATCTGAATGCTTACGTCGATACAGACGTAGTCCTTTCAAAATGCGTTTCAGATGTCTATTGCTTACTACTATCCGGTGTTTTGCAACTAGGAAATTTAGCATTTCAGTCTTGTTAAAACCCAGATCGAAGTAGAGTCGAACAATTATGTCCCTCTCCATGTTTAGATCTACTTCCTCCTTAAATCCTAAAGTATCACGTACGTACGTGTTATTACCACGTACGTACGTGTTATTATCACGTACGTACGTATTAGCTTACTACGTACGTACGTGTTATCATTACGTACGTACGTAATATTTATTACGTACGTACGTGATGATATCACGTACGTACATAATAATAACACGTACGTACGTAAAAAAAATATTTTTTTACCATGTCCCTTCTGGAGCTTCGTACGCAAGACCATTGTGGCTATGCGTTAAATTCGGTGAAACCTTCGTGCATCTGCTGGAACTTGCTAACCATGGGTGGCAGGCACTGTATCCAAACCTTGCTGCGTGAACAACAGTTGTTTACTGCAGACAAAGTTGCCGAGCCCCTGGGCCTCTAGATACGAAGCCGAACACGCTAACCACTGCGCTATCCCGCCCCCGTGATGCAACATTAGCATAGCTTGTAATGTGGACAACCATTCAAGGTGACACAGAGTATGTTTCACAAATTTCGTATGTGGCTCTAATAAGAGCCAAATTACTATCTGTCGTGAATTAAACTCAAATATCCGCCCTCAAATTGAATCTTTATTGCCAAAATTAGGTGATATAGTGAATACTGATCGACCTTCCATTTATTACTATTTTTATTAAACGAGTTAATGATCTAGTATAAAACGAGCCAAAGCGAGTTTGATACCAAATTATTCACGAGATTAATAAAAAATAGTATTAAGTGGTTGGAATTTTTATGTCACGCCTACTTAAATCAATCAGTGTTCCGAAATTAAAGAGTTCCTTTACTTGGCTGCCATTGTGACGGTTTGTAGCAATATTGTGACGTCTATACACTATTGTGCAGTCAAACGTGCAGTGACATTACACTAGTGTCGCATCTTAAACGTTATAATTTCCTGTATTCAAAACTAATACAAAAACCGCCATAATGATGTTAAAGGTCTAAATTCTTCGTCCAGTTTACAAGAACAGTCCATAATTGTTTTCTGTGCCTGCTGTAGATAACTTTCGAAACTTACGTTCGAGTCATTGGTGTCAGTGTCAAGTTTTCAATCATAAATTACAATTTATACCCGATAACTGTATCTATATTGAACTGATAAGCTCCAAGATCGCGATTTTTTAAAGAAGAAATACATCTCAATAAATAAACATCATTAATAAAGTTTGAAATATTTGACTCCACTAACATACTCCTTGTCCCTTTTAAATCAAGAACCAACAAGAGAGAAATGCTAAAACTTTGCAGACTGAAGACATCTGAATAGTTTACAGAGCTTGAAAACCATAATGTCAATAACAGTATCCCCTAGTTCTTTGATACAGAGCTTGAATTATCCAACTTTGTTTCCTGTGTCACAAATCTCTGGGAAAATATCACGATTAACCTGGAAGTGTCCATTCTCTTCATTTTCTGTTTAGCTGTTTACATTCTTGGTACCCATTCTGAGAAGCTTGCTAACCTTAAGATTTGACAAGATATTGTGCTCGGATCTGCATTGGTTTCTCCGATATTTTTTGGACAGTTCTCACTAAAGACTGCGTGCATAAATTATTATGACTTGTTGATGCTTTTGGACCTCTCTTCATCCTCAAATGTTGTCAAATTAAACAACTTCTTGAAAGTGGGAAAAAAGGACAAATCTTTGACAATATCTTTCTGGATTTTCTCTTCAGGTTTATTTTTCTGTTGTTTATTGTATGTGTTTCACTTATATATTTCCATATAAAGTCCGAAGCAAAATTAAGCCCATGAGGTCTACTTCTTTGGTAAGAAAATATAATTAGCCAAGGCACACCTGGGGAAAACCAAACAAGGATTTCATTCAATGAACAGGAGATGCATTTTGTTGCTTAGCATGCGTATATTCAATGGGGACACCACTGCTTGTAGCGGATGAATTCAAATCAATAAAAGCAGGTAAAAACAACAAATATTTGTACATTTTATTGAGGTCTCACATTTGACATTTCCAAAGTGTATAAACATAAACACAAACACAAATTCAATAAATAAATAAGTAGGGAATGTAACAATATTTCAATACATTGAGTTTTTTGGCACAATGTGAACAATTTCTCTTAGATTTACTTTCAATCCAACTGAACGTATATATCTCAGTAATAACTTTTCATTGTTGCATTTTACAAAAACTTTTTGCATAAAATACTGTATGGTAGATTGTTGAATGTTTTTTTTAACTCTTAATCAATAGTAATTTAAAAATCTATATTGAAACAAAATTTAATGTATAAGAAATTGATCACACAGAATTCATTTAATTTTAAACTATGTTTTGGGGTAAAAATTATGAACAAACATATACATCATGTAAAAAACTATCACGCATATCACAGATGAAGAACATTGAAAAACACAACCGAGAACATTTATAAGTGTATATATAATTCATGGACGCAATAATCACAAAGTTGCATAAATCTTTGTTCACAAAAGTGTAAAATTATTTTAATTGTGGACGGATTTCAAATGCATATAGACGGATTTGAACTAAGAAATAAATGTTTTACAAAATCAAATCATATTTGGATGGAATGATCTCGAGTGACGAATAAATATAAAGAAAAGGTCAACACATCAGCACTAACAGAAACATGTAAATATAATCATATCAAGTTAATGATAAATGTTACTGCTTAATACCAATTAAATTAAAACTTTTTAACATTATGTTCTCTATAATTTTTTTTTGTTTTTAAAGGGCAGAGAAACAATAATTTTATCAGCCTCAACCTCATCAGTTATCAGCCTCATTTGGTTTCATCAAAATTGTGAAAGTGGAAATTTTACACTGAAAATTGCCATTACTTTGGATTGAATGGGAGAACTTACATTTACCAGATTTGTACAGCCAAATTCTATTTCACATTCTCTTTTCAAGAAAAGAAATTAAGGACACAAGTTATAGATCATATTGTGCTATCCATTTTATGGTATTTTCAAACCATATGTTCTACATATTCTACATAATCTTCTGATTAGATCATTCTTATTTTACAAACAATTCAATATTCAAAATACATGTTTTTCTATTTTGATTTAAAGGATTTTCATATTGAGATCAATTAATGTGGGATTAATTATTTACAAGTATTTGATTCCTTTCTCTGAACAAATTAATTCAGATGTGAGGAATGTATTTCCACAAAGTTACCTTACAAGGTATTCAAAATAACATGTTCCTACTTTGTTGAACATAAAACTATACATTTGCACAAAATACATCAGACAAAATTCAATGTTTGTCAAGTTTGCTGTCTAAGATTTTTAGACGATATTGATATTGCTTCTCTTTGTTGATTTTAAATTTTCAACCAACAGTAGGTTCCTCAGAATGTTTGTATTCCTTAGAAATTCCACTGCTTGTTCAGTCAGTATTAAGGATGAGACAAACACCCTGAAGTGTCCAGTGACTGATGTGTTCCGTGGTTGCTAGATCAGCCTCGAACACCAATCCCACGCCCATAGCGTTTCTTCTCTGTGATGTGACGTACACTGGCGTACGGAATGTATTCTGAAAGAAATAGAAGCATGATTAAGTTTCAAAATTATCAAAAGTGAATTTTTAATTACATTTTTTTCACAATAATGATTTGAAGACATTTTTTGTTTATTATCCTTAGAATCCTGTTAAGTAAAAAATGTTGCCCAAATATCTGATAATAAATTATTCTAAATGATCTTATTCAAATTTTCATTCAATATAATCTGAAAGAAAAAAGTTGAAATGTAAAATAGTTGTAATTAAATAAATGATTGTTGATAGTTTAATGAATAAACAAGTCTTATTTCATTTGTATGTCTGTTAATTATGTGTGATATTTTGGACCCAGCATATTTTTGTTTACAATTTTTTCCATTTCCAGCCTGTCTTTAGTTTTTACAAATATCAGATTTTATATGGTCTTATTTTTACTAAAAGGCTTTGCCTTTAAAGGAGGTTTTTAGGGTTAATTTTGGATTAATTTTAATAGTGCCTGATATTAATGGCAGGAGAAAGCCTGCATGATCAGTACAATTATACACTACTGAGAAATCTGTTCCCTATCTAAATTTTCATGAATAACTTTCAGGCTTGCCAAAAAATTAACCCCACTTTCAATATTCCTGAATTAAACACTTGTGTAGGTATTCATCAATCAGTTTAAAGAAATTCAGGGATCTAGAGTGAGTGTTTACCTGTAGCTTGAGCCTGTGCGCCTCTATAGGGATGATTTTGAGTACTGGCAGCTCCTGGATGAGTTGTTTGGGCTTCTGTCTGATCAGACAAGTTTCCTCTTTGTTCCATGCAGCTCCCTCGAGGTACAGGCCGTGCACGAAACAACCTGGGGACAAATACAGTTTTACATGTTGTACATTTAAGATTTCAAAAATCCTTTACAAAATATGAATGCAACATTGAATCAACCAAGAAGAAGAGATGACAGTAATTCATTATCAAGGTATCGATACTACAATGCAGTTGAGGATATTTATTGCTTTTAAACCTCTGGGATCTGAATCGGTTGGAGGTAATGAATACAGTAGATATTACAACCCAGTCCACTTCATACAATTGCCATCATGTCCCGTCCACTAAACATACCTGCATGTGCTCGCTCTGTAACATCCTCTGCCGACTGATATTGAGTCACACTGGTGTAGAGAGTGGACTTGTCCAGTGGCCAGCCGTTCTTCCTGCACGTAGCTTGGACCAGAGCGGTCAAGTATGACTCTGGGATGTGCAGACCTGACAGCCACATGACCGGCGGTTCTCCCTCATTAACCTTCAATAGTTTAGGAATAATATGTCTAGGATATATGACAATTGATATCATAATACAGGAATAATTTTCATCGTTGTCATAAAAACTTCTAATATTGGTTTTAATCTTCTCTCAAATGCGATAACCTACATTGATGAACTATTACTGAAGGTAAACTTATGATAACATTATGTTCAGTCCCATATGGAATTTAGCTCTTAAAAGCTGAAAATGTTAAACAACCATATATACTATTCACATATAGAATGGTGATGCTTTAAAAGAAAACTTGAAAAGGTTGAAAAATAAACATACCCATCCATTGTATTGCTTGAAGCGTCTCTCAAAGTGTATCATCCAGTTTGCTAGAGACTTGAGAGTGTCGGGTGCAAGTCGCCGCCAGATGGACGGAATCTGACCATTGAAGAGTGACCGTGACACATCGTCCAGTTCCACACTCATACCAACCTCTCCAGCCAAAGCCTGAAAGGATAGCCACAAACATAAGTAAAAAAACTGAATAGAGTAAGGCTGTTTTGTTTTGGGAGTACAATCTTATTCACATGTTTGCTTCATGTTCGAGCATCATTGTCCTTAGTAATTCATAAGTAAGATCTTATATATTAAATTTACCGGTTAATTTTCTTACTTTCAATATGGCATCATTTGCATTTCCTAGTTATGGGAGATAAATTGGTTTGTAAAAAGATGACAATCCACAAATAAATATTTTTCATTTTCATGATGACATATCTCTATGGAATACAAACCCCTTAGCTTTGTTTAAATTTTCATCTTTTACATCTTTTAGAGTCATTTGATGTTGACTCATGTCATTTGAATATTTTTTAAAATAAGAGACGGATAACAGTCATTATCGGTGATACTTGGCTATCATGTCCATACTTTCACAACCATCTTAATATTTCATTAATAATCCATAATTTGAACTTTTCCAATATTTTGACATTTGTTCACATTTGTACACACCCTCTTCAGCGTAGTAAGGGACCGTCTCATGCGATTGATAAGTTTGTTGAATCTCTCGAGCTCTTGCAGCAGAACGACCGTTGTAGGAGAGATCTCCAATCCAAACTTCTTACGAATCTTATCAAGTTCAAACTCTTGTGGCAGACGAGTGAGTACGTCTGACGCAATCTTCTCGATGAACTCTTCACGACTCACCCCAGTGCCACTGTCACCTGAAGAAGTGAAATAAGCAAGTCGATAGATGAATAGTTTGTATAACTTCATATCCATGACCTGACGAAGTGATATAATACAACTGAATGCTCTAGGTAAACAAGGATAATTGTATATCTCAATTTTTAAAAATTTTTCTGTGTATCTCTTTTCTTTTGTGCATGATAATTATTTTCTGCTTTATCTACAAAGTTATCTATACATGAAGTAACATCATCGATTGCTGCATAGACATGAAATTCAATTAAATAAATCCTGTTCAAGATTAGCTCAAGTCATTGATTAAATCTTATATTTCATAAACGGAAGGTGAAGAAAAAACTAGCAATCTGACTATTTTGAAAAATTCAGTCAATTTGTACCCAACGGTATTGATCTAGGAGATTACAAGTACCATGACTGAGTAACATGAGCATTTTTTATGACACTGTAGAATCTTATCTACACTTACCTTTGAAAAGGAAAATTAATTTTGGTTCATTAAGGTGATAACAAACAAGGATAAAAAGAGAAATAAGTCAGTCATTACAATTTAGCTACCAATAATTGCATACTTTCCCTGCAATATGTCTGCAAGATAAGAAGAGATTAATGGATTCATTTCCAAGGTAGGAAACTTTGACAAGAGTTATCTGCTCTTGCTCACCTGTTTGTGGCTGAAGCTCAACTAAATGGCTCCACATATCGCGAGCAGCTTGGGTGTAGTAGCCAATCTCAGCATTGGGGTGAAGTCCAAATACTTCTGGAGTGTTCGCAAGAGGTAAGGATTCAATATAGTCTGAAAGAAAAAAGTTGAAATGTAAAATAGTTGTAAATAGATAAATGAATGTTGATAGTATAATGAATAAACAAGTCTTATTTTTTCAACTAGCATGCTGGTTGATATAAGGTCAAAATTTGTATTTAATGTTGAAGTGATTAGTGTAGTCCTGCTGCAATTAAGTTGTATATTCATTATAAATTCAAAAGAATGTATTTGGACAAAATTTTTCATTTTTTATAAAAAAAATTAAAAACTGAAAATGCTGAGTATCCTGGAAGTTATTTCATATATCATTTAAAATATTAAGGTATGTCAAGGGTTTATAGTATATGGCAGAATGCCATGTTTATGGCTAAATTGCCATCCTAAAGTTTTGTGCCGTAGATAGCTAAGACAGGATATAGCATCATGCAAATAAATCTAGGAAGTGGCATTAAACATAAACTGTAGTGAAAGTAAAGCATTCTTCAGTTGCAGGATCACAGGAATTTGAACTTATAAATGAATAAGAATGATTGGATGATGGTAAAATTTCAGGCTTACTTCATGCATTTTTTAATTATCTATTACAAAGCATAAAACAGGTCCTGCTTGCTGAGTTTCACCTACCGACATAGTTGTCCCTTGGTCCTTCTTCTGGGATCTTGTAGTCAACATCCTCTCCTACATAGAAGTGGAAGGGTTGGAACGTATCAAAGATGAAGTCACCCATGTATTCATCCATGTACGTCCTTAGAACCCGACGGTCGAAGTCGTCAATAGCTCGTCCTCCATACATCACCTTTAGACAAGATATTGTGTTCAAATAGAAAAATGATCGACATTGATTTGGATATTTGGATATTCGTTTCCTTTTTAAAAGTTTTTTTTTCAGTTTTTGACACAGCTCTTTCTTTTATCCAATAATGCTTCAATTTAATTAATGAATGACTTATGTTCATCAATCCTGAGTTGAACATCACAATTTTTTTCAATTGTAAACTTGAGATACAAAACCAAAGCTTTGTAACCTTTTCAGAGTTGTATGTTTATGTTCAAAGCATTAAGACCAACCTTTTGAGAAAATGCTAGAATTTAGTTAGTTATCGAGCATTTTGAACATATAATTACCTACTGTAACAAAGAAGTACATGATTAATGATCGAGACTCACCTCTCCAATGAGATACTTGAGACTGCTCCAGGGTATCTTGGTCTCGCCCTGGTCTTGTGCCTTCATCAGGTATGTATTGAGGATCTGCATACACACACGGAAATCAGACTCGTTGAAATCATACGAGACGTTCCATCCGATCTTTCCATACTTCCTTCTCTCCTGGACCACGGCATGGAAGAAGCCAAGCACAAATACGAGGGAAGAGAAAGCTGGATGTGTACACTCCTGGAGTGCCGTCCCAGGGATCTTGTGGTATGTGCTCCGCAGGTTCAGTTTGAGGCCGTTTGGAGGTTCTGTTACGACCTGTAGAACATGAGAAGTGATTAGTCTGCTTGGATTGTTTGGAGTAGTTAGAAAGAATATTGGAGATGAAAGTAACGTTGTGGTTAATAAGATTTGTGAATGATTCATAGACCTTTATTATGCATCCATCTAGAAAACAGAATAAAACTTGTTCTAAAAACACTGTCTCCATGCATTCATTGAGATTGAGCTAGTTTTAAACTTCTTTTAAAGAAAACCTAAAATTCCAAGGTACAAGACAGCTTTTCATGTATTGTCCCTTGTCTCGAGCTGAGTGATCTTTTTCAATCTCAACAAATGGGATCATTTGCAATGGTCAAGCTAACATCTTCACCTTAAGCGACTTCAAGCAGAAAAAGTGGGCAAGTTTACACTGAACCCACATTTGAACAACAGTATACACAATCCTTACCTTGAGTGACCGCTGCAAGATACCGATGGGGAAGCTAGGTGTTGGTTCAGTGGTCAGCCAGAGACGGAAGTCCGGGTGAGGCTTGTTCAGTTTCTCCAGCTGTTTCTCTAGTTCTCTCAACCACTTGACCAACAAGTGACAGTTCTGCAACATCAGCCACTGACCTCGAGCTATTGCCGTCTCAAGAAGCTGTAGTGCAACCTGGGAAAAGAAATCATATTTGAGATAATCTTGAATATTTGGATGACAAGAAAACATTTTGTTAATGAATATATAAAGAAAAAATCCCTAAAATTACAAATTTTCAATGTGATAGAGCTTTTTAAACTAATCGTGCTTTCAAGTTCCTCGCCTCAAAATATTCTAAGATTGCTAAGAGTTTAAACATGTACGATCAAATTTGATAAAACTTAGTAGAGAGAAATCTCTAAGTAATGAATTTTGCACAAAAAAATTAGTGTTCAAAATTTAATAATTATTCACCAATTATTCAAACCAAGAAAGGAGTCACTTTAACTAACCTTCTCTTGACCTTGACCCATGGACAAGAATTTCAGCTTGTTTGTTCCAAAGTCCAGTCGTTCGGCAAGTTTCATCAGATCGCTGGCTGGATCAGAACCAGGACTCAAAATAAACACAATTGGAGACATTGGAGTGCTCTGTTCAAAGATGGACTCGAAGCTGATGATTGGTGGAGTCACATATTTCTCTCCCATCACCCTGGTAACAAACTCTGTCACGGCTCTGTAGATACGATCAATTCGGAAACAACGCAGTAGCATCAGACGTTGGAAGTCAGACAGGTTTGTTTCATATTTGAGTGGGAAGGTTTGAGATTCGGGTGTGTCGTGATCAAACCACTGAAAAAAGACAATTTGCGGTTATCTTAATGTTTGAAGGTGTGATCAAATATTCAGGATATAAGCCATTTATAATACTACTCCATTTGAAAATATGTCGATGAATTATTAGACAAATGAACATTGTACAGATGATGTCTTAATTACAATTTCACTAGTTGAACATTTACAATAATCAAAATAAAGAAAAGCGAAATGAAAAAAGGTAAGAGGAAAAGGAAGAGGTTGAACAAATGAGAGCCAGCTCATACCTGTTTCCAGATCTTCTCGTTTCGCTCAATATCGTCAAGGAGTGTGTTGAAGTTTTCTGGTGCCACTTCCACCAGGCGGTTGCAGTCCTCCCAACCCTCGTCTGGCATCCATGGGAACGGCTTGCGTCGCTTGCTCTTCTCAAGTGCTATGTTACCCTGCAAGAACACAGAACATTGAACACTCTTTACAACTTACTTAGAACCTTGGTCTTATTCTGCCTATTGTCTTGAAGGCTGCTGTCTTTTCTAGGAATAACTTCTAATGTGGTTTTTCTTCCGAGAGTAACCCCCTATGGTTTATATTTGAAAGTAAGACCTCAAAGGAGACATAGAATAATTTATCTAAAAACGAACCAAATTTTGACACATACTTAATATTACCGAAAAGTTTGTGATTAACTCACTTACATGATTAAAATGATTAATGAGTGTTAATGAATATCAGTGTTAACATTGAAAAATAATTCATAAGGATAGATTCTTGTAAGGATCAGTGTTTATTGATCTTACTGAATAAAATGTATTTATCTAAAGAATATCCTACTAATGTGAAGATGTTATATATAGAGAGAGAAGTTATGTACCTTGATGAAGAAATCGAGCTCTTCCTGAATAACATGGCCCTGATCCTGTTCAAGTTTGATGGTGATTTGGAACGAGAACAACAATTTGTGTTTCTCAAATATACCTGAAAATAAAAAAGAACCATCAATTTAAATTTTGAATAACAAAAAGCAAATTGTCTCTTCAAATTATGCTTTTCCCAAAATTAGGAAATGACAATTTTTTTAGATTTCAATGAGTTGCAGAGAAACATGTGCATTGAAAATCTAAGAGACCGTTGCTTTGAGGAACAAAGGTTACGCTTGTAATATATTATTTAATATATTTTTGAAATACAGTTACATGCTTGATACAATAACCCCATTTGATCAGACACAGTTAAAATTATTTATTACAACAGATCATCTAGGAATGTAATTGGCCATGCATAACTTTTCTAAATTTGTCAATACACCACAATATTCTACAAAAACACAACACATGACCTTAAGAATTATCAACACAGATCTATGTATCAAGGTTGTTGAAGACCTACCAGTGCATCCATAGTTGTAGACATTGTGAGTGAGGGTGTCCATGATGTTCCTGAGCCTCTTGACAAGGATTGAGTCTGGCAAACTTTTTCTCAAGGAGAACTCGAACACCTCCAGATAGGATGCCAGCGAGTACTGGTACATGGTATTGACAAGTGACATCTCGGCCAGGACGAAAAACAGAATGGCTCCCCGCTTAGCAGCAGGTCGGTATCCGTCTCTCAGCTTTTCAATGTCAATAGCCGTCTTGGCACCAAGCTTCAGCTTCTCGGATACCTAGAGAAGGAAATTTGTTGTCAGTGTGAAAATTTATAAATCTTAAATATTTTATTTCGGTATTGAATATAACTTACAATTATTATGCTGTAATGAAGGTATAACTTTGCCAGACAATTGCATACCACTAAAGGAAAGAATTATTTTACTTTTAACCACTTTTAAGGTGAATGAAATTGTTCATGGTTGGTTTTTTCTTTAGAGGGATAACTCTGTCACACAATTGCTTAAAGCTAACTGGGTTAAGACCCAACGCAAATTCCATTGTATCAACTCACTTAGACCATTTACAAAGGCTTAACACATACCAGGACGCTTAAGCCAATAATTTTATGGGTTTTGATGCTGCTTTCAAAAGTATTTTACCAACATCAGGAAAAATATCTTGAAGTTACCTCAGTAGCTTTGGACTTGGTTTCTTCCAGAGTAGAGACGAGCTCCACATTGTCCAACATGTTGCCCTGGGAGGTGGCCAGTTCTCGCAACAGTGAGTCTTCTAGGTCTTTCAGCAGGCGTTTGTTCACACTGGATGTATACAACACATTGGTCAGAATATTATGTTTGGTACCAACTATTGAATCAGCAAAGAAATCAGGAAATATTTCAGTTACAGAGCATTGGTAGTCAGTGCCCATTTTCCTGAAAGGATTATACTGAGCATTAAGTGACAAATAAAACTTCAATGCAGTTTTGTACATGATTCCAGATGACAATTTTAGACTTTTACTGTGCATCCAAGAATATTCAGTCATTTTAATCAACCAAAGTCATTGACGGACAGGGCAACCAAAATAAAATTTTCTTTCTTAATTTATGATTCCTGTTATCATGCTACTCAGATCATATTTGCACAGTTGAAAGTGTAATCATATGTAAAGGTATCAATTAAAAAAAACAACCTCAAGCGAACCTATAAGGGTTACAGATAAGATTCTTTTTATTGATAAAGATTTAGATATTTCCACCATCATACCTTGTCTCCTGAATAAGTCTCTCTCTCTGTTCTTCCAGCTCCTTCCTCTCGTACTTGACAATAACACTCAGCAGCTGATCCTCCAGACCCTGTAACAACAGTGTTATTATTTACAACTGGTTCCACAAGTGTACAATGGGGTCTAAAAAGTTACTTAATCAATTTCAAATGGCTATCATTCCTCCTATTTTCTTCCAAAAGAGAAAATAACCTACCTTTAGAGTGACAGTGTAGTTGATGACCATGGACTTGCCAAAGATGTTGGGTCCATATTTGGGGTTGGCAAGTTTTGTGTTGAGGTAGAGACGGAAGTTAGGATCGTAATCAACCTCCTTGTCTCCAAGGACAACAAACTCTCTTCCCTGGGCGCCTGCGGAATCAACATAAGGATTAGCATTTCATCAAGGATATCTGACAGAACATCGCCCTTTAACTTCGTAAACAAAATATATCATTTTCAATGAACTCATGGCAATAATATTTTTGGTAACAATTCGTAAGTACTTTATTCACATGTCCTGCTCTTAGTTTTAAGATAAAGACAAAAGAGCACTCATAAATCATAATTTCATAATATGGACAATCTATGAAAATTCCTTGTAAACCAGCTCACTTTGAAATATCAGGTAAAAAGTGAGGTGAATCTTAAAATCCTCTAAGAGTCCAAAGTTTTCCCCCCACTAAATGCCTCAAAATATCTCAAGACATTCTTAGAGTACTGTACCTTTTATGTTCTTCTCAAGAACATTATCAATGACAGGGTCGATGTACTCGTCCACATCTTGGAAGAGGAAGGGGAAGCCATACTTGATAGCCAGCTCCAGTTGTTTGAGGAAATCTGGGTCATTGAATGTGCACACCTGAAATGATTCAACTATGGGTGATCATTCTCTCTTTAAATGAAACATCATACACTAAAATTATTTGAGAAAGAATGTGGTAAAATAACCTAAGGGACACAGTGGGATTGACAAGAATTTTAGTTTAAAAGTTTGATTATAACCCTTGATGGTTAACCTCTCAGTTTGGTTATTAATGTTACTCTTCAGTGATAACATCTATCTTGGCTTTTAACCCTCCCAAAAAAAGCACAAATATGGTTTGTTTCATTTTTTTTTTTCCAAAACATCCTTGAACCTTGAATTATTCCGAAATGCATTATATAAACTTCCAGTATCAGCTGACATATTTGTCGCTAGAAGGACACACACTGCTTTACAAGGTACCCATTTACTGTTGGGTAAACAGAGACACGTTTTGAACTAAGTCTCTTGACCAAGTACACACCACACCACAAGTATCTATACTCGTGTCTCAGTGTGGGGAATGGGATCAACCCTTCAAACTCTCAGCTTGTCCAGCAATGACAGGGTAACCCACCTATCCGACAAGCCACGCCCGATGTTGCTAAACATCACTGATAGAAAGAAGTCAACTCAGCTATGCTGTAAGGTTAAAATTTGTTACCTTGAGGTTGTGAGGTTCTTCCTTTTTCTTGATCCACTTGAGAGCTTGTTGTTGAGGATCAATACACAGAGGGAAACGGCTGGCTCGGGTTGTCAGAATACCGTTCTGGATTGACAGTTCGTCTGGGGGTAGACCTTCTGATGTCCATCTGAAATATAGTACATTTATAGAAATGTTTAAAGGTTTATAAGGGATGTATGTACAAAGCATTTTTTGTTGAAATGAAATATATTGGGGATAGGGGTCACTGAGCATATTATAAATGTTCATCAAAACTAAAACTACATAGTTTATTTGAAGCATTAACCCTCAAGCCGCGGATTACTGATGAGTCAGGGATGAGTTTAGGTAAGCTGCAATCAGCCTTGATGAAATCCAGAAGCCGGATTTAGAATTCCTGCTGACTTAATAACTATCTTCGATTGACTGATTTGATTTGATTTTTTGGTAATGTTTGAGAACCTATTTGTGCAACAACAAAAGACAGTAGGCATGAATAGATAATATGGATTTAATACATGTATGGGAATATATATGAACACATACATTTGGGGGCTGGTTTGGATTAAAATGTTAATGAAGCAGGGCATAGTGAAGTTACTGGGTTGTAAAAACCTGATGGAGGTGTGATATTGGCATGTGCCTTGAGGGACAGAATATATATGTACAGAATAGCTGAATATCATATGAGCAAAATATTTGTAATGCATAAAGAGGCAGATGTACCTGGGTAATTGCTTAAGTACCCTAAAGAAAGTGACGTACTTCCGGTTGGGCGAATGTAAAAGAAGGTTGAATATAAAAACAGAAACTAAACTGAAACGTTAAAGAGAAAATAAAATTGTTGTTTCACAAACGAAAATTATTAATTCTCATTTATACTTTCAAGAATTTTTAGGTAAATTAACTGACATTTCATACTTCTGCTTATAAAGTCATCATAAGCAACAAATCAAGCAAACTCTACTGTATATCTTAATCAATTTGCTGATGAAACAAACAAATTGAAGTAAACTTACTTGCTGATTTCAACATCATTGGTCAGTAGGTCTTCAATCTTATACGGGTCACTAAGGGGAACGTCTCGTGACCTGAGGTCGTTGACCCAATCCTTGTGGACAAGGTCATCACGGAACTCCCAGCTGAATGCACCAACATAACTCAAGAAGGCAGAGCTCACCAAACAGTCGCCTAATAGTCGGATACGCTTCATTTTCAAATCTTCAAGATCTTTGGTCCATCTAGAAGGGGGGAAATTGTGAATTAATTATACATTTAATTATTCATGGAAATCACAAAACAGGATAGCTAACTTAATAAGACACCTTCTTTTCTTTAGAAAATGGTTCAATGAGGAAGTTGAAAATGCCAAATTTTGATAAACTGAGAGAGGGATATGGATACTTTTGTCATATCACAAGCCAGTCAGGATTTTAAGCCATTAAGCTCACAACTTTAACTTGTCTGTTACTGTTACAAGATTTTGAAAATGAGTCCTTCTATTTAAATGTGCATTGCAGTAGTATGTGCAACTAACCCCTTAATTATTTATTAGATCTGTTTTCTCTCAACAAGTGTTTTTAACGGAGTAATGGGTAAGGGCAGGCATGAGCAATTGGCACATATATCAATGTTAACTGAATTTAATCGAGAAAGCTACAAAACAAAGTCTCAACCATAAACATATCCAATAGACTCGCCTGATGTTCTCTGAGCCGAGACCAGAGATGAGTTTGTCGGCAGCAATGAGTCGTCTCTCCATGATCTCCGCCTCATCCTGCAGAGATCTCTTCTCGGACATGGCCTCCTCGTACTGACGGTTCAGGTCGTTCAGCAGCTTCTCCAGTGAGTTCACCTCATTTGTGATCTTCTCCAGGTCTCGCTTGGCCTGGAAGTATGTCCTCTCCAGCTTGGCCACCTATGAGGGAAGGAAATGTAAAGATCTTATTTCCCATTCTACTTGATTTGCTCTAAATATTTTCACCTGACAGTACATATGTCCAAGAGGGCTAGTAATGGAATTGCCACTTTGAGACTCAACATATAGAGAACGTAACCAATCTAGATTTCCTCACTGAAGGAATTCTTTATGGATGGTTATGCACACAGAGATCTATTGTCAAATGACACAAACGCCACCGTGTGATTAGCCCATACATATGTTTAGTATGAAGCCTCTAGCAGACAATTAACAGAAAATAGAAAAAGGCTTCTGTGACAAACTAAAATTTCAGAAACTTGATCCCAATTGAACAAAACATAATAAGTCTCATTTGGAGTATTCTACAATTGAACAGAAAATTTAAAGGAAATTTGAAATAAAGTTGTAATTTTTTTTATGTGTTCACCACTGAAAATGTCACAACAATCCAGTCATCAAAACAAAAGTACATAAAGAGGGCAAGAAATAAGATATATATGAAAAAAACATTTCATGACCTGATATTGTTGGAATATTGAAAAGTCTCAATTTCAAATTTAACAAACCTTTTCTCTCTTGGGCTTGATCTCCCTGGCTACGACACAGTACCCCATGACAGCTTCTACGAACTTGAGTAGACCAGCGCCAGCTCGACTGATAGACTTCATCTCATCAGGGGACATGTCAATATCTTTCAGCAGACCTGCAAACAGAAGAGAAGGGTTAAATTTGGTTAGGCGAGTCAGAATACTCTCAAGCCTTGTTATATTTCTAAACAATGTCATCAACCTAAAAGACCTGCACACAGATGGGAAGTGTTAGATTTGGTTAGGGTAATCAGAATAATTATTGCCAAGCCCCTGGCAAGATTCAAACCTTTAACCTCTTCAGTAGAAGTTGCCTACTACAGCCATTGTGGGTACTATCCTCACTCTTAATCAAGCATTTCAACATAAAAGTGTAGTGAAGGCCCCCCTTATTTGATTTTCAAACACTGTCATGTTTTGTTCCAGTTTTTTTATTTAAAAAAATTTGTGAGACTCCTTAGAAATAGAGGTAAAAAAATGTTATCTATTTTCCCTTGTTATCCATCTATTTTGTACATGCACTTTTTCAAATGATAGAAAATAAATCCTTTACAGAAACTAATACAGAATAGACAAACTGACAGTTGAAAATAGTAAACTACAGTCATCATTGAAAGACTAAGATTCTACAGTCTAATCTCATGTTACCTTTAACTGCTCCTGTCTGTTTTGACGAGATATTATCAACGTCCATCTCTTGCAGGGTCCTCAAGAAGTTGGCTTCAGACATCATACCCTTGGCTGACTTCCAGGACACTTCTCGGATACCCTTCAGAACCACAATACACTCGCAAACTGTCTGTACAGCTTTGGGTGGTTTGGCAAAGGATCTGGCGAAGGAATAACAATTGCAATGCTTTACTGTCCATATACATTCTGTGTACCAGTTGTTTAAAGGTCAAAAGGTATTTCAAAAAGTGAAAAAAAAAAGCTTTCACTTCAAGATCATTCTGTTACTTAAAAGAAATTTAAGAATAAAGATGAAAACTTAAGCTTTAACATTTACAACTTTGTATTATAGACAAAGTACCTGATTTCTGTGACATCAGATTTCTCCAGATCTTCAAGGGCCAGTCTGGCGGCCTCCAGAGCTGGTAAAGCCTCGGCCAAAGAATCCTCTGCATCTTTCTGTTGGGCAGAAGTTTAACATTCAGTACAAAGAGTAAGGATCTTACAAATCTAAATGTTCCTTTTGAAATCCTAAATGACCGAAAAAGGAAGTGGCAATAAGTTTAAAGCCAAAGGATAAAACCAAATGTTTTAATCTGACTCTGGCAAATTTCAGACTGCAAACAAAGATTTACATGTAGCGCTTAGGAATGGTATGTGACAACTTGGTTGTTAATTCTGAGATCTATTATTACACGTGGAAATTGCTGTAGGCTAACTTTGATCAACATGACATTGTATTGAAAGCATAGTTGGTCATTTTGAGTTCCTTCATTACAAACATGGCAAGCAGCTGATGCACACCAAAATCATCATGTTATCCAGAGCACAAGTATTTTACAAGGGAAAAGTTCATCATGAATTTTGAAGGGGGGGTGAACCATTATTATAATTTAATTTTTTTTTAACTTCAAAGAGGAGAATTGAGTGTTATTGGGTTTTAAACAGATTACCACTGCTTAAAACATGTCAAGTTTCTTGACAACAATGAAAATACTTTAACGTCTTCAAATCCTAAGATGATGATCATATACAAACCTTCTCCACAACAATTATTTTGCTCTGTTCCTCAATTTCAGTTCCCTTCTTCTGGGCCAGCTTCTTCTTGTCCGTGGCCTGTGCACTGCTTGATGAGATCTCCTCGAGGAGAGCTTCACAGGCGGCAGTCTTCTCGGTGACAGCCACCTTCTGAACAGCCAACTTCTCATTGAGGACAGCAAGCTGCTCACTGGCATCAGCAATCTTCTGTAGACCTCCGGCCAGACGTTCACACTGAAGAACAGGAGGGGTACCATAAGTCAAGATTTATAGACATGAAGCGCTTTTCATTGAAAGAAGTTTTCCTGGTTTTTGTGTGAAAGGGAATCAAATTCTGTAAAATTTAGTATTCATCTTTGCAAAAAGATTGTTCAGAAGGTTAGTGTTGAAACAAAAATTTCAATATAACTTTTGATATGATATCAACTTTTTATTTATGAATTGATGCAACATAAGTATCTTAAATTTGAAACAAAAATTTCAAGATAACTTTTAATATGATATCAACTTTTTATTTATGAATTGATGCAACATAAGTATCTTGAATTTGTCGCCACTTGAAAATACTTTGGCCATTTTCAATTCTCTCTTAGTGCTGAGATAAATATCAGTATCATACAATTATCATCTTATCATCAAGTTCTATCCTTAACACTAACCTGTGCCAGGATGAATTTATCCTTCTCGTCCAGGAGTTTGAGGTAGGTGTTGATGAAGTCAAGGTAGTTTTTGGGTGTGACGTAGTTGTTACGACGAAGTCGCTGAAGGAACTTCTTGCTGTATTGACCCACACTCTGGTGAACCATCACAATGTGGGTCACAACGTCCTCTCGGTGGTTCTCAGGGATCAGGCTGTTCTGTAGGGGGATAGCAAGGGTTAATTTTAGGATCTCATGTGATCTTGATGAATTGATTAACTCTTTAACTGCTTATGTAGTTAAACACAAAAAATGAAGACCAATCCTGGGTTATCTGATTATCTTAATTCTTATTCATTGTACAGCAAAATTCATTTTTGCAGTTAATAAAGCTTTCAAGAATCAATAATTGTTCAAATGTCAATATAATATTTATATATTGATATTCAAATCGCTTATTTTCAATTTCTTTATCAAAACATACTTCTTTGTGTTTGTAACAGATGACAGAAATTTTTGTTATTTAAATCTTGTCACAAGCAATATTGAAAATGAACACTTATATTACACTAGACACTAGTTATGTTTACTTCATGGATGATAATAATCTTAATGCCACTTACATCAGGAGATATGAAGACACTAGCCACAGCATACAGAGCTTGTTCAGGCCAGGGGAAGAACCAGTCAATGCTTGCGTTGTTAACCATACCGGGGAAGTTACGACATCGGGTACGCAGTGTATCTCCAACTGGGGACATTGCCATGACAAGATGGAGGTTGTTGGCGCACTTGTTCACGTAGAACTGCCAGATACTTTCTCTTGCGTGAGGACAGCCAGCTGCCAGGGCTTCATTGCGGACCTTGAAAATAAATAAAACATTTGAGGAGTCATCCAAAATTTGATCTCACTTTTCTACTTAGGTATTAGATGTCTTTGGGCATGTACTGCAATATTTTTGCATCTTTTTTATGTAGGATAAAAGAGAGAAAGAATTCAAAACCCAAACTGAAAAAAGCTAACCTGTCCAATGATGCTTTCCTTCTCATCATCAGGATAAAGAGCTGGCACCATTCCTGATGTCAACATGTTGTTGATCAACTCCAAGAAACCTGAAAATCAATAACATTTCATTTGATACAAAATGACACACAGTATAAACGTACATAAGGTCAAAGTTGTCCACAAATTTTCTGAGTTATTGTTGCATGTTTTTTTAATGGAAAAATAGTCAAGTTTTCATTGTTGTTTGGAAGCCAATGTGTAATTTTGCCATGCCTATTTAGTATTTTGTACATTTATCAGACTATCTTAACACTATCTTGGATAAGATCATTGCCATGTTTGCCTAACAAGTTATAACAAATCAGAAATTCTTCTAATTCTAAACTAACTATCATTGTTGCACAGAAAATATTTAGGAAACCAATCACATAGTACACTATACTATTGTAGAGATAGACCAAAGGCAATAAGATAATTGACAATAACCTTTTTTAAATTAATAACTTTCAATGGTGAATAATTCAAAGCTCGCAAACTTAGCCAAAAGTCAAGGTCCTTTACTTCAAAACCTCTCTAGAACAAAGAAATCATAATAGAATTCTTGGGGGAAGTTTGAAAACAAATATTTTTCTTGATATATTTTTTCATCCCGTCCAAACTCACCCTCCTCAGCCACGTGTTGATCTGTGAAGAGGAAGACAGTTTTCTTATTCTCCATTCCAAGTTTATTGTACAGGATCTTCAGGTCGTCTCGGAAAGAGCTCTCATTGTATCCACGACTCAGTTTGATCTCAAAGACCTCACAACCAGCGGTGTAAGAGGCCAGACGACACAAGCTCTGTTTCCCTGAACCCCCAACACCAACTAAGAGGGCATGACCGCCGTCCATTCTCAGGACTCGATGGATGCGAGTCAAATGGTCAAGAGCGTCATCAAAGAGGACAAGATTCATCGGGGTGTTGTTCTCGTTGTAATCTTCAAGAATCTGAAAATAGAAAATTAAGGAAATAAATTTCATAAAAAGGTTTGGAACTGAAAATGATTCTCCAAAAAACGGAAATGATGAATGGAAAAAATATACTCATAATAATTTTTGTGACACGATCATTTTAAGACATCATCAACAACGAACATTTTAAATTATACAATAATTACAATAGTTATCAATACCCCTGTTGGTTGATCAATTTAATATCTACAGTATAACATTTTTAATAATATTAAGCCAGTCACATAGTGCCATGACAAAGTTTGGAACAAGTGAGAAAGATGCTGAGGTTGAAAAATGAAAAGGCTCCTTGCACTCATCGTCATGTTCAAGTTATTTTCATTAGGATCTTTCACTAGTATGTGTAAGGGATAGCACTTTGCTCTCTTTTCCAACTAACCTCTTGGAAGAGCGCCTTGCTGGCCTCATAATCCTGAATATCCTCGTAAAGACGTGGTTCACCCTCGTCCAAGGCTGTGCGGTAGTCACCATAAAGGATGGGTTCCTTCATCACAAATTCTAAGTGAGTCTTGAAGTTCTCTTCCAATAGACTGCCCAGAGTTTTCTGTAAGAATTTGAATGAATAACATTTCAATGTTTATGTTTATATCTGAAACTCCGAAACATCATGAACTTCACAATAACGAAGTTGTTAACCAGAAAATCTTGTCTTCCTTATGTAAATCACTTCTAAATGCCCTTCACAGAGGTCAATGTTTTATTAACTGAAATAAATATTTTCTACTGTTTTTAAAATATATTTCCTACTAATTTGGTATTATACCAAACAATTTTTTTTAAGTTCACATAATAAGTGCCTTGAGGGCTTAGTTAAAGAACTTAACAACAAAGAGGTTGACAATAAATTCTTAACATTAGTCTAATTATTATTTCATGACAAAAGGAAAATATTTCATATATTATATTCCCAGGAAATGATTGTAGTAAAACACTTAACTATCTCAGCACTAAAAGAGTTGAAATGTAACCTACATTGACAAGTTCTTTGTCCGTATCATTGATAAGCCTGTCCCCTATGACACGCATGCACTCATTTCTCCAGAGTCTCAGGAACTGGTCCACTTTGGTGAAACGGTCTTGAGTTGAAAGACACATTCCGCTGTAGATACGAGATAAATCTCGCAGGTTGAAGATGTAGTGGAACTTGGACGGGGTTGGAGGCAGTTCCTTCACAATGGAGCTGTAAATAAATGTATGATAAAACAATCTAGTACTTGAGAAAGAATTCCAGTAAAGCGATAAGTATTTAGTATCCCTGGGGAAGTCATTTAGCCATAGGCTGTTAATTGAGTGATAAAAGTAAAATTAGCATCAGAGCCAAAGATATCCCAAGTTCAAGTCACATTAAATTCAATTAATCAAAGTTTTCAATCTGAGGTAAGTTGACACTTGCTAAAAATGAATAGTTTCTCTTAAAAACAATTTTTAATTATTCACCTAAATGTATGAATAAACAGTTTGAGTAGCACAAGCATTGAGTTACAATGAAGAATTAAAAGTAATTAAACAAGAATAATATTTTTGGATGAATTTGAATGTGAAAGGTTTTATGAGATGTAACATAATTTCCTAAATAAGTTTTACCAATGATGTAGCTCAAGAGCTGATGTGGCTCTTATGATTATCCAACAACATGTACAGTCCTATCTTACAGTAACCAAATTGCAAATACCTTTTTGCAAGCATTAAATAAATGATTAAAGTGAAATATATATCCTTTGTCATCACATGGAAAATTTACAAACAAGTACAGACAAGAAAATAATTCTAGTCTCGACCAGTTCATTGTCTACCTACCTGTACAAAGCCATGGTCATCTTTGTGATAGTGGACACCGACTCCTGTATCTCCTTGGACATTGGCTGGACATGTCCACTCAGTATGGAGTTGTAGATGTGGTAGAGAGACTCATCGTCAGGGAACGTCATGTTGAACACACTGAACAGAGACACGAATCTTGGGTCTGTCTCATTACGACCACCGCCAGCTTTCCCCATAGCTGCAATGTAGCCGATATCCTTCATGTTCTTCCAGTTGAGATCTTTGCCGCGGTCGTAGATGCCTCCTCGCTCAAGAAGCAGTTTCAGTAGAGCAATTGGCTGTTGTGTGCCGTAGGTGTCCACCTAGAATGAAATATAAGTGATTTGTGTCCACGACTTGAGAAATTTCTAGAATGTTAAGGAATATGTCCATCTGGATAGTATTGGTTAGCTCCCCTTTGGCAATAGTTTAGCATGAAGTGAAAAATGTAGAAAATGATTTCACAAAGTTTGAGAATATAAAGGATCATAAATTGAAAGTTGAAATCTGTGATTATCATTTTACCATTTTAGATCTAGTATCAATTTGTGCAAAAATCATTCTGAACTGTCAATTCACAGGAATCATGACTCATTCATGGAACACTTAGAATTTTTCACGTTAAATAACAAATAATATTCTAGGATCAATGGGTAAACATTTATATCCATTCAAAGCACATGTGGAAATTTCCAAGATATTCCGAATTTCTGCCAACTAATTCTCTATTCCTGAGTAATGAAATTCAGTTCACTCTGTTGAAATTTAATCGTATGAGTGAGAATAGATGTTTCTCCATTATTAATTATTTCTCATAAATACAGTTTAAGTATAGTCATTGAAAATTATATTACACTATTTGATCGATTCATAATTTCAAATATTAATAAATGATAAATGAACTCAGTATACCTGGGGCATGTTCATGTCGTCAATGAAGATGAGGAGACGTTTGCCGGGTGGCGGTCCGTACGTGTCCTTTGTTCTCTTCTCTACATTAGCCTCCAAGTTCCTCTGTACGTCCAGTGATGTTGTACGACTGGAGAAGTTCATGTTCAGCAGTAGCTATAAAGTAAAAGATAATTCATTAACTTCATCTTGTTGGATTCCACCTAGCAAGATAATGTAATGGTGTTTAGTTTCTTTTAATTTATCAATAATTAAGTATAGACTTCTAAAACTCGATGCTAATTGCACTATAATGCTGTAGAACAAGTTTGAAGGATTTTCAACTTTTAAAGCAAATAATATTTCAGTAAAACAATTAGCAGTCATCTTCTTTAGACATTTTGAAAAAGTTATTCCTATTTCTTTTACTTCAAAAGATTAATGCCAGTTTGGTTTACCAACTATCAAGAGCATAAGTTTACGTACATGTGACTCCTGATCAAGGGTTCTCAGGAAGTTCTGTGTGGTGGCTGTCTTGGATGTTCCAGTTTCGCCCACAAGAACAACAGGTCTCTTGATTCCGACCATCAGCTCTAGCAGCCAGGTGGATCGGACTGTGTCTACAGTGGGTACAAGGATCTCGTTGAACTTCCTCTCTGGGCTGTGGATGTACTGTGGTACCATCTTGTTCCATGGGATCCATTTCTTCTTCTCCATGTCCCAGAAGAACTCGTACAGGGTGGAGTTGGATGGCAGTTCCCCTGGAATAAGAAGAAATTTATGTAGTTTTTATATGAATTAATTGTCCCTGGTTTTCAAAGTGATATAAAGTGTTTAACTTCACTGATCAATTGAAAACATGTAAGAGTGAAATGAACAAATTGATTGATTGAATACATTGAAATATAATTTATTCACACAAGAATGGATTTTGCATAAGTTATCCAACTTAGAAAACACCCTGGCCAAACTGACAGAAGGCGAATGTTCAAATAAATGTCTGTAAGGTTCAATTAAAGATTAAGAAGTGCTTTACTTTTACAGGTGAAAAGTACAAACACAAAGGGATAAAGTGTTACCGGTAAACAGAAAAATCAGAGGAAATATCATTTTTGAGAATTCACAAAACATCCACAGAAAACACAATGTTTGTACAATGTTTGTTCGCATTACAGAACAAAATAACATTAAAAGAAAACCAAATCCAACCTGGTCCTGCGTTGACGTTATCATCAGTGATCATGTTGAGAGAGGCCAGGTACTTGACGTAGTTGTCAAACTTGATACGTCCATCTTCCAGCAATCCACCTCCCACGGACCAGTAGAGACAGGTTAGGAACAGAGCTTCCAGTTCCGCAGGTTCTGGGATCTCTTTCAGCAGCAGAGCGTTCAGCATCATCGACAGTTGCGTCACCTGAGTAAAGACAAATTGAAAAGCTGAAATTTTCCCACCAAATTATGCTGAAAAGAAATTGAACAATGATATTAATAACTCTCTTTTAGCTATGACCAATTTCATTGTTATAAAGGAGAGATTTGGTACATGTCACTTTATTCATATAGGAGTTTGAAACATATTGTAGAAAAATGTGTTGCACTTTCAATCAAGGTTGACATCAGTTTTTATCAAGCTTTGATGTTTTTTTCCCCAGAGGAATCAATCTTTTTTGTGCCAACTTTGATCGAATAAATTGTAATAAGAAATATAAAATAGAAACACACCATATTGAGGTTTGTCAGAGGAACAATGGTCTTCAGTTTCTCTTGTTGTTTGCCGTCCACGATTCCCTCGACCACCATGTCAATAAGACAGGGCACGTACTTGTCATACAGCCGACTCAGCTCGTCTCTTTCACTCTTACTGCCACGCCCACTGACCCACTTCTGCCAGTATGGTTTATAGCCCAGATTCTTCGGGTCGACATAGACCATACCGCATCGCGAGATGGTAGCAGGGGAGGCATACTGGAGATCATACACCTGGGGGGGGGAATTATGAATTTGTATTATTCTTTTAGAATTATATAACCTTAACAAATTACACTTTTGTAAGTCAAAAACTGTTATTGAAAGAAATCAGTGTCCTAAACATCAACAGATGTTTGTTTGGCATTTATCAATGCAGTTTCAAAAATGATTATGACATCAAGTTTTTAAAATTATCCCAAATTGTGGTGTGAGGATATTTTCTAGTTTCAATGAAATCGTAAGTCAACAACAGACATTTTATCCTACTTTGTAACTCGTGTAAACTTTGAAACAACATACACAGATGTTGACTAAGAACAATAAGATTTGACATCCGGGAATCAGTGATACTCAATATTTGTCTATCCTTTACCTATACGACCTCTTACAGATAAGTGATATTTCCAAAGTTCCTATAATGATCTATAAGATGCTTTGATATTGTATATCATAGTGGCCCTTGACTTTACTGTTGCTTATACACTGCCAAATCTCCATGAAACAACTCACCTCAAACAGCATGGCACAGTGTTTTAACAGACGAATACGCTCTCCATTGGCAAGTGTTAGCAGTCGATTGTCATCCATGACAGAGTTCATGTTTTCTACCCACAATGCATCAACATCACCATCAAACACAATGTACTTCCTCTCGTTCTTGTCAGTGGGTTTGTTTATGTCACGGAAAATGTTTGAGAGCAGCCCATCCGTCCAATCTCGAGTTGTCGGATCCAGAATACCATACAGCTCAATCACACTTCTGTCTTTGGGGTTGATTGTAAACAGCTTGGTTGTCAGGCCAAGTCTAAAGAGGTAAAAAGGAAATTATTAAAAGTAAATAAAACAGGTAAAAGAAATGTCCGGAACATAGATTATCTTGTCTTTGAAAATCTAAGTATTTCAAGCACAGAATCCTTATAACTAGAACTTCATTCTCATGCATTAATATCTGTTATTTTTATTTTTTTCTGAAACAATAGTCCCAGGTAAGAGATTTTTAATTCAAACATTGACAATAATTGAAATCAAAATAAAGACATTCATGACAAAGTCTCTTGTCTGAGTTTATTGCAAAAACTCACTTGGTCTGCGCCTGTGCCAGTGTGTTGATGACGACAGATTTGCCGCCACCAGTTGGTCCAACGATCATGGTGGTGTGTCGAGTCAACATGGTCTCGTACATCTGTACAACCTTGTCCACCTGGTAGGCAAAATAAGAAATATGAGAACAGGATCTATCGAAGGAGAAAAAGTGTTAAACCAGTGACAAGTGAAGCTAATGTTAGAATGTGTTATCTCTTATGTGTTATCGAATAATGATGAGATGACATGCTCATGACATGCAAATGCTTCACATACCTGTTGGGGAAGCATGACATAACTGTTTTCCTCCAACACTCCTTCAACAGCATCATTGAAGTTCGGGTAACGCACTCGGGGACAGTCCAGACCCGGGAACAAGTCTGTGATAAGTCCCAGAAACAGGGGTACGTCCTCAAAGACAAACTTCGGCAGGTTCATATCTCTCAGAGCTCTCATTAGTACAACATCCTGTAAATAGAAAATACTACTGTCAGATTATGTGTCTAATTGTGAGCAGAAATAAAGTTTTTGAGCAATGTGATCAGATTTGTGAATATTCAGAATTAAATCCGTTTAAGAGACCCTACTATAAATGAAAACTAAACCTAATTTCTTCTATGACTACAAATGACTGAGTAATGAGTTAATTGGCCCTCTGAAGATAATACATACATTTGGTATAACCTAACTTTATTGGGGAGATTTTGAAGAAAAAAACTTTTAAAAAATGTGCTAATTGCCCAAATAGGTCAATTCCATGAAATACGTCTCACCTCATGTAGCTCTGCGGCCCCTCTCTTCAGCTCACCAGCCATGACAAGCACTGACTTCAGAGCTCGCAGACCGAAGTCATAGTGATACTGTTTTGACAGCTGTTCCTTGGCTAGTTTGTACAGTACTGTCATCTTCTTGGCAAGGATCTATAGAAAAGAGAAACACCATTTACCAAGTAATTACAATTTGTTCTGTGTTCAATGCTGAAGATTTTCTTAAACATGTCATGCTCATTAAATTACCTACACTTAGAATATAAAATAAATGCCCACTTCAAAAAGATCAGACTCAGAGACTGACAGACAATCAGACAGACAGAAAGACAGAAAGAAAGGTAGATCAATAGACACAGGTATGGACAGACAGGAGTAAAAACAATAAATAAACCACTAAATCTTTGATTCAGGGAAAATTAGAATTCAAGAATTCTTTTTTTTAATGATATTTCAACATGTGAAGATGTACTTCAGGATTTGAATGTTGATCTAGAATAATTTCATGAAATAATTGATGGGAATGTTAACAAACTGATCAAGTATCTGAACAAAAACATTTGGACTATTGAACATAATATAGCAAATTCAAGGGAGATACCTTAGCCAGAAGGAAACCCTCGGAGAACAACATGATCTCACAGATCTGCTGCAGATCGGGCACAATGACGACCACAGGTCTGAAGAGGGCCTTCACTGACTCGGGCAGCTCTGTACGCCCTGCGTATCCAGGGTTCATTGTGATGAAGATACCAACTCGGCTGTCTAGATCAATCTCCTGTCCTTCAAACTGGAACCAAAACATTGGGATTGTTATATGAAATTTCAAGATCATCAAATACATGATTGTTCTAAATTTATGATCAAGATCCCAAATAGAATATATCCACATAATTTATATAAAGATGAAAGTTGAAAATATTTGAATTAGTGACAGTATGCTGCAAAGATGCCGACAATATTCGAGAAAACTATTGAAACATTTCATTCAACTTCATGCCCTATGAATAAGTCATTTGGAGATCATTTTATGGCTGCTTCATGTCAGTCATTCATAGACACACTTTTTTATCACAAATCTCATTATAGTAAATAGATTTTATGGGTTACAAATTCGAAAAGACACCTACAGATTACAGAGTATCATAAACCAAGAAACACAGAAATATATTAATATCTTAATGACATTTTCATCTTTGTCATGATGTGATAATTACATAAAAAATCTTCAGATCATTTCCTAACAAAACCTGATGATTAGATTTTTTCTCCAGATTCTACTCACATGGAATCTCTTCAGGTTGAGAAGCAGACCGTTCTGGATGGTTTTGAGCTGTGTGGAGATGACAGACAGAACGGACACATCAATACGGTTGAACTCATCAAAACAACCCCATGCACCGCACTGACACAGACCAGAGAAAATCTTTCCTACAGCCTGAAACAAATCAAATCTACAATAAATATACATAAAAACAAGTAACTGTACAGGAATCAAACTAGTCTTCATTGCTCAAGATTTTGGAGCCTTGGGTAAGGTAAGATAGCATGGTCTACAGTGAACATATTCATCAACGTTACATTCAATTTGGTAACTTTGTTTACTTTATATCAGATATTAATCCTTCAGAAGCTGAACAGATTGCACTTAACCATTCTGAGATTCGGATCAACAGGAAAAGACAATTGTAATAAATCTGTATTGACTTATGTTCATCAAGATTGAGTGCTAAAGCATACAGTTTGAAAAGCAAAGATAAATATTATCATTCAGTACACTCTTGACTAATGACTGCCAATTGTTATGTGCTTCAATAATTAACATCATTATTAACAACATTATGATTGTCATCATCATTTTCATCAAAATCATCATCAGGAGTAGTATTTTTATCATGCTATCTCACCTTGAAGTCCATGCCCTCGCCACAGTTGGTGACGACACAGAGGAGACCAAGAGCTTTTGCTAGATCCTTTGTTGTTTCTGTCTTCCCTGTACCAGCAGGTCCAGCTGGAGCGCCACCTAGCTTCATAGACAGAGCCTGGAGAGGAAGGTTATAGAGAAAGTTAAAACACAACACGAAAAAATTTAACAAAAATAGACAAGATTTTTTAAAACTTGTATTTTTTTAATTTAAGGCTCAGGGCTTAAAAATGAGGCTAAAGTAAAGCAAACTGAGGATAAAGTCATTGAAGGAACTCATTTTTTTTATTAACATCAACACTCACACAAAAAAACCCCAAAAACTAAAAAGAAATTTGATATTGTAGGATTTAAAAAAACACATCAAATGCTCTGGATGGTTGTATGTAAATATTTTAAATTTCTCTTATGAAATGACATCATTTCTTCACTTTCACAAAACTGACAATCCACTACCAATTTTTTAATCATAATCATAAAATTTCGCAATAATTACCTGTGTCAGTGTGAGATAGATTCTGTCAGTGAGGGGGGTGATGACAAGACGTCCGTTGAGTCCCATATACTCGTAACCGTATCCAAACTCGCCGGTACACTGGCGGATTATCAGTTCATCTGGCTCCTTCTCCCAGTAGAACCTCAGTTGTGACTCCCACTCAAACTCTCGGGCATCCATGATACTAAAGAGAGTAAAATGATTTCATCATACAAAAGGTATAACAATGCTTGGGATTTGTCATTGAAGTCAAAGCACTAATACAGTTCTGTAAGTGCTAGTCAAAAATGTTTGCCAAATATCATTGAATAATGATATCAAATAGTTCTTTGAGAATAATTATGCGAAATTGAAATGGCTATAAAAATGTTTCATGTATCATTTGCTTATCAAATGATTTATCATTTTTAATAGAAGACAATAACAGTGTATTCACCTGTCTCTTACAAATCCATCGATGATATCCCGAGCATGTACATCAATGATAAGAACTGTGTTGAACTTGCTTCGGTCATTCTTGGACAATGGTGATCGAACCTTGAGAGAAACAAGAATGTATGTAAACAGTTAACCCTAAAACAAAACCCTGATCAAATGACATTCCCAATTACTCTTCAGGTTAGGAAATTAGCTTGAGTTATCATAAATTTTGAATAAATAATAAATGACAATAAACAAACAAAAAAGTAAGCACGACTCTTTGAAACCCAAAATGTGTTAAATATTCATAAATTCATGTAATTGTTTGTAACTGTTCACTTCACCACTCGGACTAGGCTGGAAGACATGTGCAAAGTTTGAAAAGAATCAGACGAATATTTTTTTCTGACAAAAAATGTCCTCCGAAGGACGGATAGAATGATTGGTATTACTATAAACCCTCGACCACTCGGGCCTAGGAGCATGTGACATAATAACACGGACACAATAATATCTATTCATCAAACTTCATTGCCCTATGCCTTTTTATCCTACAATGGACCCCCTAATCAATTCTCACCTGGACAACAAGATCATCGATCTGCTTGTGGAGCTTCTTTGCATAGTCCTTGAGTGCAGTCTTGGCTCCCTTCTTGACCTTCCTGAACACGTCCTCGACCTCCCAGGTCCACCACACCTGGTTCCCAGCCAGACACACCATGCCCTGGTAGTCCAACATCCACTCAACTCTGTTGAAGATGCAGAGAATTATAAATGAGTGTCCATGTCCTAATATGCCCCAACACCTGAACCGTAATATCTTAATTCAAGAGAAAGAAAGAGGGATGTACTGATGTTTAGAAAAAAGTGTTGCATGTCTTGGAAAAAGTACATAAAATTCTATTTGTAACTGAAGTTTGAAATGATAGAAAATAATTAAATTGTTTGCTGTCAGCAAATTTTTGCAGGGACATTGGCATATCATGATATTAAAGCAATAATCGCTTTAAGGTCACAATGGAAAAGTGACATTTTCCCATAGGGCATCATTTGAAAAAAATAAATCAAACCTATGACCAAACTTGCAGGATGTACAGTTTTATAATCTAAGAACAATGTCATTTTAGGATCATGAATTGGTTTGAAACCATTGCTGTTGAATTGATTAAGTTGAATGATTTTGAGAGGCCAATCCACCATTCAATCAACTGGCTCAATGCAAACACAAATTTCTCACCTAGTTTTCTTCTCACAGTAGAAGAAGACAGCTTCTTTTGTGATGAGACGATTTGTTCTCCTCATTTCGTCCAGGACTCCTGTCATCCAGTCCTCGACACGCCCCTCCGCCGCGATGCTGGCCCGGAACTCCATAACCTCCCCTTCAGCTGATATCATTGCTGCTGCTGTGGGTTCATTATTCGGCCCACGTTGGAACTTAAGTGCTGAGATGTTGTCAAACATCTGGGACATACAAGATAGATTATTGATACATGATAAAATGAACATCTGAAGAAAGTCTACAATTTGTGTTTAGTTTACACATATTTGTGTTTATTTAAAGAAATTTTGACATTCTCAGTCAACATAAAAAATGAGATCAACAAGTGCCATTTTCAAATGTAATTCTTGTTAGAATATTAAAATAATATCATTTCAAAACGGTTATTTATGTTCTCTGATGTTAGGCAAAGTATTTTGAATATATTTCTAATAGATTGTGTTTGCTCATCAACTTCGACAGTAGCAAAATTAGCCCTCACTTGATCATGTGATTAAACAAGTTGTAAAGAATAAGAAAATTCTTTGAGAAGGTGAAATAGCAGTTGTGCAATAGATGATATAACCTCTCTGGAAAATCCATCTGAAACTACTGAAGTACAATCACTGATCAGACCTTCATAACCACCTTCACCTCCTGTTGACCTTTGACCTACTGACCTTGATCATATGTTCCTGGACACACTCAGGATCGCTGCTACCCAGAATGCTGAGCAACTCGTCGTCTGAGATGAAGAAGAATCGTGGGAAGGCATTTCTCTTGGAGTCAAGGTAGTCGTTGAGAGATTTCTGACATTTCTCCAGTCCAGTACTAAGATTCTGTAGATCCGATAGTCGGTTCTGGGCGTGACATGCTAACTTGATGCTGGGTGTCTTATGGGTCTCTGTCATTATCTGGAATGACAATATTAACTATGTATTCCTTGAGCACAGTTCCCATGCTGCATAACATGCTCAAAGTGCATATTACAAACGGAATAACATTCATCGGTATTAATATTATACATTGTCAAAATCTAATATTTTCTGCATTTGAAGCTTATGCAGAAAATAAAATTGTTAGAACAAAATTTGTCTTGTAATCATACCATAATGTCTCCTTGATCTAACTTAACATACCTTCTTGAAAGTTTTATCGATTTGATCGAATTTTTTAGCTTCCTCAGGCAGTTGAGAACGGATGTCTCCACCAATGAAAATTCCTTCCAAATACATCCACTTCCTTTGGACAACCATCCACACCTATTGGAGAAATCAAGGCATGGAATAATCAAAAAGATTCATCTTACATTTTAATTATTGAAGTTAGGTGTTTACTTAATCTTAGTAACGTTAGTAACCTACCAGTTCAATGGAAAATTTTGGTAATTCATCTTGACAAAGATTCTAAACCTGTTTCTCATCAATTAACAAAATTTTCTTCCAAATGCTACAAGACAATATTTAATGAATTAGACAACTAGAATCAGTCATACACAAACTGACACATATAGCAATCCATTTTTCAGTAGTGTCAGTATACTATAATAAGAATGTCTCATAAATACAGACAGTACATTAATTTTGAACCTACGACATCTCATCGCCTGTCAGAGGGATAACGAAAGTTTTAGACTCAAACATTGAAGGTAACTGAAGGCAAAATTTGGACACTACTCACATCAAGAACCTCTGAGATGTGTGAGAGACTCTTTTCCCAGTTCTGTACCGACATGAGGAAGGGTCCGATGAAGCGTGACGCAGACATGCTCTGGAGATTCATGGCACTGTCGTCCAGTATCTGGAGCACATCATCAACTGACCCGAGGATGAACCCTCGATGTGATGTCCCCTTCGTGTAGGCTTGAACTGTGAACTTCATGTTGCCCCATGTCTCTTCTACTTCTTTCACTCCCTGTAAAGTAACAAAGTTGAGATGACATTTGTTTGAAGAGTTTACATAATGGGAAAATGAATCATTGGCTCAGTACCTCTCCAGAGGTATGATAGAGTAAATGATTGATTTTTTAGTCTGAATATCATCATTTTCTTTTTGCATTTACAAAATCACTGCCTAACGCAAACACTGTAGTGCACTAGCGATAGATCAAACCTTTCAAACCATTCTTACCAACCAGTTTACAGGAATCATAACTCATTTTCAAGGGAAATCATTCAGGCCAGACGTTTAATTTAAGATAGGCCTCAGTGCTTATTACTAAGGGGTGAAATGATAAACCAACTTAGCACTAGGAAGACTTCTAACCTTTAGGCCTTTTTCTCAAAGATGACAAAAATGAATTCTGTAATGTTGTCTGGTATCTGTTTACCTTCTCTATGCCCATTTCCTTGCTGGCACATGTGACAATCTCTGCGATCGTTTCCTGGAAACGGTGAAGCTCCATAGCGAAGACGTTTGCAAGGGTGAAGGTCTCCGGATTGATATCAAACTTCTGTCCTGTCTTTGACATCAGCTCCTTCCAATGTCTACAGGCAAGAACAATGATTATATAAAACATTTTTGTTGGCAAAAGCAAAATTTTCAAATCATAAATGAAGCATGGAAGTGTTTTTAACATGTGGAAGTTAAAAATAATTTTTTTTACAGACACTATTAATTGATCAATGGATAAATAGATTAAATTATTTTAAAGTGTTGTTACACACACTAAAAGAAGGGAATTGCAAGTGGTTGATAAAAATTATCTTCGATTATTTACCTTTTTTTGGTTCTATAAACATTTCTTGAATTGCAAGTTGAAGATGTAACGTGATTATTTTACGGATGACAACTTTATCATTTTTAGACTGTGCTGTATCAACACAGATTCTTTTAGTGTTTTACAGCATGAACAGTGCACTCTAAGAATAAAGAAACTGTTTTCTAACCTCTCTCTGAGTGCTTCGTGTTTGAGATCTACAAAGAGAGGCAGGGAGTCTCGGAACTCCTTCATCTTCTCCTCCAGGGCTCGAGCACACTGCATGGACTTGACCTCTCGCGGCAGTTTGCGTAGACTCTTCAAGAAACCTTCGATACCCTCCTGGAGTAGCTGCACATTCAGGTTGGCCCAGAGAGTCTCTGACCACTGTTCTCTTGCAGCCTGGAAAGTGGTGAATAAATGAGATGTCAAGTTTCTCCCAATTTCAGCTTTTGAATGAATTTATGCGTACGATTTTGAGAGGTTAAATTATAGGAACCAGAACTTTAACATTGGGAACATCAAGGATGATTTAGATAGGCAAATTGTTTAAGGATTAAAAACTGTAGTTGTTTTAATTATCGTTATTTTTCTGAAGACTTAGTTCCGACTAATAGTAATTTTCATAGTAAAATAAACATTGCCATGTTAGGACATAGTTATTGGAAAAGGGGCATTACAGGTTATTATAGATTTCCCAAGGAACATTGTAGAGAATGAACCAGAGACATTCTACAGAATGTCCTAGGGATGTTTTAAATGTCCCTCACAGGAGGTTTACCTGTTAAAGAATAACCTCAAAATCTACACAAATATACATATATGACACTCAAGGTTTATATGTTCTAATTAAAGTACCTTCTGTTCCTCGAACAATGCATAGATCTGTTCAAAGCCCTTCATCTCCTTCTGTACTTGTAGAAGATCTGGGTACATGGTTATGGGCAGGTCAAACAGTCGCTCCGCGTTTGCTAGTTCCTGCCTCTGGGCCTCGTACTGACCTACTTCCTCACGATACACCTTCATGAGCTCAACACCTGGGGAAGTATCATTTTGAAAGGTTAGAGAAATGAAAACTGTTGCGTGGCATTATAGAAGCATGTAGAAAAAGAAGATACTGTCGGGATGAATGGAATTACAGGAATAATTACTTGTTAAAGGTCATGATGGGCAAGTTCATTAGTTGATGGACAGTCAGCTCTGGCAACCTGACTCTGACCTATTTCACATGGGACTTGACCCGAAAAAGTAAAAGAATTTGTACCATTGCAGATAATGTGGTCACAATATATACAAAGGTAAAATTCGAGACGGTACAATAATTTTCAGTTGTAGTTTTAAATTGTAGTAAAAAATTTGCATTTTCAATTTGTTAATAAAGGAGTTATCTCTCTTAACTCTTCAAAAAGCAAGGACTTCATTTACACAAAGGTCATACTTGATTGGGAACCTGGCGAACTATCCGGCATACGCCGCCGGATATGACAAAAGCAGCGAATCACTTTATTTACAACCAGCGTGGGCCGGAGGCGTACACCTGATGCGGCAGTTTTAAATGACAGGCGATTAATGGCTGACAAATATTTTCATTGCGACAAATCAGCAACTCTTTTTCAAATATAACATTACTTTTTGAAATAACAAATCAAAGTAATTTAACTTACAATACATTTGATTATCGAATACTATGCGTTACTTGCGAGTGATATTCTAATTCATATTATAAAATTTTGAAAAAATATTTGTATCTGATAAATGGAATGTATTTTGAAGCTACTCTGAGGTATGATGACTGCTTCATGTGCATAAGCCAATACACTTGCTTAAACTTGATCCTTTTCCTTGATACGGGCGACAATATTTCAACAAATCCTTCAATGTGTGACACAGCATATCTTTTAACTAAGGTTCTGTTATAAGAATTATAGCACCAGTTGTCATTAAATGCACTGAAAGTAATGACAATGGCATAGAAATGATTTTATATCAAAGTTTCGATAAATAAAAAACCACTAAAGTATCTCACCCTTGTCGAGGTCATAGCCAACTGCACCAGGGCCTTCTGAATGAAACTTCTCTGCAAATACTTCCAGAGCTTTTCGATACTCCTTGATGTGTTCTTGTGTGATCTGAATAAAATAATGTGTTGTTTGAACTAACACAGAAAAATTGTTGAAAAAAGCTCAATTTAGAAAAAAACAGCTTAGATTAACATGGACACAAATTCGTTTTTTACATAAAGAAGATCATCCATAAAATTCTGGTTTTCTCTTAACTTATTAAGAATAATAATAACAAAATTTACTAAAATTTAGAAATTTTTCCATTCAGTAACGATCATCAGGAAAATTTGTTATGGCTCATCCTTCTGTGACCATACTTGAAAAAGATCAAGTTTTTTAAATACATGACAAATCTTTAAATCTATTACCTCTGTGAACTTGCGCTTGACGACGACAAGACTAGCATCGACATTCTTTGATTTCAGCACTAACTCCTCCCACATCTTGGGCAGTTTGGTCTGGATGTCTCTCTCTTCCTCGGTCACCTGTTTATTAATAAAATTAATATAAAGAAATCCTTGAAAAGATCGTAATCTTGAAACTTTGGTAAGCCATAATGTGTTGTGGTACTGATATATTCTAATAGATCTGTAACATAGTTGAAATATTCACGGCTGTATGCTTCATGATTTTTCATATGTTTTCTTGCATACCAAAAAAATTTGTTTGTCTGCTTAGCAAGTTTCTTCTATTCCTTCAAAATTTATTGCAATTTCTAATTTATACATCTTCTCAAATTTTTTTATTTTTTTATAAATTTTGTAAATCTATTATTTTTTAATCTTACCATTTATTTAAAAATTCATCTGAAAATTATCCTGTAAATGGTTGTTTCATCTTCGGATGAAATCATAATCATGCAGATGAATGAATGAGATTTCTTTGGTAGACTTACCTCAATGTTGTAGATACCAAGGGTTCTGTATCGCTCCTGGATATCTCGGATCTTGGTCTCTACATCTAAAGACATGGTCCTGATATCATTGATAGTTGAGAGAACAAACTTGAGGTCTTCAAGAGATGTCGGGGTCTGTTCAAGGTCTTCTGACTTGTTCTACAAAAATATCCAGGCATAAATATGATAGTTTTGAGTTATCTACTATGAATACAGAGTTGATTGCTTAATTTTTTACTTTCATTTAATTTTTTTTCCAACCAGAAGACTGTTCAAACCTTACATCAGAGGAGATTTGTCCATGGAGAATATAAAATGAAATTAAGAAAATCTGACAGAAAATTATTCATCAAGGTCACGAAAGTAACTCATCAAACTAACTGGAGAGGAAATTTTTAAGAATGTCATTGAAGGAAATATTACCAAGCAATTTAACCAGAGACCTTACAATAATACAATCTTTCAAATTATTTGGAGCAAGTTACAATATATCTTTCAATTATATTTGTTCTAACTTGTAATCATTCTAAAGATATTAAACTATAGTTATTGAAATTCAATGACAGAATATCATACTTTGCTTGTTATATACTTCAACTAACTAGTTCTCTAGGCATTTTCATTCATTCATGACAACATCTGAACAACATCTGAACAACACTCACAACTGATAACATGCATCATCAGGGATTCATAAATCTCAAATAAAGGTCAAGACAATTAAATAAATAGATGATGCAATTAACATCAAGTTATCTAAACTTTTGATTGTGTTTTGGAAAGTCAAAGCTTAAATTAGCAAGCTACACTTACAGAGGCAGTAGCAAGTTTTTCAAATAAAGTATTATCATGTACATGAAAATAAATAACACGACAATGTGTTTTTTAATCAAATAAGCAGTTTTAAATAAACATACAAAGATCAATAAAGCTTTGAGAATCCATTTCCCTACCTCAAATGATTGAATATGTTCACACAAAAATGTTTGCCAGTGGTTTTTTGCTTGATATCTGATTATTTCCTCTATGACTACAGACAATTAGGTTGAGTAATAAGATGCTTTGACCCTTAAAAGATAATACATTTGGAATTTAAACTAATTTTTTATTGGTGAAAATTTGAAGAAATAAATCTTTTTAAAAAAATACTACTGCTCATATTAACGCTGAACATTTGTAACTTCAACAACATTGATACCCTTATGTTTGATTATACATCTATCTAAATTATGACAACAGCACTAACGTGAAGATGGTTGTACAATTAACATCTGACATCAACATGCAGTCCATGATTTGAAATCAAATTTCTAAAAAATATTGTTTGCACAACATTCAATCACAGTTGATTCTCCTTTTTGCATATCTATCTGTTTGCATATCTATACAATCGACTCTAAATTCATATCACAAATTATTTTCTTTTTCAATTCACCGTCATGCACTAAGCAATATGCAACAGTTCTGGTTTCTAAGACACCTATTTGCTTGTTCTGGTCATAAACTATTGAGATAGTTACGATTATCTCAATCCAGGAAGAGAACTAGATTTCACAACAAAACAAACATTGACTGGTTAAAAGTACTACAGAAAGAAACAATTGTCAAATGAAAAAAGAGAAATTCATACAAAATTTCTTGAATTATGACGAAGAATATTAGTTGCATGGAGTAATTGATTAATAAAATCTTATAATGAAAATAGCTTGAAATGGATAAAAGATGATAGATGTTCAGAAAGAATATGCAGACAAACATTTTATACAATGTCATTAATTTTCACATTGAAAACAAAATTAATAAACAACATCAACAATATCTATGATATATTTCTCAAGTATGAGTTCACCCTAATTGATTTGCATAATGGTCGATACCAGTATAATTTACATGCATCAGTCATGCCGCCTTTCATAATTTGATGTAACCTAATTAAAAAACCCAGCAATGAAGCATATTGAATTAAAATATCAAATCAGTCCCATTTCAAGCGTCAATACCCTGAAAACAATTCACCAATTTGACTTTTATCAATTAAGAACAGACATTATAATCATTAAAATTACAATTTCAACAAACACAATACCAGAAACAACAACATATATACACAATATCATATATGATAACAATGTGTTAAAAACCTCACTCCAATGTGAAAAAACAAAAAGACACATGATTCACCAACCTCAAGAGTGTCTTGAAGCTCGTACAAGCTCTCCTTTGCAGAATCACGGAGGAGTTTTCCTAGCGTGTCTATCCATTGTGTTGCATTTTCCTTGACAGCCTTGGCAAGAGGTTCCATACGAAGTCTGATACATTCCTGATCTTTGATTATTGGCAAAGTTGCGACCTCGTCAATGGTTTTGATATAATGCTGAAGTTTCTCATCAAATGCTACGACACTCGGTCCTTTCAGGAACCATTTCTCAGCAACTTGAAGCTGTAGGTAAGGAAACAAAATAAGTGCATTTTGAAATTATAATATTGCCTGCCATGCCCATTTTTGACAAGGGGGCTGTCTCAGTCCTAATGTTACAAACTTTGATTACTTTGGTGTAACATACCTATTCAATTTCAAGTTTTGGGGTGCAACAGTTCTGGATAAATTGAAAATGGAAACTACGGACACAAGAACATGTCATAAGCCCATCTGGCCTTCCAGGCCTGACTAGTTAAGAATTCATTAACTCATAACATAATCAACAGCAGTTTAAAATATTCACAAGAAAAATGACAAAAGTTTTGGCTGTTATTATCACTTTCATCAGCAAATGATGGTTATTTTCTAGCTAACTGTTGAGCATTGTGTGACAAATATTCTTCTATAACTTTTGGATGAAATTACCTTCTCTGCCTTCCAGATGTTTCTGTACTTTTTCCACCTATTGAGGTATCTCTGAAGTGAAGTGAGTGTGTTCTTGATGTGCTGTAGGACTAGTTGTACTAGCTCAATGATGTCAGGGTTCTGGGAAATGTCTTGAAAGAAACTGAAGACATACAGCTCATCTTCACCCTCCACCTTCTGCGGCGATGTCTCAATACATGTGCCGTTCATCCACCTCACAAAACTCTTTGTTCTGAAAAGAAAAGAAATAAGTTAATCTATACATGTTTATCAATTGATCCTAGCACAAATATCAATCTAAAAAATGTTAAAAGATAGATTTTTAATAAATTCTAGGTAAGGATATGTAAGCTGGTTCAACTTGGTTCTTTGAAATTTTTGTAACTGCAGATTTCTTATGCTTCTATGTCACGTTGCAATCTTCAAACTCCAGGATGGGGTTTGTTTAACTGAAAGTATTGTAGATTTCCATTGTTTATACTTCAAAGGACCTTTAATTCCCTTTACCTTCAGTTGAGAATATGCCGATATTTGGTTAGCATTGTGATATGTGATCGAAAACAGGCCAGTGGCAGGCGCCAATGATTCAAACATAATTTTGGAAACTTATTTACAACAGATACAAAGACATACATTAGCTAATGGTGTTAAGTAGGTCATTTAACCAATATGTACATGTTAATTGGACACATAATTTCAAATTCTTTACATTCATAAGGCAGTTTTCCGAATATCAGTGAAAACAAGAAAATATAATAATTTTTGCATTTTAGAGATAAAGATGCAAGTTTAGGGAGGTGATTTTAACTTAATTGAGGTCATAAAGTATCTTGGCTCTTACTGAAGCATCATTACAAATCATGAAACATACTCTGTGTCACTATTCATCACAAATCTAGATACGAGGAGCACTTACCCTTCCACACAGTCCCTGACACACTGCAAAGTGAGTTTATAGACTTCGTTGGACTGCGGATGCAGTATGACGTCTGGAGCAGCCAGAAGAGTGTCAACTTGGAAAAGGGCCTTGTCTGTCGACAATGCGTTCGTGAACCGCCGAAGGTTGTTGATAATCAGCTGTAAAAAAAACATCATTGTGATTTTCTCATATGTATAGAAAGAGGAAGAGCCATTTGCACTGGTACTTCGGAAAACTTTTAAATTTGTGACCTGTTTTTATTCAATTATAAAGAAATGGTCAGAATTGCAATGACAATGTCAACTATGACTTAATTTTGCACAGTTACGCCTACAAATGTTGTGTTAATTTTGAAATCCAGGTCATCTAACCATGGTTTTGTTGATAGTAGGAATTTGTTCAGGCCGTGGTTCTAAATTTGGTTCGACTAGCTGACTGGTGTTAAGTCATACATATGTGATGCCTGAGAAATTTGTCATGGTAACTATGTTAAGATCAGTATTTAAGAAAACCAATTTAGTTTTTATTATACTTCACTATTGTCTGAATCAGATTTGACATTATGTAGCGGCAATTGCGTGACTTTAATTTGATCCTCACATTTGAAACAACTATTATCTAAATATCTTTATTGATTTATGGCCAATTGGCAAAAGCACTTCACTTTCTAAACTACTTGTGACAAAACATTGTGAGTAGCCAATTTACAGCAATCAAAAACTTTTCTAAAGGCTTTTGAGCAAATTGGCCCTGATGACGTCTTGTGTTAAGATAACAGAATACTCTGCATTGGCAGCTTTAATGTAAATAATATCAAATTCATTGGGTTTCTTATGCCAAAGAAATTAGTCCAAAGAAGATCTGATAACCATCAAGTTGACAGTACCTTTGTTAGTGCTTCATAGACTTTCTTCTCCCAGTAGGAATAATACTGATTTAGCTTTGGTGAGCGTCCAGTGTTGCTATGGACAACCAGACCTTCCATTTTGGTCAGCAGTGGTCCTATTGCACGATACTTCCTTGCTAATACCTCAAAGTCCTTGCCTCTCTCCCGTTCTATGTGTTCAAAGAACTCCTGCAAGAGATAAAGGAATCATAAATCTGTCTTTCATTCTCAATGTGCAAAACTTTTCACAATAAAGAAAAAATTTTAATTTGTGGGTTTATTTTTCATTACATGGACATTAAAAGTAATGGTGCCATAGAAATACATACTTCATAAATAGAGCGCATTGAGTGGGCTGGTTGTTGTTTAGCGCCATTTGGGCAATAATTCAGCCATTAGCTTCGACTTTACCTCATTCATGAAATATAGTATTCTTTATACAAAATCACAATTTCATGACATTAATTTTGTTATTGTTTAGGAAGTTTTAGAGTTAATGCTTACTCCTGTTCGAGGAATAAAAATTTATTCTCAGAACAATGTTACTATTTTCCTTGCGGGTAAGATTTTGTTACTGATCAGATAGATTCTTACCTTGCAGCTTGGGAGATGGTCTGGAACTCTGGACGGTGGTGGAGCTTTGAAGAGATTTGCATTCTCGATCATCAGTAAGCGCTGATTGATGTCTCGAGCATTCTTCTGGATTTGGTTGACTAGAGATTCAAACTTGGCAATTGCCTGAAAAGACATATTTGTGATATACATACTCTGAAATTGATTCTCACATTTGAAACACCTAATATCCATATATCCTTATTGATTTATGGCCAAAAAGACCAAGTGGCAAAAACACTTAACTCACTGAATCCATTTGTGTCCATGTTATGGTGAAATTTGTTAAGAGTTTAAAAATGCAATGGGTAATATTTAAGTCATGATTGACATGGATAGAGAAAGAGAGTAACTTTTAATAATGTACATTCATTTTTACCAATTTTCACATTTTTAAAAGACTATTTCCTCTCATATATTATCATTTTATAAATCATCTGTTGATCTTTTACCGAACATTCATGAAATAGACATAAGATAATGCATTTATTTATAACTTCTACCTGTATATTATATAGAGTTGTTTCATATTGCGCCATTCAACCATTCAATTGTCTTTGCTTTGTTTGAATTTACACCTGAATGTTATCATAATGTGGTGCTCAAGAAATTGCTTTTCACTAAGTCTTGAGAACTGTCATTGCCAAAGAATCACTGTTAATTTTGACCTCGGGAGCCAAGGTTAGAACCTTAAATCACTCCAAACTTAAATTAAAGCGGTCATTTTTTTAACAAAAATCCTATTGTACATATAATTCATTAAGAATATGCCAGATATTGAAAGGGGTCAGATACTTACAGATATACATTTCTGTACATAGTCATTGATTCCCAGTGAGTTCCAGTTGAGACGTTTGGAACCAGGTCTGAGAACTCTTCGCAGCTCCCTCTGGTGGTCTTCGAGTAGCGCAGACTGAAAAACAAAATAAGGAACATGAGAACCTAAATAAACATTTTGTATTTTTTGTGTTATAACTTTAGCTGATGAATACATAACTTCAAAATTGTCTTACGTGTGATCATATTGCAGCTTTAGTGTAAGAATTCTATGTTTACAAAATACATTGAATTTGGTAGAAATATCAGCAACCATAACATTTCATCCTGCTGGTTTCTTAAAAATAAATTCTAATACTTTTCCTACCTTGTTTACTTGGGATTACTCTGGAAGATTCAGTTCAAATTGAACTCCATAAAATGTAGTTCTCAAAAACTCATTACAGAATCAACTATGAAATAAAGAAACTGCACATTTTGCAATATAAATGTACCAAAAAACTTAGGACTTCTTTGCTTTCAAAGTACTTCATAATCATGAAGTAGGCCTCCTGTTGAATTCTAGGCTTATTCCATACACATATACAACATACCTCTGCATTGTCCAATGAAGCGATGAGCAGATGGTATCGGGTGAGCATGTGCTTCAATCCATCCACGTACTTGATGTATTTCTCTTCCTAGAACAGAAAATTGGTGACAATAAAATAATGAAGAAAACATCTTTTGCCTTAGAAATTCAGAAAATTGTTGGAATTTGTGTAGCTTAAGATCAGTTCTGTTGCCTTAATTATACAGTTTTCTCTCATTATAAAACTGACTTTATAACCCAAGGACTTGACATCTTTATTTAGCTTTTAAGTGTCAAAACGCCAACCAAGATGATATTGAATGAAAACATTTCATTCATTTATTACCAAACATCAAATATTTGACACTTATTTATTTTCAATGAAAATCAAACAATACCCTTACCCGGTATTATATATGTGCTGAAGCGTAAGTGACACGCCACACATGATTACTAGAACTTTCAACTCAAACAGTTTAGATAAGTAACAAAATTTCATTTGATAGATTGACACGCCATTGTCTTGTTTTTGATTGGAAATGCACATCAATACGTTTCTATGGTCACTCTACTGAACTGATAAGCACTAGAATTATACTGTTCAGAAAGTCAGTGGTTCTCCATAAAATGACACCATTTATAAATTTTGGTATATGTGTGACTCAAACTTTAAGGGTGGCTCTCTAGATATGTATCTAAAAGGCCCACTGACTTTAATTTTGTATAAATGGGGATTATTAGAAAAAGGGGAAAGAACATCAACCACTGAAATAAAATTCACATGAGTTGCATACCTGAAGAGCTACATTTCTTGCAAGTTCAGGCACGTGGAAACCAAGCTGTTCAATGTAACTGGTCTCAGCGATGATTTCCGCGAGTTGAGGATCGAAGTCAACGATATATCTAATCTGGCATGCTGCACCTGAAGATGAATGTTATGGTTAAAATATACATGTACATAGTGCTTTAGGATTTTAAAAGAATGTTTCATTTTTGAAATTTTAATGTACTTTTAAAAATAATGTGGATAGTTTCAAAGTTCAAAGATCATATAGTACATTTAAGAATCTTTCTTATTGCTGAACTTTAAAAACAAATTACATATACTTTTTTTAAACAGAGGGATAAGACAAATGTTATGATAAAACAAATAGGAGGTCAACATTTAACTAATTTTATCTGTTTGTAGATTTGCAATGGAATATTTGATATTCAACCTTATATAATAACTTTAAAAAAACAATCTAGTAATAATATTGAGATTACCATTTATGTCACATGAATAATATTTTTAATCATGAAAGAATACACTAGTATTCAAATCACGTTCATAGAGGGAAATGAATTCTAAAATCTGAAATAATATATACAAATACAATAATAGATTTTTCCTTTAATCAAAAAAACAACAAGTGACCAAAGAAAATTGAAACAAAGTGCACACAAAGGATCCATGCCAGTCAGTATTTTGATTGTCAGTTTTCAATGAGTTTGTGCAATATATTCCTTTTTTTAGTCTTAAAAAGCAATACAAAAAACGGAAAAATGTAAGAATTCAGTAAGTGAGTTGTAATTTTTGCCACTTGGGAAATATTTAAGCCTTTGGCGTGTCAGAGATGAAAATTAACTGCAAAAAGCATTAAGCTGGTTACAATACAATATGATGCATAAAACAAGATTATTTCAAAAATTACATCATGAAATAATATCTTTAACTCAAGATTTTTAGAAGATTTGATTGACAGATGTAAATCAATTTCTTTGAAATAATATAAGAAGTACACCACAGTGAAATTTACTTCTAAATTAAATGTGCAAGTGTCCAAAAATCTAGCAGAAAAAAAAGCAACAGAATCATAATAAAACATAGTTTGAAATCCTCATTCAGTATTGACAAATATTCATACAATGTTCATAAACATCACAGAATAAATTGCTGGATCCAAGGGGGTGAGGAGCTCATTGTATATTCAAAAGCACAGCACACAATAATGATTATGTTCACAGCAGGGACACAGACAATCTAATTGAAATGAAGATGAGTGTTATCATGCTACCCTCTTCATAACATCTAATGAATTTTCATGATAGTAACAAACAAGTTCATAAGTTTATCATTTAGGAGAAGGTTAATCCATGTGTTTAGTTTCAAATACTTCAATATTATTTATGAACAATTTATTAAGTATGAATGATTATTAATCAAAATAGACTTGTTTCAAATTCTACCATGTAACCTTTAATTCAACAAACTGAGATGAATTTGTCACTGTTGAGGATGTACCTGAACTGAATTTCAAAGATGTAATACTCTCAAATTTGACAGTATATATAAAACATATTCTAAGTAGATAAAATTGCTGAGGCCCTGTAACTAAGACTTTAAATTATGACAATTTGAAATTCTGATTCTAACATTTTAGAATTTGTAGAGGAATTGTCAGATACATCACTTAAATGCAGGACTGAAACAATTAGAAATAATTTCATTGGATGTGATGTTTGAGTTTAGCAAGATAACATATCATCCACATTCTAATTAGAATGGGACATACACAACATTGGGAGTATCACACAGGAATCACACACATACCATCCTGGTCTTGTGTTTGTGCTAGCGTTTCCGTCAATTCCGATTGAACAACTAAATAATCACATTTACATAAATGAAACATGCCACAGAGAAAGTGTAAAGTCATAATCATGCTAGATGAATCTGTTCAGAAAAGGTGATCAGCCATGCAAAAATAAATGTGATAGATCAAAAAGATTTGATATGGCTTTAAATATCAAGTTTGAATGTTGAATTCATCATCACCATTAAAAATTATACTCAAATTACAAATGTGAACAAGAAGATAAACTGAGAATTTATTTTTTTAATATTAAATATTTTACATAAAAATCACTGACCTGTTCCATCTTCCCCTTGTTCATCACCCCCTCCGTGATGTTGCTCCTGCTTATGCTGCTGAACAGCTTGTTGTTGCAGCTGCAGCTGATGTTGCAGGTGAAGCTGATGGCTCTGAAGGTGAGAAGGCTTCACGAGAAGATTCCTCTTGAGGAGAGAAGGCAATTGTTGCTCTACGGTCTCCCTCCAGGTTTCGTACTTGGCCTCCTCGTAACTCTTCATCTGCTTTCCTACACGGAGGTAGTTCGCTCTTGACTGCAAGAAGATGGAAATAATATTGATTATGAATTATTCATGTATATTTTCACACCCAACTAACCCTTGATTAGAATAACTCACTTGCGGTACATAATTACCCAAAATTTTACTTTTGAGGTTTTAACTTTGTGGTTAGCATAACCATAAAGGTCCTGACTTCCAGAATTCAGGTACCCATTTGTACAGCTGGGTGGACATAGTGCAAATATAGATGAGGTCCCTGCCAAGGGGACTTGTTTGTAAGAGGCTAGCTTAGCCTACTGAGTTATGATTACTAATGGAGCTTTGCATATAAGATCTATTACCCCGATAGTAAAAGTAATGATCATACAAATATTTTAGATGTAAAGGGTGTTACATCATGTAACAATAGTCTTCCATCTCTCTGCCATTGAAAAGATATAAATTTAAGATGGATAGGGTCTAACCGGATCAGAGAAAATTGAAGAGCAGATATTTGGAGCCTCCTTAGACTGTATCTAATATACTATTAATTATTAATTAGCATAACCAATTTACACATGGATAACATTGCCTCATTTCAATTCAGAGAATGTCTTCTCCTCAAGGGTTATCACTATTAATAAACGAATAATCAAGTTTTTGAACATTATGCTTACTGTTTTCCCCCGTTCTGAAGCCATCATATCATCCATGGACTGGAAGCGGATGATGGTGTGTTTGATCCTGTGAAAGAGAGATCTCTCCCAGAATATGGAGCCGGCTACAGGGGGGTTGTTTTTGTGTAGAGGGGGGTTGTCATTGTAGTCTCGGAACAAACTGCTCATCAGTTCCACCTATAACAAACATCAGATTCATTCTGTCACCAATAACATCAAATAGAAATAATGTCATATTTATCATATTTACTCATATCACTTTTGTATATAGCAACAATTTTTTGTGTTGATGGAGTCTTGAAAGAAATGTCAAATTTTTATAACCAAACAAAAGCTTAAGAAGTGTAGATGGCAAAAAGTTTTTTTGTTAGTGTTGTCTTAAAACAAACTGTTTAACAGTTTCACCTGCAAGGAAAGGGAAAATTTCTAGTACCTAAAACATTAAAACACAAGTGCACATATCACATACACTTTACACAGCAATGATTTGGGCACGAGTTCCGGTATTTGCAAAAACAGCACCTCAAAAGGCAATTAAGGAAACAATATTTATTCGATGAAATGTAAATTATATTCTTACCCAAAACATAAATATTTCCAAAACTTATAATATCTTACACATAACAATGTTAACTCTGTTCACTACCTAAATGGTTATTTTTAATCCACCATACACAAGTTTGATAAACAACGAGAAATAGAACAAATCAACAACTCTTCGTAAGAACTACCTCTTTCCCATATTGTTGAAGAATATCTGTGAACTTCTTCATCATCTGATTGTTGATGGCCTCTCGTGATCGAATGTGTTTGAAGTTGAGCAACATGTCAAAAGCACCCTCGGCTGATCGAAGAGACTGGAAAGATTCGTCTATGAAATTTTTTGCCTCTCCCTCAATTGCCAAAACCTCTTTCTCGAAGGCGTCCATTACTCTTTTCCATTGTTTCTGATCTTGTTGACTGAAGGGGTCAAAGGTTACCTGGAAAAAGGTCATAGAATTAGTTAGAAAAATGTGCTCTTTGAAAGTTCGGTATGATTCCATAAATATTGAGATTATTCATGGGTAAGGCAAAGACATAGTTTTAACTTTGTTTTGCAAACTTGGACAAAGATTAGTAATTCATCATAAATCTCTTGAATCAAAATTACTTGAAATGCAATATTACAACATGCAACTTCCGTGCTTCAATCATAAACTCCTACTTAAATAATGTATATGCCTTATGGGCCTGATGCCCTAAAATGGACTTCAACAAATACAATCTATACAAACCTCTTCAAGGGGTGTCACAAGTGCATCAACTCTAGTCAGAACGTCCTCAATTCGTTTAGGATCACCCGTCACTGCCTTCAATTCAGGGCCAAAGATGTTGTAGAACTCCTCAAGCACCTGTAAAACATTTACTTAATAGAATCAGGCTTAAAAGTAACAGATCACAGATATATAATAACTGATTGATCCAGCTCCAAAACTACTTCAGAATTCTTTTTAAATTACAGAGAGCACACATAGTTTGTTAACCTTTTATTGGCTGATATGCAGACATATTTCATATTGAAGTATTTTGGTCTTTTTATGTGTACCAACCAATCAAGTTGGCAATAATATATGATGCTCTGGTTTTCTCTGAATTGGTTTGAGTGTTTGAGTATACTGTTTTGTACTTTTCTATTTTGGGTTAAATTGGAAGTTAACGGTTAATCTTGCGGTCTGTAAGAGATAAATACTCCATTATGCCATACAAAATTTAATGAAATGACGATTTTTTTCACAGAATAGGTGTCCAATTTGAAACAGTGATGCGCATTCCTGTTAAAACTATCATATGTTCAAAATACTCCACAATTGTGCAAGCAGGCAGCCCTGTTGACAAGGTTTGAGAACATATTGACACAACTCTACTTCAAGGTTTACCTGAGCAACATAGTGGAGGTTCTGACAAATTCCAGCCATGTAGTCTGTCCTCTCAAAGAGTCTCTTCCTGTCAAATTCCCATCTCTGGTCCCGTCCGCTCTGTTCTATTATGTCTCTTACGTTGAAGTACGACTCCTTCCACACGTTCAACATCCTCTTTGCCTCTTCTGTCTTCCGCTTCACCTCTTCTGTGCCGTTTCTAAGGAAAATAGATTGAAGTGTTAAGAAGTTATATATAATCACAAATGCTTCAAGGCACGATGACAAAAAGTGACCCAACACAGTCACTTGACAAGCTTTAATATAACTTCCTCTGTTCTAAGCTGAGCTGGAGGATTGATCATCACCAAAATAACGAACTTTTCATCATAGTTGTTTTCTTATATGAATTCCAAATCTTAAAACTTGTGATCACTTAGATAATTACAATTTTTACATTTATAAAATGTTTTCCATTCTTTTTACAATCTTATTCATGTTCCGATGAATAATTGAAGGACATTTGTCCGGATCAACTTGAAAATCTGAATAAATGCAATACTAAACAAGTTACAGATTTCTTCTCCATTATACTTCACACTTTCAATGAATGAAGGAAATGTGACCTGATCAGCTTGATATCTGAACACATGCAATCCTAAGCTATCTACAGATCTCTTTTCTACTTCCTGTAACCTTAGAATAGTAAATGAAAATTTCTCCTTCTGATAAATGTCAGTGGCAGGGGGGGGTGGTGATGTGTTTGATCAGAAGGTTCAAAGTTTGTTTAAAAATCAACAGAAAATCTCTCAATATGTGAACCCCCTTTTGATATTCCAGGATCTGACACCAAATGTTGCTAACGATATTCATCATCAGACTTACCTGTAGATCGTTCTGATATCTATGACTTTGGCCACTCTTTCTGCCAACTCCCATGCAATCCTCTCCATGAGTGGAACCATCCTCTCATCCTTGTTGTAATGCCGGGAGATAATCCACACCATTCTCAAAGCATTCATCATGGAGGGTATTGTCTCTATCACAATCTGGAAGGTAGCACCATGAGCAATGTTCTTGAAATGTCTTTCCAGGGTTGACAGGAACCTCACATTGTCTTTTGCCTCAACATAATACTTGTTCAACCCTGTACGAGGATCTTCGAAATCCAGCTCAACTTGAAGATATATCTCTAGCATTTGTCGTACGGTTGGAATCTTTAACTGTTCCGTCAAAGCGCTGAGCGCTGCATTTCTTTCCCGCCAGAAATCAATTTCAGCAAGAGGTCCCTTTCCCTGAGGAACTTTCTTCAACTGAGAGTCCAAGGCAACCTGAACTTGTTTTGACCATTCGTTACACTTATCGTGGATCATTTCCATGAGCTCGGGATTGCTCGTGATTTGGTCTATATTTTCAGGAAGCGTCACTTCTGGAACGTCAAGACGTACTTCTCCTTCAATCTGTTGGAGGGTTCTGGTAATACTGGCTGCAAATTTCTGCATTGAAATGAGGAACTCGTCTCGTAACAAAGCATGAGCGCGGGACTCAGCAACATTGACCTTATCATCATCCTTGTCATCATCACCACCTTCCGACTGTGTCAGAGATGTGTCTTGTCGACTCACTGCTCTCCCATCTGATATCTTTGCTCCCGACCTGCTGTCTCCATTCTTGTGTTGGTTGAAAGACAGCAGTGGCATATATACCTGAAATAAAGTTTATATTGGAAAGACAATCCATTGTTTGTTCAATGTTTATCAACTCTTTGACGATTCAAAATCAAGTAAAATCACATTTTATGATTTTAAATATACAAAAGAAACTTGATACCTAAAGCCAGCTGCTCATGAAAAAAAAAACCCATTTCAATGTTACAATGAAACAATTTGGAAAATTTTCAATCCTAAAACTATTTTGACATTAATGATGTATTAATGATGTGATTTAACATTAAAATCATAAGATGAGGAGGAACTCTACTACAATAAGATTCAATAATCATTTTTCTTGCTTATAATATTGACTTGATGACATCTACACCTAATTTAATAGTGAGTGTCTACTCCGTTAGTACTTCAGAACTTATTATCATTTTTAACTATTGTTAAAAATTTTTTTACCTGTGTTATAATCTGCTCAAGCATAACCAAGGAATGGCCATTTAGTAAACCAAACTCAAAGTAAGCAGGCAGCATGTCGTTTGCTTCATCCACTGAGTTGGGTAGTGGAACCATCCCTTCAGTATTTCGGAGGAAATATACACAATCCTTGTCTGAAAACTGCTCTGGCAGATGTTGATAGCACATGTACAGGTATGTCCGCCATACCTTCTGGATAATGATTTTCTGTAGAACGAAATATTCACAATACTTTGAGTATAAATTACTTTAGAAAATACTCTTACTAGGGGTAAAAATACTTATAAATAGTATACTTCTGAAAAAAAATCCAAACCTTTTCCTAAAGTATGAAAAAAGACTGGAAAGCTTACCAACCCTAAAGTGATAATTGTAACTAACCAAGTCATGAGGGCTACCAATCTAGTTCTAATTTGAACCCAGTATGAAAGTACATGTCATTTAAATTCATTGTGTGTTTCTATTATAACATTATATGGGTATAATAGCTTTGATTACAGTTTATCAGAGTTATGAGGATAAACATCTTAGCGTCGGATGCCTTCAGAATAATTTATTTCCCCTCAGATCAAGGTCTTGTCATAAGACAATTTTTTAAAATTTCTTTATCATCATGATTTACCGTATATGCCCTGATCAAACTTTAAAAAATTAATGAACCACCTTCTTAAGTCTTTCAACCATGCCATTATTTTAGATCCTCCTTGATTATTTAAAGGGGCACAGAGTATGTTGTTGGAGTAAAACATGCCAAACTTCATTAATCATTCAAATGGTATTAATCTATCAAGAAATAAGGGTGCTTTCTGAAATTCACCATATTTATGCTTTTCAGTGCAGTATATTGACAATATAAAGGTAAAAGTCAAGAATTCTGATTTACAACCGGACAATGACGCATGCCAATGACTCTAACATCATTTTGGAAACTTATTTACTGCAGGCACATATGCAAATATGGGTTTGTAATGTTAGGTAGGCCATTTAAGTAATACACATTTAAATAGGACATACAATTTCGCCTTCTGAACATAAATAATGCCGTTTTTTTATTACCACTGAAACAGCAAGAAGATATTATAATATTGGCATTTTGAAAAATAAGATGAATGTTAAGGGAGGTGAGTTGAACCTTTACTCAGGAGATATGGTATTTTGGCTCTTATTTAAGTTACACAAAGAAATATGAAACATACTCTGATTCACTTTAAGCGTTCATTGGTAAAGGGTCCAGACATTTTCCTTACCGTTCGTTTAGCGACTTCAATCTCATCCCCATCTTCACCTTGACCTTCCTCTGTTGCTGGGTCAGCTTCAGGTTTGACCTCTGGTTCAGGTTCTCTCGGAGTTTCGACTTCCTCGGACGGTGTTTCTTTGCCTTTCTTCTTCTTCTTTCCTGCATATCAGTTATTTGTAGCTCATTAGAATGTGACTCTAAATAACTTGAAAACTATTTGACTGTTGAAATATTTGTTTGCAGATGAAACAATTTTCTTAGTGTCATCTTCATGGTCTTCGGTAATATTTAGACTTGCTTATATAGGACTTACACTTTAATTAAGGCACTAATTTATTCAAAGTCATGGGGTAAGACTACTTCATAACATACTAGAGACAAAAGCAATTAAGTTCTAATACAATTTCACTCTGACAAAGAGATTATGTTTGGTTTAGGAAAAATTTGTCTTAAATATATGAACCGATTTTCCAATCTTATTGAAATAGGATCTAGCACTTCACTCCCTTTTTAGTTCAATATAACTTTAGATATGCTATTTCTATATCATCAATAGACAGCAAATGGTAGGTCTTCGTAGGAGGAATGAGGTAACTTGCTACATGACCACAAGAGTGTGTTTCCGCAACTCTGTTTACATACACTCTGCTAACATATGATTTAACCATGTAAGGTGTAATGAGGGGACCTTTTAGGTTCAAAGGTCATAGGGAAATCAGTTTGAGGCTGAATGCCTTAAGGAGCAATTTAAAACGGAATATAAAATAAAAAGAAGCAAATTCTAGAACTTGTTTTAATGAAATTGTAGATTTTCTTGATGTTAATTTCTAGGTCTGTACCTTTTCTGCTAGGTGTTTCATCTTCACGTTCTGTACCCGTTGGCGTGGAAACAGGAAGTGCTTGTTCTGCTACGGGTTCTGCCTCTTCACCGGCTGCTGTGTCCCCTTCAGCCTCGCCCCCCTCCTCTTCTTGTTGTATATCGGGGATTTCGGGTTCTAAATGAAACACAAAGACATTACTACATTACAATCTTGTAAATACATGAAACATCATAAAATACAATTTGAAATTGAAAGATACTATAATTTGTCAAAGGACGAGAGATAATATTTGTACTGTTTATCAGTAGACATTTATGCTGTAGATGATAAATATCATGATAATTTGTCCTAGAGTACCGGTAGATAACGTAAATTTTACAATGATAAGTTTTTGGTCAAATACTAGCATTTATGTATAAAATCGCACAATTATTTAGTGAATGATAACACCACTTTTATGAAGTTAGGAAAATATTTATTTCAGTGTAAAATAATTATTTGTTGTTACAGTTGTAACACTACATACATAAAGGTCAATGTATATATATGTGTACATAACTGTGAATTTTCGGACAAGTTACCCTTTGGTTTGACCCTAAATAAAGTCTGTTCTGTTCTGTTTATAACAGTATGTTCTTCTGAATAGTTTTGCAGTTACCAGTCCCAGCTAAAATTACTTTGACTTCTTTTAGCATAAATGATATTAAAGATCGACTGAAATGACCCATGGCAACTTCTGTGATTCATAAAATATGTATTCTAATTTGACAGTAACTTGAGTTTAAATTTTCGAAATCGGCCTATAAACAACTTTAATACGGCTTTTTCCAATCACCAGCTAATTAGCACAAGTCAACAGAACTGAACTGGCCCGTGGTCACTGAGGCGTGTCCAGCCGCGTGTCCTGTCGTGTGACGTGCTAGTCGGCGGAAGTATAAGTATAACGTCCTTAAAGGATTTTAAAACCCTATTTTGTGTTATTTAGTTTCACTATTGTGCTAGATTTCAAAGGTAAATGCAAGCCCGCATGTTTTTACGTAAATTTTGCAAACCCGCGCTGACACTTGTGCGCCGCTTTGCGAATCCGGCTGGCCGATATGCAAAAAGATCGGCAGCTTTCGGCACCTTCCGTAACGTGACGTAATAGTGGCCCGTCACTCTCGCCCAGGCGTGAAGAACTGCAGTATGCCGATATGTCAAGCAGTTCAAAAACATGCTTTTGGTTGGTATATTCCGACACTTGTGATATGTTTCTCCCCAAAATATACGTCAAAGATATTAAATCAATGTCGGACGAAGTAAAAAGATCGTTTTTTATTTTTTTTCGATATTTAAAAATAAATTTATTTTGGATACGAAGCTATACACTACTGTAGGCCTATGGCTATGGGTCGTCATTTCGAAGTTTAAAATTCGTTGTGCCTTTGTCGTTGGGTTTATATTTTTTTATTTCCTTATTTGGTTGAAGGTAGATCTCTATTTTCTTCAATAAATACAATAAAATGAATGTACATATTTCCAAAATTCTAGGCAGTGTTTCAGATTAACGGCGCGACCGCATTCTCGCATGATTTCTAAAAAATGTCGCATGTGTTTTCAGCTTTATGCGCCTAACTGTCTCGTTTAATTGCTTAATTGTACAAATAAATTTTGAAAGAGCTGTCAACTTATCTTCATAGAGGATACAATAATAAACTGTCGGGGAATCGCAAGTCGTTATTGTTTACATGCTGTTACTATACCCTCCCTCCAATAACTTCAAGTTCCGGTTACCAAGCTCCATGTATCGACTGAGCACGGTATATAACAAGCCAACGGTATTTGGAGCTTGCGTTAAAAGGGGTGCACAAAGGAACAGCGACCTATATCATATCTGAAGTTATTGTTACTGTCTGCTTTGTTAACAGAGTCAAAACATTACGTGGTGTGTGTCAAGTAATTTGTACACATCATAACTCTACTTTATAATGTTTAAAAGAACTTGAGTGTTTTTAGTTTACTTAATGTAATGTATTTTCAGTATTTTACCACAGCACGGTTACACGTCTATAATCAGAATTATTTGAGTAACTGAATTAAAATTAAAGTTTAAACACCTCCTACATGGTTCCCATATTTTTTTCAATATAGGCCTAGCTATATCTTTTATGACCGGCTTTAATAATGAAATTATGGAAATGGAAATGTTTATGTCACAAATATACATAAACAATGTTGATCACATGAATTTAAAGAGATAATTAGCAAGTATAAGTGTTAAATTCTCTTTAGAATACAGACAGTAATCCCCTTTTTGTTTTTTTCAATATCATGATGTAGATATATACCCCTTATGGGAATTTTACAAATGATAATTGATTGTTGGAAGGTGAATGAAAATAACAATTAAAGTAAATATGTATCATTAGATTACAATGATTTTGGGAATACTTAGTTATCAGAAAACATGTATGCAACATACTTAAATTCATGCAGGCATTCTTCTCAAATTAAGTTTATTATTCTGAATTTCTGATACTCACCTTAATTTATTTATGATAAAATTTCTGAGAATATTTAACTAAACACTTACACATATGTACATTTCTGGCATATTGCATGTGTAATTTAATCAGAAAACATCAATTCAAAAATAACTTCTCATGCAAGAACTCTCTTGTTAATATAAAAACACTATCTCAATTGAAATATGATAAGTAGGAGAAGCACCAAAATCAGTGTAAGGAAAATCTGCCCTTAACAGTATCATTTCTGTTGTTAAAAAAATAAAATTTGCATTGATTTGGCTTTCTTGTAGGAAGAGAGTAATAGGGGAAAAAATCTCTTATATTTTTTTTGGGGGAGGTGGGGGTGTTATTGAAGTGATTTGTTTTGTAAAATATTTAAAAATATTTAAAAAATATTTTAATTCAACATGGAAATTACCTGGACATAACTTCCACTTTTTGGACCTGCAATTATTATTGCCTGATTAATTGTTAGTCTTCTGACTTTAAAACAGAAATATCTTAAATTTTTTGCAAAACTTAAATCACAGAAAGCAGATGATTTTGTAGATGTAGCAATAGACAGGCATATTGAATGTGTCTGCTAACATAATCATCATTTAAAACAAATTTACAAATCAAACAAACTTACATGATAAATGTCAAACATATTTTCCCTATGTGTAATATTTTTCTATCAATATTCCGTTTGCTGTCCATTGCCTAGTTTTATCTTTGCTACTAGATATACTATAAATATGGAGAGAAAAAATTCATTCAGCTTCGCTGTCTGATTCTGCAAACTTGGACAACAAAAAAAGATAAGAATTGATTGATGATATTAGCTTATAAACTATCCACCTAATGGCCGTATTTAGAGACAGTTACATGGGACCCCCTTACAGTAAACGATCGCAGTTTCAACAATAATAACATAATAAAATCCATTTGTCATAAGAAAAAATTCATAAAGATATTTCGTCAAAAACTGTTAGTTAGACCCAAGTTTCGGGCTACATGAAATGAAATGCTGATTCAAATACGATTTCACTCGCACGTGGTCGGGTAATGGCCCAGAATATTGATTATAAAATGGGAAAATAATGTATCGAATAGAATAAAGTTTTTTGTCGAATAAGTTCATAATTAGTTTTTGATAGCATATGTAGCATTATATGTTTATTTCTAATGACAGTTACATCAAAATTCGGCTTTATAAACTCACGCCGAAAAACTCTCCCTACGTTTACATGTCAACAACTGCACACTTCCGGGTTCGTCGGGCCACTATTACGTCACTAGTACGTGCGCTCATTAATGTTCGGTTGTTTTCGGCTTTCGCTCGGAAAGCGTGACATTGCAAGATTACCACGAGGGACAAATTTTTTATCTGGGCGATGTCGTAAGATGTGTTGTATGATTGAAACATCACGTATCTGACCACAATAGTTTCTAAGTGGGGTTTTAAAATCCTTTAATGAAAAAACAACAGGAAATCTCACATTCTAAACAACTGTTTAAACATATCTAAAGTCATCCAAGCAACTCAAACCTCCGATGAATTGATGTTAAATATGTCTTTAATTATTTGTATTGTTCCAAGCAAAAGACAGTGTTTAAATGTGATGCTATGGGCACTTTCCCATAGCATGTGTACATCAATTACGACGTCTGCCAAATGTTGTCACAACAATCAGACTGGTTTAAATAATCTTATTTTTTATGACACACAGGTGGCTGTTATATAATCCTATCGCACTCAATTTCAATTCTTGATTTAATGGTCTCTAATTATACCTTTTGAATTTTAACGCCTTGGACCCACCAAGCGGAATATATGTCCTGTCATAATGGCGTAATCTTGGCATTCGACTGCTACTTAGTTTATTGTCACGGCGTCCAGTCATTTTGAACCAATGAACTTGTAGAATATATATTCAACCAATAAATTAAGAGAAGGAGATTTGGCTCATGCACTTCTATGGACGATGACACACATTTAAAAAAGTACATAGTGAATAACGTGTACCAACATTCTTTAGGATTACTTAGGATGTTTCTTACGCTTGCGCCAGGTATGTTTTCATGTCATTGATCGTTAAATTCAAAGACAGAGATATTGCAACACGGTGTGAGATGTAATACTAGCTAACAATATAATATACGTTAGTTAAATACAAACGAATCATCCACTAAGTACTAAGTTGTCATAAAGTGAAGTGAACGAAATTATTTTTTCTACAGTAAACATTAAAAAAGTTTTTACATTCTCTCCCGTTTATTACAAAAACCTTCATTTTTTTCCGAGACAATTTAGGACTTCATATCGATAATAAATATCCCATAGTAATGGATCACTCACCGACCAAGTTCTTAACCTTTTTGATATAAACCCACCCAAGAAAACCGCGTCCAAGGATTGTCACAGTCCAATCAAAATGGATTTGACGACTAAGAGGGAAAGTTGATATCATGAAGCAGTTACATATCGTATTTTGGAATTCTTTCGGTCATGCTATTGCCTCTATTTTGCTGTTGAATTAGCTTAAAAACACAGAGAAAATCAAAGGGCTGGACTTTCAGCTGACAACTAGCACGTCACACACTGGGCGTGGCTTCGAGTCATGCTTCGGTGATTTTGTCTAAGCGTTCGCCAGGCTCATTAGGCTGTTATCCAAAACAGGGGTATAAAAGGTCTCCTAGTAGTCGAATTAAAGCGTATATTTTCTCATTTTTTGGCTCTATTGATTAATAATTGAGATAATAATCTGTAATTATCACAATTATGCGTTACGTCTCCTCTTTAATATTATTGTATATGAAAATAATAGTTAGATCAGTTCTATAACAATTCAACTCTGTAGTCTAACTCAATCAATCTTATTGGTCTATCTGACAAGTCAAACACTGAAAAAAAAATTTGGTTGAACAAACATTATACTTTTGTGTACAGATTTAGGGACCTAAAAAACAAATGTTACCATTGTAGATAATGCCAGACACATCCTATGGAGCAACTATAGAATTGGTTCGCCACCTAAAATACATATCCTAACCCTAACCCATACCCTAAAACTAACCCTAAAAATTAACACTTACCCTAATCCTAAACTCTAACCCTATCAAATGAAAGGAAAATAATATCAGATATGCTGTATTGAAGATTATATAGGTATGTATAGTAATTATGAAAACAGGTGGCGAACCAATTCTATAGTTATACCCATCCTATACCTATTGTCAGACATGACATATATTGAACATTCATTTTAAATATCAAAATCTCAAATTTGCCTTTTACTAAAGTTGCCATGGAGAGTCTCATGTTACAATAACGAATCAGGTAGCCTATATAATAATGTTCTTTACAGGTCACATTTTAAATACATTAAATCAACAAATACCGCATTCGACTTCCACTTCTTCCTCTTCTTCTTGTACGATTTTGTAAAATAAAATGGAAGTTTCATTTTCATCCGGTGTGTCATTCAAAAACTTCCCAAGCTGTCTTTCAATTTCTCCATCGTCGCGTTCCAAAAGTTCTTCAAACACCTCAACTTCTTTAATATCAAGGGACTGATAAACCCTGTTTCGGATCCACTCTATTCTAGGATCGTCCATTTTGATAGTATTGATGGATCACGTATGCATGTTCCCCTTGGGTGTTGTTAAAATGAGTTTTGAGATTTCTGGACAGCACTAGTCGACATTTCATAAACACGGCGTTGCCGCTCGAACTTGTTCTAAATGCGATATACGAAATAGTTCTTAATATAACTGAATGTTAATGAAAGTGTAGGTCCTGTCATATGATAATATTGTAACTGACCATAAACACATTATTCATTTTAATATTTAAAATCTATTTACAATATAAGAACAGCTCAGAAATAATTTTAATGAAATTGGCAGGTGTCCGCGGATGAATATGTACAATCTCCGGTTGTAAACATGCAGTAGCCATGTTGTTAGGATCTCCGTTGTTAGGATACCAATTTGAGCTTAAAATAATTTTGTTATTTGACAAATATATCTTTACTTACTTGACTTTTACCCCAATAAATGTATAATGAAGGTCGAATTAAAAGTCGACAGACAATTATTATTTCATGTAAATACAATTAGGCCCATTGAAGCGCAACCAGTGCAGTGCGCGAAGAGGCCCATTTAGGGTTGATTTTAAAACTTCCATACTAAATCCTTTGTGATCGTTCGTGTTCTCGAAATAACTTAAGTTAATCGAATTTATAAAAATTTATAATTATTAAGAATTTCAAATTATACATATGGATAGGCCCTATAATCGTGGTCCAAATGATTTTATATGTGTTTCCCAAAATTATAGTAGGCATACAATCTAAAACAATTATTGTGTTTGGCATTTTTTAAAAATGTATCATAAAAAAATATTAAATTTGGACCCCTACTACCTATGGAAAATATTTTGGGTTTTTTAAGTGAATTGTATTATCACAAAGGTGTCCTTTTAATCGGGGTGATCATAACTTAATTGGCAAAAAATACCATTACCAGAGCATGTTTCAAGATTTGTAATTTTGTTTTTGTAAGAGCCAAAAATACCTTATGAGTTAAGTAAAAAACCGCCACCCAAAACTTGCATCTTTTTCTCTAAAATGCCAAAATCATTTTAAAAATTTGTCTTCACTGATTATCGGAAAACGGCTCTTTAAACGTTAAGAATTCGAAAAAAGGTGTCCATTTATAACGTGTATATAAATTAGTTGAATCACCTAACTGACACGATCAACCAATCTTTCGCCATGTATCTGCTGTAAATAAGTTCCCGAAATTTCGTTTTAATCATTGGCGCACATTTTATCCAAATAAACAATGTTGTTTTAGTTAAGTAGATAAACTCAGGAACTAATTAACTCAGACGGAAGGTGTTTTTTTACAACTTGATTTTTTATGTATATTAAAGATTTCGGGGTTTTTTTCAAAATGTTTATTTTATTCATATATACATTCGTATGAAAATCACTTTTCAACAGTGCAACTTATAGTTTGTGTTTGTTGTTTTTATTATACGTTTGTTTATTGGTATTCATTATTGATGTCCGTTATCGCCTAGGTGGGACATTATTATATTATAGTAGGGCATACATAGTATCGGCTCCCTACTTTTCCAGTTTTTTCGACGTAATTCTTTTTTAAAATTTTGGCACGTTTACTCATCAGTGCATCTTGACTTTCCAATGGATAACTGCAGACATGATGGAAGTCTAATTCCATAAATGTTTTGTTCCAATATACGATTTTTTATATTCGAATTCAGATACTGAATGTAAAAAAACAAATATAAAGATAAAAAAAACTTCTTTGGCTCAACATAATTGTTCAATAGGAAATTATGTTTAACACTATGATTTTTGTTCATTTTCATACTTTAAATACGTCATTGAATTTTATCAATTATATTTCATCTCGGATCGGTATTTGCACATAAAGCATGTATTCATATATAATTATTATGTAAACTTTGTTTTTTTACCAATCCGGTTCCATTCTTTGGGGAAAACATTTTTAAAAATCAGAAATCAATACTGATAACCAACGAAAATATTAGGACGAGTTCACCGCCTGAGATTTGTGCATACGAGTTCGTTTTGGATACGAATTGACCGCTTCCGGATTTCAACAGAGTTACCTCCCTTTCAAATTTCATGACAAGCCCTATTTTAGAAAAAAATAGACTTACAGTTTTCGTTTATTTGTGATAACCTGTTTTTCATATACCATTTTTTAAAAGTTAAACTCCTTTTATTAAAAACATCATGATATATGACCAGAATTATATTGTATTTGCGTAATTTTCAAAATCGCCCAACATACAACGTGTTTCACTTTTCGCGCATGGTGCCACTGACTGGTTCAAATTCGTGAAGTTACACATTTCTTGCGATTAGATTATCAGGAATATTCCATGAAAGAATGCTGCTTTGGATATATGAAACTGCCTGTGAAAATGTTTGGGTTTTGACAATCACTTGTGTGTGTTTTCTTCTTTCGAAATTTTATTTTCGACAAAGATTTTCAGAAATTCAAGAAAATGTGAAGGAAAAGACTTCAGAGGACATTAATTTTGAAAAGTGTCAATCTGCATCATGTGTGAGATGCAGAACATTTAAAGAAATTCTTACAAGAGCTCGTACAAGACTCTCCTATCAGTTGTACCCAGATCAAGGAAAAAATAAAAACCAAAATAACAAACTCCACAGACTCCATTTGGATCTTGAAAATAGTCTGTACAAGAGGCACAAACGTGTAGAAGAGATCAATCAATGCCCAACAGTGTTCAGAATGTCGGGACTCTCTGCTAAACCTTGGTGGAAATTGGAAGATGCAGAAGAGTTTGGCAATTTGCAGTTAAATGATTCAAATCTATCTCAAATCAGAAGTGAGTTCTTCGAGTTAATGAAGAAATCTGACACTGAAGAAAATGTGAAATCTCTGTGGAAAGTTAATTCAACTCCAAACGGATTATGGTCCATTTGTCACTTGATGGACCAGGGAAGAGAAACAAAGGCAATAGCTCAGTGTCCAAAAACATGGGATATTGTGAAGACTTTGTCACATTCTTATATGAAGAATAATCTGTTTGGAAATGTTGCATTTTCCGCAATTGTTCCAGGAACACAAATAACGCCCCATTATGGACCAACCAACATCAGGTTGCGATGTCACATCGGTGTGTGCATATTACCTTTGTTGTAACTCTCAGTTCGTCCTCGATAATATCTTTGGTATATATTCTGGTATCTACATCCTCATGATTTTATTACCTACATCTGTTAGAATTTGCAGTGGACTTATGTAGACTCAATGCCTAATTTTGTTTTGAGTACAACAGCAATAAAATCCCTATCAAATTTACTTTAACAAAAACTAACCTGAATATACTCTTTTGAAAAACAATTATACATACACAAGAACAAATACCAAACATCCATCTTTAAAAACAAATTTTGCGATACTGTCTCTTTGAAGTATCTGAGTTCTACATACATGTCTATGTGAAATGCTTAAAGATAAAGTTAAGTTGTTTGTTATTCCGGCATTTTGCTCTATGGGATTGCATTAGAAATAGAACCGTTGTACTAAAACTAATTTGTGAAAGAATTAATAATAAAACTAATGGACAGATAGAATATGGAAGATGTACATATGAAATAATCTGATAAGATTTTACTGTTATCTATGACTTGTTATGCAGCAGCCAGCTTCCCACGCTTGCAGTGCCGGTTTATTTCACAATGTTTTTTTGTTTTTTTATTGAATGTACACTAGTTGTTGTCAAATTATAAAATCTTAAGCAACCAAAATGTTACAACAACTAGCAAGATTAAAATGAAGTGTGAAATTATCTTGATATACATTTATAATCTGGAATGTCCGCTCAAATTTTGTCTCTACTAAATTTTCGTGACATTACTCTCTTTTATGATGTTTGGTTCCAGGTCTGATGGTGCCAGAAGGTTGTTTCCTGGAAGTGAACGGTGAAGAGAGGGTCTACGAGGAGGGAGGGGTGCTCATATTCGACGATTCCTTCTCTCACTCTGTTGAGCACCGAGGATCGAGAGAAGAGGGAATGAGAGCAGTTCTGATGATCGACATCTGGCATCCTGAAATCGATGACGAACTTCGACATGTTCTTAACTATTCATTTTCATCTGAATTGTGAAAGATTTATTGAATAATTTTCGTGTAAATCAAGATATGTTGTCACCATATTTTTGCATTTTATCTAAAATGAAAATTTAAGCTGACTTTGCCAGACTATTTGTAATTGGGAATAGATTTCTCAGTATTGTTTTAAGATATGAGGAAAAGTTTGTGCTGTGGTCTTTGGATAGTTGTTTAATCTTTCAGATGTTGTTTGGTAGAAGGTTTTGATGAAAGATGATTGAGTAAAACATGAATCCATGTTTGAAGACACAATACAATCTCCTCTATAATAACCAAGGAATTCCTATGAAATGTAAATGATTTCAGAGAATTGTTAAATAAAAATGCTATTTGAAATGTTCATTAGTGCATTATGCATTGTTTAATTTCCCATCAATCTATTTGACAAAGCCTTTATGAAAAAACATTCTGATAATAATTATCCATACACTATTGACAACTGTAAAAAATTATTGATGTTTAAGCTACAATATGATTTTATTTTCGTTGTTTTCCAATGAGAAAGATATACAAGTTTTGAAAGTGATAACTCTCTCATTTCTTTATACGACTGGCTTTGATGATAATGTTTTCTTATTATGAGACTGAAAATGTATTCAATATGAAGTTGACGGTAAGCTAAAATATGTTGTGAGGTGTTATTTTTCATCTGAAGTGTAAACTGTAATATAGATAATTAATATATGTTAACTTAATTATTTATATATTTATAATATTATATTTATTGATGTGAAAACTTTCCGTGTGAAATTGATAATCAGCTAAGATGAGCTCAAAGTATGTAAACTTAACATACATCAAAATCATCTTTAAAATACCAATTAGTTATATCACTGTCATAAATAGGAGCAAATCTATATTTTACTCACTTATGTTATATATTTATGATTGACTTTGTGCTGTGCAATAAAATAGTCTTCCGTTTTAATAGGTTTGGTTTAACTCTTATATGCTATTCAAATCTGTGTGAATATTGTTCTTAAATTGTCAATATAATGTATGACACTTGTGGAGTTAAGTTTGTTTGAGAGAAATTATTCACCTGGTTTTATTGAATTTGTTAGATTGAGTGAAATCTTCACCTAAAAGTAGTATCCCTTGGTGCTTTAACAAATTTATTTGAGTCTTTGTGCCATATCTTGCCAGTGTTGTCAGCATAGTGAAACATTAAAGTTATAAATCCGCAATTTTGATCAGAAATGCGGACGATGTACTGCTGCATTTTAAAATTTTTTTCAAATTCTCAAACTCAGATCTTGTTTGAATATTCTCTGCAAGCATAAGCATTGATTCAATCCATGTAAGATCATGTTGGTTAAATTCTATTGTTTCCTAATAAGAAGGTCAGTTATTAGTACCAACCACGAACCAACTTCCAGCCAATGCTTGCCAGTTTCACTGCAGTGTGAATATTCTATATGGTCCTTTAGGTTAGTAAATTTTACCATGTGCTAACCAAACATTTCCTTAATTGGCCTTGTTTGATGTGAGAATGAACAGAAAATTAGTCAAGTTTGAGGTGCACTCTTTATCACTTGAATTTGTCGGATACAGAGTTTGAATCATGGACCATATTCCCATGTATGGCCTATTCTTAAACCAGCCGCAATGAATTGCTAAGATAGGCCTTGCCGCATTTCCCGTACTTGTCGCCAAGGCTGCTCACGACAGTCCAATGAGAAATCATATGAGAATTGCAACTTTATGCCGAAGAGGGCGCTGCCCTCTAAACACAAATTTTGACTGGTTGGCAGCAAGGTTTAAATTAGGCAGTGATAGAGATTAGTGCATTTTTAAGCCATGCTGGAGAAGATGATCATGGACAAGTATTACTATTTTTAGTTGGTATCACAAGTACTTGCCAAGGACATGTTTTAAATGATTTCTATACTTGAATGTTGACTATCTGTGTTGTATGATTGTATACTTGAAAGAGGAATTGAGCTCTAAATTACCACCCTTATTTCCAAACTGTGCAGCTCTATGGTGGTTCTTAGAAAATCTGAGACAAGTGAAGTCCTGCATTCCACTTGCAGGTTGCACATGGTGCAACAATCATATATATTATTCTGATCATTGTCTGGTTAATGTTCATCTGTATAGGACACTAGTGATTGATACTTTCATCTTTTTATTTGAGATCTGGAGTTGAATAGATCCACAAAAACTTCTGTATAGAATGGTTCTACATGTTTGGATGCCATGCTAAATTTGGAGGTTTGGAGAGTTTGCTTATATTAGTTGATGGCAAAAATAGACATGGTTGCAGTTTTTCTAAAGGCACTGATAGGGACTTGGAATAGGTCTTATTAATGTTGTAATTGCAGATATCATAATTTGTATGTGATAAGCATTCATATATCAGTATTTTATCACAATTTATTGCACTTTGCCTTTTATTCATCTGTGTTTGAATATGGTGAAATTCAACAATCAGAAAATGGTGCTTAGATCAGATTTAGCAATATTTTTGTGTTTGAACCTTCACAACTTGTACTTTGGTGAATAAAATATCACAATCAATTGTGTGTTAATTTTGTCCTCATTTACACCGGAAGCTGAGGGCTTTAGTTCAAACCATTGCAGTCATAACTTTTACAAGGTCTGTTGTCATTGTTCACAATTTTAAATCTGGAATTTTAACTTCAAATTTTCTACATCAAACACTAACTATAAGCAATGAAATGGTTTTGCATCAAAAAGCTATGAACATTCTCAATTCACAAATTCTTCATTTGAGTAACAGCTTTTTTCACCTTTTAGAGCCATGTCATTTGCATACTGGTATGTCGATCAAGATTTGGTTATTATACCCTGCCAAACAAAGTTTTCGGAGAATAAAGAAAAGACCTTCATCCGTCCATGCAGGCTGTTCTTTTCCAAGCGAAAAAGCAATAACCATTAGTAAGGCAGGGTATCGATTCTCATTTCCATATCACGATATACTGCGATAAAGAAAAGCGTATTGCAATATATTGGTAGTTTCCATATTTGATTTTTCTATGTTCTGATGACTAAATAATAGCAATTAGAGCAGTGATCAATGCTCAACTGGACGTCGTTTTGTAAGAGAGATAATTAAGTGACTCGTTTTGTACATGTCTGTGCTATTTCCACTTTGCAAGTTCACACTTTGTTTACAACTTTCAGTAAAATCATGGGATGTTTTCTAAGTTTTCCTGCAATTTAACACAGAAAGTGTTCATCCTAAAACCTCCAAAGATTGGATATTTTCAGAAGACTGTACCGGTACGTATCGCGTTGTTTCTATATTGCAATATACCGATATATCGATAAAACCGCGCACCCTTAATCATTAGCTCATTGAAACTGGGGATATTGAAAATTATCCTCTATAGTGATGCCAATTGGTTTTTTTAAAATATCTTTCGACATTTTTCAGTTGTTTTCATGGAAACCCAACTTATAATTTTGTTTTTTTTGACCAGAACTCAGAAACAATAAGGCCTAGCTCATTGAAACTTTGCATATGTATATTAAACAATCATTGTGTTAATAATAAAATTACCTCCCTTTCATTGTTCTTGCATAGTTGTTGTGTGACTAGGGGAGACAACTTGTGTGAACTGCCTATCAGAACATATATTTTGTTTTCGTATGTCTTGCATAAGTACCCATTCTGACCCTGATACTATAGGTTTGTTCTTCTCATGTCTCCTGTTGATCCTATCCTTATCGGTGAAATCAAAGTTTGATATGCCCAAAGCAACTAGGTTTCAAACCGAACACTCTCTATTCCTGCGAACCTAAGAAAGACTAAAACACCTTCCCTTGTGTGAGGAGCGCATATTTTTTCCCCGACTGAAGTTGAATTTGTTTGGAGACTAGATTGATTAACGTTGAAAATTGTTTATGAAAGAACAAGAGTTAAATGACAAAATTGCTAGAAAAAAATAGTCTTAATTCTTGTAAAAAGTCATTTTATCACTACTCAAACACATTTGTCACTTAAGAGTGAGAGTTATTGTTTAACGCCGCTTGGGCAATATTTCAGCAATTAACGGTGTCACTTAAGAGAAGAACAAGACAAAGATATAGTCTTTTTAGTGTCATAATTTAACGACATAATATTTTCCTGAGAGTGATCGATATACCGAATATCTATGTAAGAGCGTCATTAAAAATTATATATATTACCTTACTGCATTACAGAAGTTCAACGTTTACAATAAGCCAAGACAAGCTTTCTTGTATTTGCCACAAAGACAAACTCTGACAAGAATCGAAGGACAATCACGCAAAAAAACTAATGGCCAAGATTAAAGTTAAAAATATTCACCAAATCATGTTCATTAATGATCCAGAGCAAATGTCAAGTTTTGTTAAGATTGATTTTAAAAGACTGCAAGCAGGTGAATTTGCAAAAGGTAATAATATCTAATTGGAAAGTCAAGGGTATCTCTAAAATTGTTTCTTTCATCATGCTCAAAATATGATATGCACATTCCTAGTGTATATTCAAAGCATGTGTAAAAATTCAAAGCATTTGATCAAAATTTGTGGGAAAAGTTGATTTTACAAGACGGATGAACCTTTTCAAGCAACCGGACATCACTGCAACATAAACCCTCTTTGATTTTCCTGTGGGGATTAAAAAAGGCAGTAGTGTGTACAGCAAAGAGATCATATCAACACAAACAATTGACGCAAAACAAACTAGATTTAGGCATGTTGCTAATTGGCTTCTTTGATTTGCATTCTAGAAGTTAATTCATTAAGTTTATGGGTATATAACTTCATTCAGGGAAGGCAAATTTATTATCTGTCGAAAGACAAGTAATTTTATCAGGGGGTAAAACAGTGTCACCATTCCACTCTTAGTATAGTGTATGTTTTCACACTGGACAGGATGTAACATAAGTATCCAAGTCTAAAACATTGCCTTCCCAGAATCAAGTTGTAAATCCATAAACCTGCCTCCATTCTCCATGTGCAAATTCTTCGACGATGCAGTGAACTCATTTCAACTATTGTTTAGTACTGTGTATATTGTACAAGATACTTGAACAGTAGTGCTGTTGATTGTTGTATGTGTGGGTTCAAACCTTCGCATGGACAAATGGTATCCAAGAGCCTTATAGATGGCATGTGCTTTAGTTTCAGAGGACAGAACTCGGACCCAACATTTTTAATCTTCAACATGCCATAACCCTTGTAAATGGAAAAACTGGAACACTTTTAAAACCAAGAGTATTGTCCTGCTAGAGGAAATGTAAGGTCCATAGACTTGAGTTTCAATAATCTAAAGAATACTTAAGTTAGTTGGTATGTTTGCAACTCTTTGTGATCAAGATATATTTATACTGGTTTACATAAGAGGATTCTTGTTGCTATGACATTTTCTATGGTCTAACAAATTGTATAGATATATAACATACCTTCACTGACAGAAGATCAAAGATAACTTTTGAATGAATGTCATGTCATTGTGGGCAGCAAAAGCTGTTACCTTTTAGTCGAAGTATGATATTAAGTTGTGAACAGGTTTAAATATACTCTTCTTATTTGTCACCCCAAAAGGAGTTCGAGCAAATTTTAACATCCTAGAGGTTCAGAATTCGGGTTGGGTTTGTTTATTTTTTAGAGTAATTGGAAAATGACATTTGAATTTCAGATTACAAGACTGAACTCTCTATAAACAACTGTTAGGAATATGTGTCAACCTAAAAATGAGGAAATATTAAATCATGAATTCATAAATAATCAAACAGATCCAAGAGTTGGTATACCCTGACCCCTACAGTTGTAGTCTTGTTCACTTTGCATGAAGAGTTAAAGAATGTGTGACCCCTAGATAAATTTCTAAGAAGTAGGTGTTTAACAGAAAAGAAGCAAGAGATTCTTCAAGAACTGTACTGTGACAAGATATAGTAATCTAATTCTTGGTGTGTTTTTTCCCTACAACTCAGTTGAGCACGTAGATGTAGTGGTTAGCAGGCTTGCCCCTTAGCTGAAGGCCTAAGTTTGAACCAAGGTGGAGCCACCAAATTTTCAAGACCTGTGCTTAACACTGTGTCCCTAATCCAGATAACACTCTGCTGAACACGGGAACGTACAGACAATTCCTTCAAGGTAATTTTGTACAGCCAATATACTTCAAAATGGATAAAAGGCTTTGAGTATACTCTTGACATATCGAAAGTCGCATGTCATTTAATCATTAAGAACAGGAAATCAACCTAAAAAAAAAAAATGTCTTTGGCATATTTACATAACTTGGTAGTAGAGTGTAAGTAGCTAACTATTTAGAGTCTCACTTCTTGGAAGATTAAGAAAGAATTATGAATGAGAAATGATTTCAGTTTGTATATTACAGTTAAGAGCTTGGATAGTATTTTTGTCCTTTTTAAATTACATGCACTTAAGATCTTAGTTTAGAAAAATAACTTAGTGTTCAAAACTACATATCATCTAATCTTGTGAATTATTGTGTCAAACTTGAGGCAAAAGCTCTGAAGTTCTCACAGTAAATATCTCAGGACAGATAATTCCTTGCAACTCTTTCATTATTGAATAATAAATTGATTTGAATGCAAAAGCTTAAAGCCAAATTTCACTTTCAAATTAACTTTTTTTGGCAGTTCTTTTGTCATAAATGATTTCAATGACATTATTTAATGCAATAATCATTAAATGTCAGACTTTTAATGATCATTGTTTTCATAACAAGGGTAGATAATTTGATCAGAAATGTTCCTAAAGTAACGTTCCAAGGATTGATGAGAAGCGTAGCGGAATAATAAGCCCTGTTGATGGAAAATTGAAGATCTAATCCTCATGAATTATTTTCAGCAAATTCTGATAAATTCTATCAACTTGCATCAATACAAAAATTCCTGTAAGCTTATGAAAGGTTTATTCTGTCATTTTTGGTTATTTGTCTTTCCAACATGAATACAATGGAAATTTTACTCACATATTTGGAATGTGAGCATAAGGATCTTTATGATTATAAAACAAAAGTAAATCAACATATTGTCAAAATCAATGTTTTTTCCAAAAATCAAATTGTATACAAAAGTTAACGCCAGCTTGGAACTGTTACAGTGCGGTGTACGTACACAAAAGTTCAGACTTTTTACACATTAGAGTTGGAGTCTCAATGGCTTTGAAGTAATGAAATCACTTGTCTAGATTGAGCATTCACTCTAATTCTCTTTCAACAACTTTTCGTAAGCCTCACTGATATCGTCCGGATTCTTGGAAGCAAGGAATATGTCCTTGCCACTTATATTCAACTTTTTCTTCAATGAATCTTTTGTGGAAGAGTAAATCATTTTCTGCTTCACTTGGGCAGCATCAGGGGACCTGTAACAAAATATAACACTTTACTTTCAACATAAAAGATACAAGTAAAAAACAAGAATTATCAGCAAAAGACATACACCAGCAGTCTTCCATATAGCATATTTAAAGATCACTCATCATTCAATTACTTTCATTCAACAACAATTGTAAAATTGTAACGAATCAAGCTATCAATTGTTTTAATGCATAAGATTTTTGTAAAACATAGCAACATCTTGACAATATTAAGAAGATATAATTCAGTAGATGGGAATATGCATGAAGTTTTAGTGAAATATAATACTTAACTATCTTCTAGTTCTAACGATGAAAGATAGACAGGGGCTTTACTATAACAAATGGTATTTCACACTGGACTACCTGTTGGAAATTAAAATAAAGCTTTTTCGTCTGTAGTTCATCAGTCTTTCATGTTAAAATCATATATGTGCCAAAGACTTGCATAAAACGTGCCTTTTCTTCAAGTAGATTTAAGCAGTCATCTATAAATGACTTGCCATTACTGAATTATTGCTACACCCCGGTCATACCCTTTTTCACAGTAGCTTTGTTCACAGATCCTATTCCATTCCATAAAGATATATTTCACAAACTTAATTTTCCTTAGTTGCTGAGAGTAAAAAAATTAGAGTGGATATACCCTGCCATATCAGAAGAAAAAAAACAAACTATTTCAGTAAGTTACACCCATTTAAGAGCTTAACATTTACAAAATTGTCAAATTTCTGAGACTGCAAGGATATTTGTACTTTTATCAATAAGTTTTACTGTTGATATATTTGATATCAGAAGTTTAAAGGGTAACATTTACTTACAATCCAAATTTTTTTTGTTTTTCATAAAATTTTTTATTTTTTCAACACATCTTTCAAGGGATGTCATAGCAATGTGTTGTCATGTTAATGATATAGGAGGAGGGCTTTGACTGTAGAGCAGATCTGGGGAGGACTCGTGTGAAACCACAGAAGCCATACTGCATATTTATGTCCAACTTTCAGACCGCAGACACTTAACATTAACACATTTAATAATTGTCAATTACGAGTAGTTGTATGACTTCCAAATTAATGCTAATATCTACTTTTCCATCGTAAAAATATCTGTATTTATCATTATTAGTCACTTTCATATGCGAGTCTTGATCGTCTACAGTGCAACAATTGCGATTTAGCTAATGACTAGAGACTTCTGGTATACAAGAAAAATCCAAAATGGTAATATTGAATTTAGAAGGCCTTTACCTGCGGTATTATTCTTATTGTTTTCTTTAATTCACAACTCACAAGCCATAGCTATGCGGGAAGGTTCAGTAGAAAGTTTTTTATATTGACATGTTTTGAAGAATGTTAATTGTTACCTATATAATAATCAATGTTTTCTCATATATCATTACTTAAGGCGATTGATTTCTTCAGATGCATTCCAGAGGAATGATTCACACCTACATTACTTGATCCATATTATTTTGCTTTCGGTTTGGTGCACAGCATGTCTAAGTGAAATTTGGTTTATACTGAACACCATTTTTCACATAATCAACATTATGGAAATCTATTTTGTCAACAGTAAGCCTCTGATTTAAATTGAATAGCAATTATCAGCAAATGATATTTCCTCTTAATTTGTTGTATTGTATACCCTTTGATTTGTCACAGGTGTGGTATCCATGCTTCAAAGTCAACCTGGAGTCAAGTTATTCTGACCGATTTCAGTGACAAATCATGCTAAAATCTGTTAATTGCATAATCAAGTGCAGCAAAATTAAGATGATTTGGTTACAGGATATTATTTTTTTTCTCTTCAGAATCTTGTATTTTTAATTTTGTTTATGGTCGCAGATTTACATATCACGAAGACCATGGTTAAGCTTAGTCTATTCATAAAGTATCATAATAATTTGGAAGGCTATTTCATCTCTTAAAACACATTGAAGTTCAGGAAAATAATCCAAAAACAAAGGCAGAGACAGGCCTGTTCCAAACACTGACAATGTTGGAAAATATTAATGATATTTCATGATAAAAGCTAAACAATTTCTGTAAAGGAAATAACCATTGATAGATGCCGATTTCTTTACTTCCGCCTTAGTTACACAGACTTCATCTCATGAAGGCTGCCTAGAACTTACCATGAAATGAACTTTAGTTTGTCATTGTACGATCCTGATGACTGTGCCTTCCAAACGTAATCAAAGACTGCATATCTTGGCTCTCTTTCGGGCAGTGTATCTATGAAATCCGTGAAGACTTTTTTACCAAGTTCCTCAACTTCCTCTGCCGATTTATCTTGCACGTCATCCGCCTTAAAACATTTATCGCAACATCTGTCAACGACGATTTCCTGCTTAGGTTTCTTTCCTTTCATTTGTTGTTCATCATCATGATCTTTGCAGTCTCCAATCTTGTAGATTGTGTACTGGACACCCTTCTTGCTGCGTTGGGCTTCGTGCGCACATACGCACTCGTTTGATACGGCTATCCCGGACATCGCCATTTTGAAGTTTTGATGGAGGCGGTAACAGTCTATCTAGAACGAAAGATATCGGTTTTACACCAAATACTCTTTCTGTCGTGCCAAACAGTTAATTAAACAATGTTAGATATTTATTCGAGTGTTTAGATTCATAATGTATCATTAAAGAGTTGAGAACGCTGACAAAATAACGTACCTGCAAAGATCTTGAATCTAGACGAGCCTCACTACCGATCCTCTTAGTTCTCGCCCTAAGCACGTGGTTTGAGTTCTGACAAACGATTGGGCGCTTAAATCCATATCGCATACCATTATTGCAACGCACACGAACCATATAAGGATTTGTGACTCACTCGCTGCGAGGTCGCTGTCAAACCTTGTTTGGACGCTCTCCCGAAAGAGATTTTAATTTTACTTCACCTATCGGTAATGAACAAAAGAAAATCACAACAAACGGACGTGTTTTCTAAATTAAGATATTTCATCATGTAATTTGCCCGAGACTGTCAACTAATGTACTTTATAACCGTTGCGTAAAATAGAGCACATGCCTATTTATGGATATAATAGACATCATGGGAGCTGTCCCTAGTTTTATCAAGCACGCAATATATATTTTTTTATTCATACCATTTCTTTGAATATCTTTATCAATAAACATCTAAAATTTTATATAATTTAGATAATTTGTTATTTTTGTGTGTAAAGTTACATTTAATGATCATATAATATATATCTGAAAAAATAGTTAATCATGGTAGGTATATGAACGTTTTGAATTTATAATTATTGGACCATTGATGTGAAAACATTGTTTAATAAATGCTCTGGTCAGAAGTTATTTTTTATGATGATATAATTCAACGTATAAAAATATATGCAAAGCAAGTCTAGAAAAGATCCCAGAATGTATGTTATATTAGAGATTGAATTATATCTTTTTGTATTTGGTATTTTACATTAAATATCGATTTATTGATAACATAAGTTATTAAAGATTAGCGCAAACGAGTAAAACATATCCCATTGGCGAAAAGTAAAATGATAGGAAAGTATTACAATTTTTAAATTAAAATCGAACCAATTTTTTTTAATTCCGGGTATTTTGGTATATATGATGGTTTTTCGGTGGCTATTTTTGTAACAATAGATGTATGTAAAATAAGTTTAAGTTGAAATTACGCCTTTTTTCCATTAAGAAAATCCGTTTTAGGCGAGTAAGTGAAAAATAAATAATTACCACCCTGCTTCATCAGGGTATTGGTAACCGCTCGAATCCTTCAAATACCCTGATATCCTTCATGAATGAAGCTCCATATCACATCCACGATGTTCATACAATCTGTGATAAAGTAATTCAGCGAGGAATTAATTACCTTTTAAAATAATATCTCAGTAAAATAAAGTAAATTTTCCATCCAAAACTGTATTTCACAGGAGGTGCCCCTTGTACCGGTACTGTTGTGACGTCATATCTTTAAAGTATTGTGATATATAGGACTACATTAGTTCAAATATTACCGTATTAAAAAGAAATAGAGAATCCTCAAACACCGTGTTTCTCGATAAAACAGTTTCGTTTGCTTAAACTATAATGATTTTGATGACGTCTCAGTAGATGGGCGAGATCTTACGAGGGCGAGTTATGATTATAACGTAATAACTAATTACTAGTGTTGAAGTGTTTGATATCAGGAAAGACCGATATTTTCTTACTTCCTGTGATTTTGGCTTCATCATATAGATGAATCTCGTTCGACTTCCATTGAAAAAAACAGGTTGCCATGTCATCGACATTCAAAGAAAGATATCTGAGGTGTTTCGAACGTATATCATCTTAAATATTATTCTTAAAAGGCTGTATCAAAGCAAAATATACTGTCTATGTTTAAATTCGCTGCAGGGTTTATTGACCTTTTGGATTTCACTTTTCTTTTCGTTTAAATTTACTTTTAATTGTATAAGAAAGTGCACTTGAAAAAAAAATCAATATAATCTTAGTCCTACGTATTGGATCATGCACTATTTTTAGATATAAGGTCAAAGGTCAAACAGTATGCAAATACCTACACATGTTGATTATTGATGTGTTATAAAACAGTTGATGTAATTGACTACAAACCTGAAATCGTTTTCGATAAAGATCTTTGATAAAGTAGATATCTATACACGTCAAAATGAAATCAATGAACAGTATTATCTTATCTAATGTAAGCCCTTACAGTGTTTCGTCTACACGAGAATCGAGTCGGTTATAACTGAAGGCACTACCCGCTCCATGTATACTTAGCCAAAAAAGTTAAGGACCTCCCGCCATTATGTTTCAAAGTGTTAGATTCATCAAATTTAACCGAAATTTTTTACAGCCAGCCTGCGAACTACAGCATAAGAGGTACATGAACATATATACAATTATACAAAATACAACATAATACAAAGATAACGTACATTTGAACTTGTGACTACTATAGAATTGAATATCGGGCTGGTGCTAAACTTGTTTCATTCAGTATATATGCTTCTGAAAAGAGATAAAAACCTTTTTTTGAAAATACAAGAAGAATGGAGCCTTTATCAGAATCAAGAAGATGGGTTTGCAAAATTACGATTTCTTTTTTGAGATGGTAAAACAAAATTTGTATGAAGCATTGCATTCGTTTTGTATTTATCACGTAGCATAGTAGAAATACGTGAAAATAGTAAGTATCGTAATTATACCTTCTGTTAAAAGAAAATAAACTCAAAGGACAAGATTCGAATGATTCGATTTAAAATGTCTCCCATTTTGAATTAGACACGAGTTCTGTCCTTCTTTGGAAAACAGTTTGAATTATTATGGGGCACCGTGGAGACATATGTTTTTAAAGGTACTGAAGCACGTTCTATGGGGGGAAGAAAAGCAAGCATAAAAGAAACATAATAAATGTTACCAATTGCAAGACAGTCTCTTTCAATCAATAATAGGAGTAATTATATAAGAACGTACCAAGTACAAACGTTGGGAATCCATATCCCTAACTCGACACGGATGATGTACAGATGTTCACACTTAAATGGCCGCATGAAGTTTCTGCTTGATACATGTTATTCACGTGTTAGATTAATCGTGTTGATTAATGAGACGGTTTACCTTCTGAAGAAATATATTTTGCATAAAGTAATATTAAATGGGAGAAGTTTGAAAAAGAGACGTGCTACAGTACCTTGGGAAACACAGTAATGATTACCTTTGGAAACACAGTAATGATTACCTTTGGAAACACAGAAATGATTACCTTTGGAAACACAGTAATGGTTACCTTTAGAAACACAGTAATGATTACCTTTGGAAACACAGTAATGATTACCTTTGGAAACACAGTAATGATTACCTTTGGAAACACAGTAATGGTTACCTTTGGAAACACAGTAATGATTACCTTTGGAAACACAGTAATGGTTACCTTTGGAAACACAGTAATGATTACCTTTGGAAACACAATAATGATTACATGAGCATACACGAACAAGCCCACAAGAGTATGCATGGTAGCTATTTAGCTTGAACTTCCTTCTATTGCGGTCACTGGACCCATTATAGGAAATGACCCACATTTCAGTTTCAAGTGAGAAGGATGTCAATGTTTCTGCAGATCCCGGGCCCAGGTTTTCGATACTCTGGTATACAGTTAATCTTAAGTCGAACCTACCAAAATATTTTCGAAGCTATCTTAAAGCTAAGCTGGGTGTGTAACTTAGGACCCAGACTCTGACTGGAACCTTAGTATGCTTAGTCAGTATTTAGTTGACGTCAAGTATTGGCACACGAGCAAATGTGATTTAGTTGAGAGTTGACTTAGTCTGTGGCCCGAGGTTTTCGAATCTTAGTAATAGATCATAATCAATGCTGAACTATTGACACTCGAGCTAAGTTAATGTCGAGATAGCTGTGTGGCTCAATGTTTTCGAAGTTATCTTAGTAACAGACAATCTATGGATGCTATCAATGAACTATAACATTGCTATATTATTAGCCTAAGAGGGTCACAAAGGCCCCCATTTTGTTTAGAGAGAGAGAGAGAAGAGAGAGAGGAGGGGAGAGAGGAGGGAGGAGAGAGAGAGAGAGAGAGAGAGAGAGAGAGAGAGAGAGAGAGAGAGAGAGAGAGAGAGAGAGAGAGTGAGAGAGAGAGAGAGAGAACTCGCAATTTATTTTCAATTGTTGCCCCCTCCCCCCTATGATGTAATAGCATAATTAAGAAGAAAAAGAAAGTTTCTCCGTAAATTTAGTTTTAATTCATGATATACCAGTCTTGCTCAAAGACATTAGACTATAAAGGAAGGGCAGACATTGATATTATCTATTCTATAAACGTTTAAATATTGATTTGAAATTTTGCACATTGGCGTTTATATAATTGATTGTACATTTAAAATCGTTTTGTGCATTTGAACCCAGATCTTTGATCATTACTTATGTATATCATTAAGGTTGTTTCAGGGAAAATGTCGAATATAGAAACGTATGCTGCTTGACTGAAACTGATCGTATATCGTTATCTCTTCATTAACATTATCACGCGGTAAGTCATCTGACATCGACATGTGACGACACGCCCACTATATATATATAACACATATCCGGGGCCAATTGTTTTCAATATCGAGCCCCTGTCATGTGTTATTCAACGATATGACCTGACAGAAGAACTCATTGATCTTGGTGCTTATCAAACCGAAAGGACGTAATGTCTTGCATGTTGAAGCTAAACATCAATCTATACTTGCACACATGTAGACCTGTGTGCCTTTGCTAGTTATAATGGATATATTTAGTGCAAAGATGGCTTATATTGTCCGCTTGATATTAATGAATAGAGCCAATGGCTCTGTAGATCATCGGGTAATGGATTACTTGTTAATTTTAAGGTTGAAGGCGAACGTTTAAAAGTTTACGCATTGGTCATGTTGTCTCAATAAAAGGTTACAAAGTTGACAATTAATAATCCTGATTTATCAAGGTATGTCAACAAAAAGTAATTACCATAAAACTTTATTTTTAAGGAAGAAGTAACACATAGGTCTTAAGGGTGTGACCTCTATTTTCTCGATGACCGAACTGAATGATTTAACAACAGGAATGAAACACCTCTCACTAAAGTACAAACTCCAATTAGCATCATTACAGTTTGAAAAGACCAACAATACGTGGCTGAAAAATAGTTCCTTCGATACAGGCCATTTGATCAAATCTAGAATTGCTTCAGGCTGCCTAGGGTGAAATTAAAGTTCAGATCAAATAAAAGTTTCAAATATGCTCCATCGACCTAAACAACAACCAAAACACCATGCTGTGGTCAAATGTTGTGTGGAATAGGGATATACTGTTGATCCAAATACAGCGAGAAGACCGACAACAACTGGCAATAGATAACAGTAAAACCCTCATTCGAATACAACTGAAGGCTTCCATTGTCTACCACGTTTTCCCTGCCGGATTAGAAACCGGAACATCGTGGAAAATGTCGCCATAACTACAGTGCTATTGTCAAATTAAAAACTAAAACATTATTCATAAAACATACTAACATAGTTCAACTCAACTCTCGTGAAATTCTCCTTACCACTGACTTGCCATTCATCAATCTCATTAAAAGGTTAAATTTTGCTGCATTAGGCTACACATAATCTTCGTTGTCTACAGCGGCAATCCTATGGTCTTATTTTAATGAGATTGACCTTTCACCTTCACTTCATCCATCTAAAACGGACATCGTTACTGTCACTATTAAAAAAATCGTTGCAAAGCTTGAAGCTAGAATATTTTAAAAGAGAATATATCGTTAAAAGTAAACTGTATATTTATTCATAAACGAAAAATAAAAAAAAGTATGGAATGACAACTTCTTTTTAATTGCAGGCAATCAAAGAAGAGGTTGACATCCATAAATTGTGTATTTTTGTGTACATTGTGTAAATTTTCTCTCCTTTTAAACAACTTTTAAATGCCGTTCAATACAATCCAAAGATCAAATGATGAATATATTGTATAAGGGGTTTAATTCAAGTCTAGGTGTGACCAAACTTGACCCGCTGGACCTTATATTTACTTATTCGTAAAGACCCATGATTGCTTACTGCTGACCGTCGACAGTGAGATTAATTAAGGAAGGGCTATACTATAGATAGGTAATTACGTCACATTCCTGAATAATGTCATCTGATGGTCATACAAGTACACGAACTGTAGGAAGGATGTTCTGCTTCTCGTTGACATATATAGTAAACATAAACAACATTAAGAACTTGTAAAAATTTGATTTGTTCTTCTAAAAAGTTATTGAAGAGTTCATTGAAAATACATGACTAACCGAGTTTTTTCCCCATTGTATTGAGCTTTTTAGTGAAGTAACCGAAAATGGGAAAACAATGGAACATATCGTGTTTTATCATCTTGTGAGGAGAGTATATGTTTTACTGGTGCAGACTCTCGAATATCTGCTTTTCTACCTCACTGGATGATATAAACACGGTATTTGTCAAGAGAAACATATATCTTCATAACAGATGATAGATCGATTTTACCGTTTCTCGCTTAAGCTCGTAGTTTATAAGAATAAATAACTTGGAAAGGAAAGTTTGTAATTCCTCGTTACTCGCTGTTTATTCTTGCAATCTTTGCTATTATTTTTTAATCATACTCGATAATTATACCTTTATATTCATATCTAAAAGGGTCAAGGCTCTTTTCTTAAATCTATATCTGAGTTTTTAATCTTTATAGTCACAGCTCGGGTATATGTCTATGAAAGGGTTAATACTTTAACACCTTCATCGGTTGCCAACATTCCAAAATAACACTGTGTCTATATCTATGTAAGGAACCCATTCTAGCTCCTTGAAAGGTGTCAATCTGGTAGCCTGTACTGGTAGCTTCATATGTATTTCTTTATAAGGTATTCACATTCTGTTTTCTATAGCTGTAAAATAGATTACTAAACGTCTTCCTGTTCGATACCGTTTCTCTGAAAAGAGTAAATAGTTTAGTACCAACAAAAGAATGTAGATACCAATTCAATTCACGAGTATCATAACAAGTTGTTAAACGGGAACATGTTTAGAATTTGATTGATTCATTATATTAGTATAAGCGAAATCCATTAATATTATTGATTATCCTTTCTCTAAGTTGGTCGACCATTACGGCAACAAGACATTGTGACGTCACTACTAAACGATAATAAATAACGCAAATAGGAAGCAAGGTAGGAGGCTATATATATATATATATATATATATATATATATATATATATATATATATATATATATATATATATATATCTTTATAAGGCTTTTACATTCTATATATATATATATGTATGTTATGTCTGTATGTATGTATGTATGTATGAATGAATGATTGAATGAATGCAGAAATGATTCGCCAACAAATTAATAAAAGAAGGTTATATATGTCGATAACATTTTATTAATCAAATTATGTATTTCATCAATTTTTAACACAGATGACAATATTCTGGCCCCAAAATATGTTGAAAAAGCGATCAGGACCCAAAGAGTATTTGAACCGACATAAAACTACAAATATAAAAATCTGTATGAAATGGTGAGTACTTCTTGACAAACATGTGCCTATCACAGACATTCAAAGTCGAGGGTGGGATTTAGTCAGATTTTATTTCAATATGAATACGCTACTTCTGTTTACCTATTCATTATGTTTTGTTCCTCCTTATCATCGTAGGTTTGTATCGTAATATGTCCATAAAAGGCTTGAAGACCTTGTCTAACGTCGTCATACGTAATTTTACGAATATGACAAAATAATCTATGTCGAAAGGTACCCTAAGGAAAATAAAAGGTTGTCTTACCAAAACATTACTTTTATCAATAATTTTATGAATTATAATAAAAGGTAACGTTTTGATGAGCTGATTATTATCACGTCTATATTGGGTCCTCGCGACAAATAATGAAAGCGTATTGTGCGATAACTCACGTACTCATCTTATTCAGGCTGTGTTTTAAAACACACATGAATAAGTTTTCGTATTTCGTCACGCGTCAGTGAATAAGTTTTGTGAATGTATTCATTGGCCGAATGGCATGTAGGACACAATACTCAAGCATACAGGCCTACTTATCTAGTACATGTATACTTACTTATATACTTTATACATAGTTTATTCACAACGATTATTCTACTGCTGGTTTGTAATAGGGTCTTTATTCGTGTTAAGATAACCGTATTTATTTTTTTCTCGACAAAATCAAAATATATGTATTGTTGTAGTTTGTAATATAACACTATAGTTCCGACTAAAGGTCCCACATTGCAATACCAGTGACGTCATAATGACATTGCACGGGGCATTGATAAAGGATAGAGGACTATTTACTTCCTTATTTGGCAATTGTCAATATGTTTACAACTTAATGAAAGTAACATCGAAATCGAAGCTTTTCATAATTTTTTAACACAACTCGTTAGCCGTTCGGGAGTCACCGAAACTACTCGTTTCGTAAACGTATTGTTCTAAATTTACTAAATTTCAGGTATTTGTGAGGTTCCAGATAACCTTATAAAGGCTTCTATTCACAGAACTTACCAAACACTTTTTCTGTGACTGAGTTGTACCAAATACTGATTGTCTGCTTAATAATATATTCACTGTGATTCATTGGTTAGTTGTGTATTGTGTACTTATAAGGTATCCACTTTGGCCTACACCGCCTCTCTTGGCCACTCCCGAATCAATCGATAGGCATGAATAATCTTTAGCATGACAATAAGGTTTAAAGGGTAGAGCTTAGTAGTTAGGGTATTACCGTAATTTATCTATTAATCCTCTTACTCTTCTTTTAATGTTGTAGCAGCTCGTCCTGATAATGTCATGGGAAGCTGCTAAAATGTCATGTTTATTGGTTATTTTTAAAAATAAATTAAGCTTTAAAAAGACGTACAATGATTTTTTAAAAATTGTCATGTGGTAATGGTTAAATCAGATATCGTGATTGTATGATATCATAGAATTTTTTTGAGTAGTGTCGTAATTGTTTCAGAACAGGCTAAGTTGATCAATCGAATAGTATCATGGTCAACTATTATAAAATGTCGTGGTGAAATATTTCATGATATGTCATGTCACTTAGCATTGAAGTCTGAGCACGTCCATGTCATGATAAGACAAGATAACATACCAAGCAAACAGCTTATTTTAGAATGTCATGATAAGCAATATGTCATGATAGTCGAGTCTTCAGTTTTGTGTCACCTAGAATGAAAGTTAGGGCACATATATGTAAGATCTTTATGGTAAAACGATATAAATTTAGTATGCCACGCAAGGAACACATATAACCGCATTACAATTATTATTAGCGTGACTCTGACAATGTTAATACTGTTAACACTGAGCATCATAGTTTCAAACTCTACCTCTTCAATAGAAAATCTTAACTCTTTGGGGATATTCTATAAGTTTGTAAAGTGAAGGACACAATCTTAATGCATGAGCAACTGTTATATGGTTAGATCGGACCTTCGTTAGAATATGAATTTTATTGAAAATGTATTTAAAAAGCTTAAATTGGAAATGGAATGAAAAGATAATATTTGAGAGTATCAAAAGACTGAGAGAAAATAATCAATAGAGCAAGGATGCAAATTATAAAAAAGTTTTGAGTAAGAGGACAACGGAGTTATGAATCATACCAAAGTAGAAAAATAATGGGTTTTATTGCCCAAAACGCTATAGCAATCGTGATCTTAAACTTCTTGTTTATTATATACTCTATTTATAAATGTTTTTCATATTTTTGCCGGTTTGACGTGGAAAATTAATTATTATGACTTATGATTCTTAAAGAATCCACACGTAACAACAAAGATATCATTTATTGAAGGATAGGCGGTATATAAACCAACTAATATCTAACAAGTACCTTATCGTATATACTTCAGTCGGTGGCGTATAATACGTGTCAACACGAAGACTCAGTGTTGTCCTGACTCGCATACCTCGTGAAACCCCTTCTCTACTTTAGAGAACCCAAGGTTTTAGCATCCTGGAAATTCTAATTAAAATTAATCCTCTGATTAATAATTATCTCTTATCTAATTATCATTATATGAAAAGCAAAACATTATGATATATCAAAAACTGGTTTCTTTGAAATTATTACCACAGAAACATTATATTTCTTGTTTTTAGAGGCTATGGGTCAGAAAATATTTTGTTTCTATCATTTTTATATCATTTTATTAGATATCAGATAATGCATCTGAAACATAACTATTGTAGAATAAAATCTGGACTTGCTATTCAAGAGAATATGATGAGGTCAAATATTACGCCATTGATTGCAGCCTGTAGGCTAGACAACAAGTCAGTATGAATGTATGGATACATTGATGCCTGTATTTATCAATTTGAGTCGATATTGTCAAAATAATGAAGGTCATGAAAAGGGTTCTAGAATCAATCTTCAGAAACTATCATCATTTCAAAGGAAATAAAGTATCGATATACAAATACTGTTAAGCTTAATATTCAGTCTGAAAAATATTTCACAAAAAATATTATTTTATCTTACATAGGAAATTGAGCCCCATAGATATGCCTATTTCAGACCCATTAAATCATTTTATTTATCTTTTGTTGCTTTTCAAGAGGTTATTTCAAGGTTTAATATTTTCAACTACAGTCTAAGTGTTAGGCTATGGTACTGTTATCAAGCAAGCTGCGCTGAATATCTTCACGTAATCTAATGAGAATATCTGTTTACTGGAGTGTTTGTAATCAAATCTTTCATGTTGTAAGATTGCAAGCCGGTTACGATGATACCAAGTATATCTTATATAATTTCAGTTCCTACCGTCTGGAAATAATTGAATGTAATTTGAAACCGGAATTTGAATTACTGGACTCTGATAGTCAGTTATTCAATGAAGCGGCTCTTCTTTAAGCTCTGATTAATTTTCCTGAAAACGAAAATTTACATACATTAATTAAACGTTTAAAAGCTTTGATTAACGATACCAATTTTGAAAGATGAAAACGACATCGGTTTCGTTATGCAAATAAATACAAACTACCAAAAACCATCACCATATATGAATTATAATAAGGCTTTACAAAACCTGATCTTAAAACTGATATTCGAAATTTCAAATATATATATACACAACTTGTTTCTTGATAGCGTTTTTTGCATGAACTTATAATAACAAAAAAATTAATTTTCAAATTATATTTTTATGTGACCTGTATAAAACGTTTTCCTCAAATATTTTTTTAAAAAATTGTGACCTGTGACCACATTTGTTCCGTCCGAAAACTTCACGGTTTTGGAGGAAAAAAACCCAGATTTCATCTGTTTATCAACTGTTCAGTTATGTTTATTCCGTTTTGAGAACGATTCGAACTCCAACCCTTCCTTAGTAAAGTAGACATCATTATATCACGCTTCCAAAATTTGATTTAGTCGAAGTCATTTACATTTTTCAAGTCGTCCCAATTTTTTACCCATTGCTATTCATTTTCCAAAACAAAAATCATATTTACATTTGACATAATAGAAATAACTAAGCGACAGCTCCTCGCCGTTCAAATTTACACAAGGAGTGAGAATTTGATAATACGTCCCCATTTGTTTGTTCAATTTGAAGAACACGCTCAATATCATCTCCATAAACAAACGTTATTATCGTGAACAAGCTGTGTTACTTTGTGTAGACAATACTCGACACAGGTAGTACAAATACCTGGATAGTACGATGACCTTTCTGAACATTGCTTTATTGTTTAACATTTCAGACCCTTTTATACGATGCTTTGAAAGCCAGCGATGTATTCGGGTTTCATTGTTTTGAAATAGATTCATCACAGCCACCTCTGCATGAATTGTAAATCAATTACATTAAATGTTAATATACCATATTCATCAAATTGATTATATAAAGTAAATATGAATCAGCACTTTACCGTAATCCTCGTGACGTCCTGTACATAATTATAATTATACTATTAAAAACGTGTGACTCACCTGTCTGGCTTCCTGTCATCATATATGTACACTATTACGAACTTGTCGCTCACCTATCTGGCTTCCTGTCATCATATATGTACACTATCAAGAACTTGTCGCTCACCTATCTGGCTTCCTGTCATCATATATGTACACTATTAAGAACTTGTCGTTCACCTGTCTGGCTTCCTGTCATTATATATGTACACTATTACGAACTTGTCGTTCACCTGTCTGCTTCCTGCCATCATATATGTACACTATCAAGAACTTGTCGCTCACCTATCTGTCTTCCTGTCATCATATATGTACACTATTACGAACTTGTCGCTCACCTGTCTGGCTTCCTGTCATCATATATGTACACTATTACGAACTTGTCATTCACCTATCTGGCTTCCTGTCATCATATATGTACACCATTACGAACTTGTCGCTCACCTATCTGGCTTCCTGTCATCATATATGTACACTATTAAGAACTTGTCGCTCACCTGTCTGACTTCCTGTCATCATATATGTACACTATTAAGAACTTGTCGTTCACCTGTCTGGCTTCCTGTCATCATATACGTACACTATTAAGAACTTGTCGTTCACCTGTCTGACTTCCTGTCATCATATATGTACACTATCAAGAACTTGTCGTTCACCTATCTGGCTTCCTGTCATCATATATGTACACTATTAAGAACTTGTCGCTCACCTATCTGACTTCCTGTCATCATATATGTACACTATTAAGAACTTGTCGCCCACCTGTCTGGCTTCCTGTCATCATATATGTACACTATTAAGAACTTATCGTTCACTTGTCTGGCTTCCTGTACATCATATATGTAAACTATTAAGTGCTTGTCGCTCACCTGTCTGGCATCCTGTACATCATATATGAACACTATTAAGAACTTATCGCCCACCTGTCCGGCTTCCTGTAAACTATATATGTACACTATTAAGAACTTATCGCTCACCTGCCTGGCTTTCTGTACATCATATAATTGTAAACTATTAAGAAATTGTCTTTCACCTATCTGGCTTCTTTACATCATAAATGTACACTATAAAAAGTTATCCTTCATGCTGGAATGTGATATGAGTTGATTTATGGAATGTGATACTGAAATGTACAATGGGAAGTTATATGGGATGTCTTATGGAAGGTAATATGGAACTGAATTATGGAATGTAATATGGAATGTACAACGGAATGCAATATGGAATGTAATTATGAAATGCAAAAAGGAAATGTATTGTGAAATGTTTTATTGAGTGTATCATAAAATGCAATATCGAATGTTATATGTTAATTCATTATGGAATGTACTATAGAATGTATTATGGAATATAATATTGTATATATTATGGAATGTGATATGGAATGTAATATGCCAATGCATTATGCAATGTATTATGGAATGTAATACGGAATATGATATTGAACGAATCATGGAATGTTATATGACAATGTATTTAGGATGTAACATGGAATTGTATTTCGGAATGTAATATGGAATGTAATATGGAATGTACTATGGAACGAAATATGGAATGTAATGAGAATGTAATATATAATTTAATGTGTAAATTATTATGGAATGCATTATTGAATGCATCATGGTATATAATATGGCATGTAATATGTCATGTTTTTTTAAAAAGTATAATGGAATGTATTAAGGAATATATCATGGACTGACCTGTGGTCTGAATTATGCAATGTATTATGGAATGTACTTTGGAATGTAACATAGAATGTTATATTAAATGCACCATAGAATGAAAAATTGGAATGTATTACGATGAGTAAAAAATTGAATGTATAATAAAATTCATTAATAGGTTACGGAATAAATCATGGAAATATATTGTTGAATTTAAAATGGAATGTAGTATAGAATACATTATAGAATGTTTAGTGAAATGTATCAGTGAAAAGTTATAGGATGTAATATAGAACGAATCGTGGAAGTTTGATATGCAAATTATTCATCACAAGGTATCAACAGTAGGTGAAATAAGCCCGTCCGACAGTACGTAACCCGATTCCTATTGCTCGAGGCCCGTATCATTTTGAGGTTGTTTCCTTAATTTTGCCAACAGAATTCAGTTTCGTGCTGGTAAGTAGTAAGGTATATCACATGAATTGAAGTTTGGAATGTCATATAGTTATAAGATGGTTCTGAACGAAACACGAGGTTGCTTGGCAAAGTTTTTGAAATAAAAAAGAAGCATTAAAGGATTCCTATACAGCCGTGTGAAACAAAGCTCTTGTTCAATAGCTGATAAAACGATTGACCTATATGACACAAACGTCTTTCAGCTGTCTGTCTCAGTTTCTGCTGTCTGCTTACCTCATTAATATTTAACATTATCTACTGCTAAGCAAGTCTACATTTGAATTCAATGGAATACCCACTTTTCAGAGGCTTCTTTCTTACAATAAATAGAATAATCTACTTAAAATTATTTTTTAAGAGACAGAGTGTTCACCTCTCTCTCTCTCTCTCTCTCTCTCTCTCTCTCTCTCTCTCTCTCTCTCTCTCTCTCTCTCTCTCTCTCTCTCTCTCTCTCTCTCTCTCTCTCTACCCGTATATGTCGGCCTGTCTGTCTCCCCCTCTCTCTGCCTGTCCCTATCTATCTCTCTACCCCTCCCACTTATTCATTCTGTGTCCGTTTCTTCTATGCATGTTTGGACGATTCTCTTGCCTGATTTCTTTAACATCTGTTTCTCTTTTGTTTCTCTCGTCTGTCTGCATTCTCCGTCTATCTACATGTCTGTATCTGGTCTGCTAATCTGTATGAAGTCTAGTGTAGCAATGTGTCTGTAACTGGTTTGTTCAGTCTGTATTCATCTCTGTTTATGCATTTTTGCATTCATCTATAAGCATATCAACTACGACTTTATATTTACCCATGTTTACGCATTTTGCATTTATCTGTACGTATATCAACTACGATTTTACATTTAACCTTCTCTGTCTATTAAGATTTCCGTATCCGATCTGTATCAGGTCTGTTCATCTTTCGATTTTATTGTTTGTCTATCGATACGAGGCATTAGGTTTGTTAATCTGTCGGTTTTCACCTCTCTCTATCCATGTGTACGTGTCCGGTGCGGTTATCTGTCTGCATTCACCTCTGTCCATCCATAAGTATGTGTCCAGTCTTTTCATATGTCTGTATTCATCTTGTTTTCATTCATTTGTTTCATTATGTATGCGTCTCCGTTTGTGGGATATGTTACCATATACTTGTCAACCATACTTTATCCCGTCCATCTTTACGCCTGTCCCCGTGTCTTTATCAATTTCACCCTGCGTGTCTCTCCGACCTATCAGACTGCATTTTCATCGGTTGTCTATTCTCCATCCTGTCGTCCTAGTCCGGCCAGTCTGTGGACAGTCTATAACAAATTATGTCTGTATGTCACTCCTGCTTATTTGTACCTTTGCCTCCCTACGCTTCAATCCCCATGTCGACCTGTGAGTCCATATCTTACATCTACCTCTCCCTGCAGCTGCGTGACAAAAGTTTGTTCACTTCGTTACTGCTGCATCTTAGTACAAACACAGTGTCATTTTAGTTTAGTTTGGACGCCAATAAAACAACTTCAGTAGAACTGAAAATGGATCACAAATTGTCCAAGTGTAAAATAGACATTCTTAAGCGTCGTCATGTCTTCGTGCAAAAAATTCTAAAATGCTAACCACTACGCTGTTGTATCTTCATCTTTAACGTAAATAATCCTTTGGTAGAAAACATTTGTTTACGCCATTTGTCCACCATGTGTTCATATAGTCTGTCTACCTGTCTCCATCACTATTTCATCCAAGTTTAGCCTTCGGTATCAACTTGACATATCACCACCCATGTCCCATTGTCACACCTGTTGAATACTAGTATCACATGGCATGCTGGCTATTTAGTCCATCGTTCACCTTGTTTAGTTAATGCTGAACTGTCTGTTACCGGTGGATTACATGTACTCATTAAGGTGACACGCCGTGAGTTCTGTAACCGAAATCACACGCCTAGTTTACATGAATAATGGTTTTATAACCTATCAAAAACTTTCAAATTCAATTTGTTCTTCAAATGTAGCGGACGTGTTATGTGAAGATGAAACTGTTCAGCGACAGTCGGTATTTCTCTATAAAACGACATAATTGATAACATTTAACGGAGTTTCTCTTTAAATCTGTATTAAAAAAACATATAGCGTCCGGTAGTTTGTAGAAGCATTACACACAGGCTGTGACGTTCAGTCTTGAGGATATAACCTAAAGAAGTGAAAAGCGACATGTCTAGATTGCCTAGTATAAGGATATGTAAGGGGCAATTCAATTGCTTTCAATAAGAAATCTAAAGAAATGTAAATTTGGTAATTTCCGTTTGGGGACTCTATCGAACATATTGCTATTTAACCTTTAAATCTTGTCAATAACTGCATCCGTCGGGACTAAAAATATGCTTCAGCCCGGAAAACCGAAAATTCAAATAATTTGAAATTCATATACAGATTTATTTATAAAGGAAATGCAATTTAAATTATAGAGTAACTATTAAATATATATGCATATTAGGTATTAGGCATATAAAGTAGCCTATATCCTAGCCCGAAATATGGACAGGATGAATCTAAGACATCGGGTTTATTCATTTACACTCTATAATATTAGGTAATAACGTCCCCATCGTTATATTTACAATTCATTTCGCCTCGGACTTCATACTTGAAACTAGGCCGAAACGGAGTAACGTGATTAAAATTAAGACAGACATTTTAAGAACAAGTTTTACAATGTCTGAAATATACTTTTTTGGTCTTAATTTTCAAGCAACATCACTTTTTAATAAAAAAGGTTTCAAATGAACTGCACATTGGTAGGGAATTGGGCACGTTTATTACAACGACTAATGTTATTGATGTAGTGGATATATTACGCATAACAGTAGAAACCTAATTTATCTTTCACGTAGCCTGTTCATTTAATCTAAGGCCTAAATTTTAAGAATATTGCTAATTATCGAAATTATCAAATATAATCGAAAGTTTACTTTTAATATATGTAAGGCAATCAGATAAAAGGCAATCATATATGATACTCCTTATCATTTTAACACTATCTCTAGATATCAGAGAATAACTTATAGTCGAACAAAAGACACGATAACCGTTGTACTTCCTCGAACTGCATGCATGCAAGGAAATATTTCATATTCGTTAATACATGTAAATCATATAGCGAACAAATTTATTTCTTGCAGCCATGCTATCACGTGTTGTGGAATTTAAACATCTACACTAATTAATGGCCAAGTCGCTGATGTATAATATAACTATTTTCAGGTCAAATTGAACATCGCTTCTCACTCAAATGCTCCGAAAGGACTTACAGACCTCGGCCTGCAATCAAATAAACAAACATCTAAACACATATGCAACAAAGCGTCCACAACTCACAGAAATCAAAGCACCTCAAGCAAAACAGCAACAACATTATGTTCAGCAACAACATTATGAACAGCAAAAACACAACAGTAGGCTAACAACGTTATGAACAGCAAAAACACAACAGTAGGCTAACAACGTTATGAACCGCAAAAACACAACAGTAGGCTAACAACGTTATGAACAGCAAAAACACGACAGTAGGCTAACAACATTATGAACAGCAAAACCACAACAGTAGGCTAACAACATTATGAACAGCAAAAACACAACAGTAGGCTAACAACGTTATGAACCGCAAAAACACGACAGTAAGCTATAACAACATTATGAACAGCAAACACACAACCGTAGGTTAACAACGTTATGAACAGCAAACACACAACAGTAGGCTAACAACATTATGAACAGCAAACACACAACAGTAGGCTAACAACGTTATGAACAGCAAAACCACAACAGTAGGCTAACAATATTATGAACAGCAAAAACACAACAGTAGACTAACAACATTATGAACAGCAAACACACAACAGTAGGCTAACAACGTAATGAACAGCAAACACAAAGCAGTAACAACATCCAACCGTGGCCCTCGCATCTATATATAGGCATAATTCAAAACGAAGGATTATCATCGAAGGACCACAAATGCTGATTTACAAATATTGTCAGGTCAGAAGGGACATGTAAGCACGCATGTCACAACTTCCTGGTAAGACCGAAGAGCGACGTTAGTCGGAAGAAGCCACGAAAACAGGAAGCAGATGGATAACCGAATACATCTTTCTATTGATATGAATCACTATGGACCGAACAAAAACCTATGCAGATACTGTATCTAGGAATTTCAAGGTCGAATCAGTTGAGGTCACCCATAGCCCGTTCGCACACTTTGTGGGCGTATCGCGAAGTCAAAGGTCATGCTTTAAACCTGTCGGTTGAACTAAATATTCACATAATCGAATTTCGTCTGCTGCTCTAGGGTCAAAATACAAACGTCAAACTTGCCGGTTAAAATACATGCATGATATTTAGAAAATCGAATATCGTCTGCATAGCAGGCTACTACAAACTGCCGGTTGTACTAAATCGAGAATATTAGAATATCGAATGTCGTCTGCTTTGCTCTGGGCAGACCTGAAATACGAACTACAACGAAATGCCTTGTTTGTTTTTCCGATCTATATTAAGATGTGTTTTCGTGTTATAGACATTAACAGGTCAAAGGTTGGCCTACTGAGTTATTGCTAGCAGAGAAATCGGCCCCTTCTATATAATGCTTGATGTGTAAACAATTTCCTTGATTGTGATCGAGAACTACAAGTCAACATTTATGTTCTGGGTGTAAAGCAATGGAATTCATATAAAGGGTCAAATATTAAACGGTCAAACTCTATGTGCCAAAATGAACATTAGGCAATTTACTGTTTATAGCTACATTTTATAGCCTGGGTATTTAGTCATAAATAGATCTGGTCGGAATTATGAATGTATATAACCTGACGTAATATTCATAATTAGATATTGTGATTGTTTTCGTTTCAATTACTATTCAAGGTTGGAATGTTTATCTTATTTAAGCTTTACCAAATACAGTGTCTAATAAAATCGGATACTGGTTGATTTGAAAATGCCGACAGAGATATCGCAAGAAGGTATGAAGAGTTACCGCCCTTTAGACATCTCAGACAGTCAAGATATTCCAGACAAAGCAAATACTTTGAATGACGGCAAAGCTTAGCTTGTACATGTCAGATGGAGACGAAAGCTTGAAGAGTTACGTCCCTTGATGAAAAATTCATAAATATCCAGACAAAATAAACCACACACGTAATTTGAACTGGATTTAGTGGTGAATAAAAAAATCCACTTTACTGTTGATTGCAAAATGCATGTTATTCCCCAAGATAATCCAGAGATTATCTCGAAAATACCGAAATTAGAAAATGTTGATGCAGCTATATTTGAATGTCGGGTCACAGTGACCCGTTCTGACATCGTTTCTGACCGAGGATAAATGGAATGGAATAACAATGTCGACCATAAAGCACAAGAATACATAATGTGCAAATATCTTAGACCATTTTATGTTATTTCTTGTTTCTGAAACACTACAAAATCACAAATGAATTAGTGCAAATACAAATAATTATCATGACGATCGATAATGAATTTCAGTTTCATCGTAGCCTATATCGATCGCTAATTAAAAATCAAACTGATAAACATAAGATTTATAAAGAATAAATATTCTTTAGATTTTTTTAAATTTTTATCGAGCGATTTATTAAAGGGGCAACTGAAAATTGTAAAAAATATCAGAAAATTGTATTAATAGATTTGTATCTAGTTTTTATTAGATCATTATGAATTGCTCTACTGATAGCAATGTCTGTGGTAGATTTTATAATGAAACCTGTTTTCCCGCTAATTGTTGATATTTTCAACACTAAGAGGTGTTAATTTTAGCAAAAACGATTTGTTGACTTAAGCGTGGGAATTGTACACTGTAACAATATAATTGGCAATTGTGAATAACAATGCAAGTTGAAAATTTAATGACATTTAATGACAAGTTAGAAAATAAATCAGTTGCAAATTTAAAAATAACAACCCATAAAACACTTTCCTTTTTTTATATTGAAACAAATAAAATCCCTAAAGTTGCAAACATCTACGAATGAAAACGTGAAACATTTAAAGTATTAGAGATCTGAAATTTAAAATCTGAACATTTTGATACATGGCACACACAAACAGAATTTAATACTTCATACGTCGAATCTGATCCTTCTGTTTTGTTTATGAATTTAGAGATCACATTAAATATGTCCGGTATAGCATTATTACAAATGCACGTGTTTTGAAAGTAAACCTCGATCCGTTGGGGAATGGTGATTTAAAAAAAAACAATAAAAAAAATTGCATAAATATATTTTGTTTAAATTCTAGAACTCAATGTCTATGTTAGGTATCAGTTTGTCTTTAGTTACATACAATAACTAATGTGTTGAATTTAACATCGGGTAATTCGCTGGTATAAATAAACATGTTCTTTCATAAGCAATATATTATAGATGTCATTTTCTATAAAATATAACTCATAATAATTGTGTTTATTATAATTTTGCCCAGAATTTTTTTTTTCGAAATCACGCCAGAATCACTGCGTAGGTTTCATGTACGTAGCTTTGTTTTCTACCACAGTGACTAACCTCGATCTCTTTGTGTACAAATGGCTTTGTGTAAACCTCAAACAAAGATGCTGGTTGTGAATCACAGACTGACAGACTGACAGACTGATCCGTCTTTGACCTTGTACCCGGTTATCGACTGACAAAGAGACTGTAATAATTGGCGAAGCCATTGTTTGAATACCCGTAATTCCTGATATAAAAGTACGGGGTTCTCATTTCTTCAGTGACTTTAAAGACACGCTCCGCTTTATCATTAGACATTTATTGGCTTTGATATGTGTCAAATATATAATGGTACATGGATATGAAAATTTATGTGATGATATGTATTTATAACAGGCTCCCAGACATGCACATATCCCGAACTGTCAAACATATGACCATGAAAAGCCAACGGTCTTATTTATGTGCAGAAGTCGAAGTAGCATAGTTACATAATACTGGTTAACAAAACTTGCTTTCTACGTTTAACATGATTATTGATAATCTAGTCTCGGTGCATTGTTTGTTTTTAGAAAAAAAAGACTTTAACCTTTTATTGTTAAATCATCTATTCTAAAGTTACAAAACGAAATTAATGGAACAAATATAGATATTTTTCAATGAAAAAGGACAACGGATTACTCTTGCATCACATCAACAACAAACTGGATGTCACATAGAGTAGTTTCTTGGAGGTTAAGCTAATAAGGGTTCGTGTTGTGAATATTGATCGAAAACCGGACAATTAACCGCTAATTAAGTAAACCGCCGTTTATTTGTAAATTTATCAATAGCAGAAAAAAGATACATTTGAGTTGGTAATTTTTATTTGATAGAATATACTCATATACATGTAGATATGACGTGTAAAATCGCCTCGGCATACTAATTGGTTAGTTGTTTAATTTCCATGAAAAAGGCAATTGTGATATGTTTGGCATTTTTGTACGAATATACTTGTCGCGTAAACAGATGGTATATATTTGGGCACATATCAAAGCCCTACAAAATTTCCAGAAGCATACTCTGTATTTTTAACCCCTCTCCGATTTTACTGAAAGATCGATCCAAGGACTAGCAAGGACTGTACGACTAGCCGTATTTGCTAAAAAAAACTCATAGGTCATAGGTCATTTCATTTCAACAAGCCATTTTTTTCATTGTCTACAGTGGATCAGCTCTTATGAGCTACAGTACCCGGTTTAATTGTCAATTTCCCATATTTTCACCAGAGACTTGATCTGATTGATATCAGGATATTTAAAGAGCTCTGCAGATATAAATACGCTGATGTAGCAGCGCTGATGAGGAAAATAACGAATCCGATACTTTTTCAGTACACGAGGTAGACTAATTGTTGTTAATATCCAGCCATGCATCGATACTAATGGTATACGACAGTGTTCACACAGTCAGAGGTCCTTGATGCCATCATTCATTTTGGAGCCTGCACCGTTCCTTCCTTTGTGTTACATTCGTCCCAGTCAGGCCAATACATGTCCTTCATTCTCTCACAATACTGTAAAATCATAATATTTCGCGGGGGTTTAATTTTCGCGCTTTTCGCGCAAAGTCATAATGCGCGAATAATAAAACATCGCGAAATATTATGGTCATGAACGTGAAGAAAACCAATAACAGACAAATAATTAGGTTGACACATTTTATTACACACAGGATTGTTTGGTGTGTTCATTAATGACGAGTCACTAATTAGAGCTCTCACAAGCGTGTACGCCGATATGCACGTTGTTTATTGTGCAAACACAATCATCACAATAATCCGGCCTGGCGGAATCCACTCTTGATCGCCAATATGCGTGTCCTATTGTTTTGATTGCAGTACGCTTGAGCTTCGATTCGGAGCGTATTGCGGTACAGGACCCTCGGTTTAAATATATTTTCGGTTCGGTATGATATTTCTTTGAACGAGATCTCGAGGATTCACATCATTCAAACACTATTGTTGGGAGTTAAAGATCAAACTAATTCGTTCCGAATGTTTACTTCCGGGAAAGCTTGGCGACAGGTATCGTTACCACTTCAAAACGTTTAATGACAATAAATAAAATTTTTATCGTTGACTTTTGAATAAATATTATTGTTTTCATTGTAAATTACTACTAGTTTCTTTTCTGAACGGTGCATGTAGTTTTTCTCACTAAATTTTTTATATTGCTTAGTCGATATGCGCGAAAATTAAACCCCGCGAATCAGTCATTTTTTATGTTTGCGCGAAAATAACACCCCTCGAAAATAAATGATTTTACAGTAAGTGGCAAGGTTCTTGAACTTCTCTGAAAAATAACGTTTAATTTCTTGATAGATATGATAACTGTTTCACAAACTGGACATGTTTATCTTTTACAGTCTTCTCGTTTAAGATGAAACCAAATAACCAAATCCTAAACTGTAATTACACTCACGTAGATTTATATATTTGTAGGTACTGTTTAAAAAAGACGCAAAGTTCTCTCGGTGATCGACACCGGATTAATTAACAAAATCAAGGTTTCAGTTCAAATCTCCGGTATTTATTTGACACATTTTTTATACACATACACATCTTAATCTTTTGACATCTTACCACTTTAAATTATGTAAATGTCTTTTGAACAACAGTACACTTAAGGGTGTGAGATAAGCGAATAACTGAAATATGATGATAATGATGATGATGATGATGACGATGGCTGTAATTCTCCAAAAACTGTTATTGATGACGATTACGGTAAAAATGATGATAATGATGATGATTGTAATTATACATATGATGTTTGCGGTGACGATAAGGTAATGATGATGATGATGATGCTGATGATGCTGATGATGATGAAATTGATGTAAGTGGTACAAAATGTGACGACGACAGTGAAGTTAACAATGATAATGATGACAATACTTATGGTAACGACGCAGCCTCAGAAGAAGAAGAAGAAGATGATGTGGAGAATGATGTTGATGATGGTTGTGACCGCTATGATGTAACTTGGACGACAATGTACCTCGGACAAGGCGTTCCCCAGGGCTATCAGGAATTTGCCAGTAGATCTGACTCAGTTGTCCAAACAAGGCAGCGTCCGTTTCGCAAGGAGTGTCCCCGAAAAAGAACTTTTTATCTCCTTAAACAGAATATGAAATCACTTAAATTAAAATGGTTCTAAAGCAGGACCGATAAGTGCCTGCTATGTGTTGATGATTTCATAACATAACGTGGTCTGTTTTAGATATCAGTGGACATTACCAATCCATTAAGTAATTGAAAAAACATCTTTAACAATAGACAGATCTAGAGGGCGTGCAAAAAAAATCGATGTTCACAATGACGTCATTTCTATTGACAAAATGTAATGTGACATACAATCAATGAATGTATGTTATATTCATTAAGAATATCTTTACATGTCAATTCGGCATGTTTTCAGGGTAGATAAATGCATCGGTTTTATCTACCTAGGTACACAGATAAGGCCTCTAAGTCGCCTTCCATTATGTGTAACATCTCATCAAAGCTGTGACGCCCAATTCCTTGCGCTTTGGTTTGATTTCTGAACTTTCTTGCAAGAATCCAACCAAGCAGTTTTGGAGCCTTTAGAATCCTGACTACCCAGCTTACCATCTGAAGTCGACTCACAACCAAACACCTAGTGGAATAAAAGAAATGAAAGGTTAGTGTTACTAAACTATCTTGCAGATGTATGTATGGGAATCGGCTACATTTTCAACTTGTTGGCCCATTTGAACTATTGTGTCTATTCCTAAACCTAGGAAGGGTCATACTGATCCTGCAAACTATAGCCCCTTAGCCTTTACAAGTTGCATTTTCAACATGATGTTCAATAATCGTCTTCTCTCGTCTTCAAATGAGGCATTTCAAATTCTTCACATATCTTTATGGAATGTGGTTATATACATATGACCAGCCTTAAAGGAAATATTCTTTATATGTGATAAATAGAGACTATGATTTAATTGACAATTATATTCACCAGAACAAGTTTTCCTCCGCCATCTTCCGGAATGCATGTGCAATTGCCTTTTGTTCCGGGGTCAAATCCTTGTTTAGATTAATGTTTAACTTCCGGTTCAAGTGTTCAATAATAAATTGGGTATCTGACACAACCTCGCCATTGAATGTGATCCACGGTATTTTGCCCTTTGGTGAGGTCTTCAGGCCATGGCAATTCTTCACAAAGAAAGAAAATCTTCCAATAAGGTGATGTGCTATGATGCAGGGATTGAAAAAGGTGAGGTGAGTTGAGATGAAGAGGGTGAAATGAGGTGAGAAAAAGGTAAAGGGCTTGAGGTGAGGTACAGTGAGGGTTATGTACAATTTGGCAAGGCAAGGTAAGTCAAGGTATGGATGGCGTGAAACAAGGGGTGATGGCGAGGAGGTGAGGGGAGATGAAGGGGTGAGGTGAGTTGAATTAGAAGTAGGGGTTAAGTGAGATTGAATGAGGTGAGGAAATTGGAGGAGGGGAGAGGGGAATGTGAATGGCGAGGTATTATTTAAACAATTCGCCTATAAAACAAATTTCATTGAAGGAAGAAGGCTCACCTATGTTTATGCATTGCAATGCAAACGCAAGCAAAAGCTGCAACTAGCACGTACCAGTGATCCTGTATTGAACTTAGATGATACACAATACTCAATCATGACTGAGTGTGGAAATGTTGTTAAACCGCTAGTAGATTTCTTTATGTAGATGAGTTCCTTACTGATGTGAAACCTTCTTCATTAAGTCTTACCTACAAAGGGCTGCATCGACTATTTCGTAGATAATTTGAGAAACAACTAGAAATATGTGCATGTGATGCACAGTGATGTCCCCCTTCAAAATTGTTAATTCAACCTAATCATGTTATTGCCACTTATACCAGAAATAATCCATACCAAACATATAATAGAAAGGTTAATATATTACACACAGTCATCAAATATTATATTTAGCATCTACAGCCCTTAATATGCACAAAGTTCAAATTGTTTCCATGGAAACCAGACAAATTTATTAAAAAATTGAGTAACCAAAGTAGCAAAAGGCACCACTCCATCACTAGATCTATCCACGTGCCAAGTTTCGAAAAAAATATTGTACGGTTTTTGAGATATGGTCCGGAAACGAAAGCATCCTCCCTATATGCACTAAGTTCAAATTGTTTCCATGGAAACCAGAACAAAAATCAGAAAAAGCAAATAGCAAAAGGCACCACGCCACCACTAGACCTAACCACATACCAAGTTTCGTAAAAAAGTATTGAATAGATATTGTCCGGAAACGAAAGCATTTCAGAATTACGGAACAACGGACGCAAAGCTTTGCGGGGGACATAATAAAATTTGTGATGCGTGAAATTACTGTATGGTACATGTAACGGCTACACAGACACGTGAAATGGTGGAATTACCCACCTTCAACGACTGCAAGTCTATGTACATTACCCTACCCTACTTTATATTCAATCTTGGCCATCCTCATGAAGGTTTCTAGTTTGACGGCGAATGGTGAGAAGCTTGGAGCTCGGGGTCCCCGTGCTGGCTGGTGGAGCACGATCGTCGGCCTCTCTCTGCAGCATATTCCATGTTTCGTATTTCATTTTTAGTGTATTTTTTGATCATATTATACATTTCCTATTTGAAATTTGATTATCATAGACATGTTTTTTATGTGGTGAATTTCATATACAGGGCAGATTTCATATTACATATAAATGAAATTTTATTTGGACCAAATCACAAGTATTTTCAAACATTTTTTTTTTTAAATCCACCATAAGCAAAATGTAAATCTAACGTATGTATATGGTTTTGCAAGCTATCGAACAACGTATATTTGATCGTTATTCGTAGGGGTTATACAAACATTACATCTCCAGCTGGTGCTCGAAACCTAACTCATACATGTCTTGCAATCAAACCGATGGCCAACCTACATCTAACGCAGATGTAACGTGTCTCAAACTTATTCCTAACTTTTTAATTAACGTTAACTGCTGGAAAATTAAAAACCCTTCAATGAGTAATCACATTTTTACCATAGATACGACTTCTACCACACCTACCTTCATCTTATACAATAATAACAACACTTACATCAAATGTTACTTGGTCTTGATAACCTTAGATGCCATAACAATGATAACAACATTTATATTGAATGTTTCATGATCATAATAACTTTATATGTTAAAACAATAACAACAACACTTATGTTCAATGTTGCATGACCATGATAACCTTAGATTAAATAAAAGATACTTATATTGAATGTTACATGATCATGATTACCTTATATGTAATAAAAATAATAACACATATTGAATGTTACATGATCAAGATAACTTTATATGTAATAATAACAACACTTCTATTGAATGTTTCATGATCAAGATAACCTTATATATAAAAATAATAACACTTATATTGAATGTTTCATGATCAAGATAACCTTATATATAAAAATAATAACACTTATATTGAATGTTTAATGATCAAGATAACCTTATATATAAAAATAATAACACATATTGAATGTTACATGATCAAGATAACTTTATATGTAATAATAACAACACTTCTATTGAATGTTTCATGATCAAGATAACCTTATATATAAAAATAATAACACTTATATTGAATGTTTCATGATCAAGATAACCTTATATATAAAAATAACAACACTTATATTGAATGTCACATGATCATGATAACCTTATATATAATAATAACAACATTTATATTGAATGTTACATGATCAAGATAACTTTATATGTAATAATAACAACACTTCTATTGAATGTTTCATGATCAAGATAACCTTATATATAAAAATAATAACACTTATATTGAATGTTTCATGATCAAGATAACCTTATATATAAAAATAACAACACTTATATTGAATGTCACATGATCATGATAACCTTATATATAATAATAACATTTATATTGAATGTTACATGATCATGATTACCTTATATGTAATAATAACAACATTTATATTGAATGTTACATGATCATGATTACCTTATATGTAATAATAACAACATTTATATTGAATGTTACATGATCATGATTACCTTATATGTAATAAAAAATAATAACACATATTGAATGTTACATGAGCAAGATAACTTTATATGTAATAATAATAACACTTATATTGAATGTTTCATGATAATGATAACCTTAGATACCTAACAATGATATGTAACGAGTTAAATGATTCTTCTTACCCCATGTTTCAATGTTACAATTGTACGCTGTAAATATACTGCAGTAAACTGGTTGGCTCTGTATGTGTTATCAGTTGGTTACGATGGTATGTTTGTACTAGGTGTTATCTGAAATGTGGAAATCTGCCATGTCAGTATATCAAACAGTATCCACCATCATATAAATAAGTTCATACCAAGAAGCTTTTTAAATACCATAGAATACTAGTGAATCCCATCTAAACCGTTTTCATGTTTATGTCCAGAATGATTGAAGGCACATTTTACCTATACCTGTACCATTCAAGAGTTTCATAGAAATGTAATTAAACGGGACTGAGTTTAGTGTTTTATTTAGTACTTGCTGGGTTATTTCAAGAAAAAACAAACAAATCCCCGACATAGCCATTTCGGTTGGGCCACTAACATTGTGACATGCTTAACGATTGTGACATCATGTGACTTAGTGTGTAAAACATTGCAGGTTAATTGAACATAGTTGTTTTTAAACATCTTCAACGTGCGAGCACTAATGGTTTTAAAGGTGTATCAGATTGTTGATGCTGCTGAAACATAAACATAGTTTCGTTAATATTTCTATGCCATTATAAATGACATTTATATCGTTTTGTATATATTTATATGTTTTGTATGTGTTTATTGTAGAGATTTTTTCAGCTATCTCTGATGTTTATATTTTTTTAAGAAGCAACAGAAAAGAAGATTTAACCTGTATCACAAATTTTACTACGATCAGTTTTGTTGGAATGATAAAAGATATGAAACAAAAATTCACATTCAATGTTTATATCAAGGAAATGATATCATAACCAAAGAAAATGTGTTATAAGCAAGAGAAAGGGTCATTGAAATTATTTTACGTATTTTGTAAAAGTAAAGATAAGATTTTTCAGTGTATTTAATTCTTTATAACCTTATTACCTATATGTTATTACTTTCATCCTTGCCTGCTAGTAGTGATGTCACCAATAATTGTTAAATGACATCTCAGATCAATAAATATGGACCACGCCACAACAAATGTTGCTGGGGCAATTGAGTTATGTTCACAAGTGCAGATATGAAAACTATGACACAGCATATGTTTACAAAGTGTTTTATTAAACAGTTTATGACTTTTTTCAAAAGACTTTCTTAAACACAAGAATGACTCTTATCCGACTGTTCCTTTAAGCTTTAATAAAAGGAATGAGTCAAAGAAGGGTATATCACAGCAAAACATTTATACACAATAATAAACAAAAATACATTTATATCAACAGCAACCTTTCAAAACTTTTCAAAGAGAGTATTAAAAAATTTATGAGATTCTGTTGCTTAGAGGGAAAAAACAACAATGGTAAAAACAATCATCAAAACACTCCATGCAAAGATCAAATACAAGTCTCAGTTGAATTGACCGTGTGTCCCTGATGTTATGATAAAGCTTAAAGGTAAATTTTATAACAAACCAAACAAGAATGGATAATAAAACTATTTCTCTTTCAAACATTCCTTCATTGTACATGAGTATACCACTACATATAGCCACTAAGTTAATGATATACTATATTTCTTATATTCTTGATGAATTAAATCTTTATCAACACTTTTTTTAAATATTTATTTTACCAAAAAAATGTAACATGTGACATTTGGATTGTGTTTTTCTTATTCAACTACAGCATAACATTCAATAGTAAAAGGCACTGGTGCATTCCTGAGACAAATAAAGGAATTTCACTAAAAGTTCCATAACCCAATCTTTGAAAGTTGTTCACACTAAAATGGCTGCAGCTTCTATGACTTACGGGGAATCAGCTTGATCACTCATCGAATGAAATGTTTCATATTTTGAAGATATATTTTACATAAACCAATATTTATTGACAAAAAAAAACCTTCTAAAAATATGTAAAAGAAGTGTAAAAGATTTCCTTTCATTAAGATGTTTGACTTGAGTGTCAGGAGGCAATCATCTGTGTCAAGATGTTTGACTTGAGTGTCAGGATGCATTGATCTGTGTCAAGATGTTTTGCTTGAGTGTCAGGATGCATTCATCTGTGTCAAGATGTTTGATTTGAGGGTCAGGATGCAATCACCTGTGACAAGATGTTTGACTTGAGTGTCAGGATGCAATCACCTGTGGCAAGATGTTTGACTTGAGTGTCAGGATGCAATCACCTGTGGCAAGATGATTGACTTGAGTGTCAGGATGCATTCATCTGTGTCAAGATGTTTGACTTGAGTGTCAGAAATCGATCATCTGTGCCAAGATGTTTGACTTGAGTGTCAGGATAATCCATCTATGGCATGATGTTTGACTCAAGTGTCAAGATATTATCTTCTATGAGGACCATTTCAGTATGTTTAACTTAAGCGTCAAGATGTATACTATCTATGTCAATATGTTTGACACAAGTGTTAAGATATTGCTCTTTTATGATGACAATGTCAAGATTTATTTTACTTCATTGACAAGTTATCAACAATCAGCATGAATTTGTTTGACTTGAGCATCAAGATGTCAAGATGCCTGATGCTTGGTGTTCCCTCTACTGAAGCTGACCCCGACACCATGTTTGACTTGAGCATCAAGATATCAAGATGCCTGATGCTTGGTGTTCCCCCTACTGAAGCTGACCCCGACACCATGTTTGACTTGAGCATCAAGATATCAAGATGCCTGATGCTTGGTGTTCCCTCTACTGAAGCTGACCAAGACACCATGCTTGACTTGAGCATCAAGATGTCAAGATGCCTGATCCTTGGTGTTCCCTCTACTGAAGCTGACCCCGACACCATGCTTGACTTGAGCATCAAGATATCAAGATGCCTGATGCTTGGTGTTCCCTCTACTGATGCTTACCCCGACACCATGTTTGACTTGAGCATCAAGATGCCTGATGCTTGGTGTTCCCTCTACTGAAGCTGACCCCAACACCATGTTTGACTTGAGCATCAAGATGTCAAGATGCCTGATGCTTGGTGTTCCCTCTACTGAAGCTGACCCCGACACCATGTTTGACTTGAGCATCAAGATGTCAAGATGCCTGTTGCTTGGTGTTCCCTCTACTAAAGCTGACCCCGACACCATGTTTGACTTGAGCATCAAGATGTCAAGATGCCTGATGCTTGGTGTTCCCTCTACTGAAGCTGACCCCGACACCATGTTTGACTTGAGCATCAAGATGTCAAGATGCCTGATGCTTGGTGCTCCCTCTACTGAAGCTGACCCCGACACCATGTTTGACTTGAGCATCAAGATGTCAAGATGCCTGATGCTTGGTGTTCCCTCTACTGAAGCTGACCCCGACACCATGTTTGACATATCTGAGAAGAATAACCAGCGCCGCTGGAGTTATTCCTGGAATTCTACTAGCAGCAGCAATCTGTGAACAGAGAGTCTTTAATTGACAAGGGGAAATAGGAAACAGAAATGTGTAGAACAAAAAGATAAAAATCAAGATAATTCTTTCCTTTTAAGAAAAAGTTTCAGTACTTAGGTAATATATATGCAAAGTATTACAACAATGTATGGAATTAAAAATATTCTGCACCAGGGATAAAATGGTTAAAGACAGACTTAACAACACTTGCATGAATGTTCAATAAAAGGTGTATTTATCTAGGACATAAAATTATGATAAGGGAAAACGCTGAGAGTATGTAAATAGTGTGATAATTATGTGCTTGGACTTAAGAAATTCAGAGACTGCTTCAGAGAAGATATGCTGTTTTTTTGTGAAGCACTTGTGATAAATCTATGGTGATTATTGTATAATGATGATAATGTAGATACAATTGCATGACACTCTTTTCATACAAAAATTACATCATTACCCCTATAAAACTCAATGGTTCAACACTCACTTTTCTTAACCTGGTACCCAATCTACTGATGGATGAAAGAAGCATAAATTGACTAAAGTTCCTTCCCTACAATAAGATCTCATGATTTGCGGCTCATGGAGCAAGGTTGGGCACAGAATGAACCCTTCAAAATATCAGATTATTCAGACATGAAGTGGGTCACCCATCCGATCAAAAACTGCTTCTACTGTTGTTGAACTACACTAAAGGTCAAGTTTTACTTACTGTGGCTGGTCGGGCATCTGACAGTTTGATTTTGGCATCTATTGACATGCTCAGACTGAAATATTAAGACAACAGCAAATTAGTCCAACTTAAAAGATATACATTCAACAATTTTAGCATTAAGTGATTTCGCTTCAAAGGACATTTTTTTCATAAATAAAGTCAAATTCATCTTTTGCTTGTAAACAAAATTTTACTATGGTATGCCTTTACCAAGGAGACAAGGAGAGACTAAAGGATAACTATTCAGTATTAGCAAAGCCATAAGCAATGCAAGTGGAAAGGTCAGAAAGACATGAGAAAGTAGAGATTGACAGATTCAGACACCAAAATAAACACTCTGAGTGTTTTATCTATGACATATATTTTTCAAATGGTATTTGTTTTCAAAAGGTAATGAAATAAATCTGTCATTACAACCATAGATAATGTGCATAATGTCTCCACAGTTAATAGAGTTGACAGGTACAAGAGTGACAACAATACCGATAACAAATTTGGAAAGTGGTACATGCCAAACTGTCACAAAGATGGCACAAGACTGGCACAAATCTGGTACAAAAATGGTTCAAGGGAAGGAATTTATAGGGCAAAACTTCTTTTATAATAAAATTGGGCCAGTAAAAGTGTACAAGTACTTGTTCAGTACTTGATGTCTATATCAGCCAGTTCCAGCCAAATTCGGCCATGTTTACTGCTGATAAATTCACATCTTTGACTAAAAAAATTGAATATGCAAAATTTGTAATTCCATGTTTGGGCAAAGGACATAGACTTATAGGGAGAACACAAATCTTGGGATAATTCTGATGTCACAAAATACTGTTGGTAAATTACCTGTTATAGTCCAGATCGTGAGGCAGAGCTAGTTGTTCATCCTGTCTGATCTCCGCTATCTCCTCCAGCTGATCCTTTAACTCGTACTGGTACTTGGCTGCACACAATGGAAGACACATTTCAAAACATGGACTTCATATAGTCAATTTCATAAGAAGAGATGCTGAATTTTCTTAGTTCCCATCTATTCTGAGCACAAGGAATTGATCTAAATCTAAGGACGTGATCTGTGAATGGTCAATGGTAGTGGAGCACGGTGGTGTAGTGGTCAGTTAGCGCTTGCCTATCACACAAACGGCCTAATCCTGGTGGAGACTCCAAACATTTCTGACCTGTTCTTTACACTGTGTTGTGTCCTTGGGCAAGGCACTTCCACATTGCACTCAGTCCACCCAGCTGTGCAATTGGGTACCTGAATACCGGATGTATTGACCTATATGGTCGTGTGAAGCGCTTAGTAGCTGCATCGAAAGTACAATTCCTTCAGGGTAATAAATGTGTAGTGCTTCAACCATGCTTTGGATGGACAATGGCACACAATAAGTTCCTATTTATTATTATTATTAATTGGAAATAGTGTTTTTCAAGGAATATTCTTGCTTTCAAAGCAAAGGGTCAAACAGTCATCCATTAAATGAAGCGCAGTTCATAAAATACAAACATGGATGGACATGAAGTTAAAATTGATGAAGTGTAGCACTACAAACTGATATAAAACTTTTCCTGTTCAGTAGCTTTCTAAGACAAATTCAACTCACTTCTTTGAGAGGCATTTAGAAGTTGGTGAGATAAATAGAGAACAAGTTCTATGGATTTACAACTTCTTTATTACAGGATAAAGAAGTTGTAAATCCATAGAACTTATTCTCTATTCAACTTCAACCCAGTTTTCAATTTAGCTGTTTCTACTCGTACATTTGAGTTTCATTGAAAAGTGGAGGAAATTAAGCTTCTTTGGCTACTATTTCCTCTGACTCAGACATCTTTACATTCAAATTGCCAAAATGGAATTTTACTTGCCATATAACAAAATTCCATGCCATGCATCCTGAACCGTTACTTCTAATTTTGCGCTATCTGGGTACAAAATAATTTTCTTTGTATTTTGCGCTAGTTTACTTATGCTTATGAACATCCAAGGTACTTACATAAACAATCTTATTTCTAATCTATTATTATTTATGAAAATTATGTTGCATAATTGCAGATAATTGATATTCAGTCTCTGTTGTACTCAATCTTTGTATAAGTTTTGATAAACACTCACCTTCCACCCTGAGTCTCTCACTGAGACGAGTGTTTCCCTTCAACCTCCCCAGCACTTCTGGTCTCGCCTCGATCAACTTCTCCACACTGACGCCAGGCAGAGACAGCATGTCCATAGCACTGTAAACACATAGCGCTCAATATGTGACCTCAACAAGAGCTTGATAATGTAGTAAAAAATCTTTAGAACCCTAAACCAAAGGCTCAGAAATCATGTCTTGGGTCCACAGTCTCTAGAACCCTAAACCTTGGGCTCAGAAATCATGTCTTGGGTCCAACAGTCTCTAGAACCCTAAACTATAGGCTCAGAAATCGTGTCTTGGGTCCACAGTCTCTAGAACCCTAAACCTTGGGCTCAGAAATCATGTCTTGGATCCAACAGACTCTAGAACCCTAAACCTTAGGCTCAGAAATCATGTCTTGGTTCCAACAGTCTCTAGAACGCTAAACTATAGGCTCAGAAATCATGTCTTGGGTCCAACAGTCTCTAGAACCCTAAACCTTAGGCTCAGAAATCGTGTCTTGGGTCCACAGTCTCTAGAACCCTAAACCTTGGGCTCAGAAATCATGTCTTGGATCCAACAGACTCTAGAACCCTAAACCAAAGGCTCAGAAATCATGTCTTGGATCCAACAGTCTCTAGAACCCTAAACTATAGGCTCAAAAATCATGTCTTGGATACAACAGTCTCTAGAACCCTAAACTATAGGCTCAGAAATCATGTCTTGGGTCCAACAGTCTCTAGAACCCTAAACCTTGGGCTCAGAAATCATGTCTTGGGTCCAACAGTCTCTAGAACCCTAAACCTTAGGCTCAGAAATCGTGTCTTGGGTCCACAGTCTCTAGAACCCTAAACCTTGGGCTCAGAAATCATGTCTTGGATCCAACAGACTCTAGAACCCTAAACCTTAGGCTCAGAAATCATGTCTTGGTTCCAACAGTCTCTAGAACGCTAAACTATAGGCTCAGAAATCATGTCTTGGGTCCAACAGTCTCTAGAACCCTAAACCTTAGGCTCAGAAATCGTGTCTTGGGTCCACAGTCTCTAGAACCCTAAACCTTGGGCTCAGAAATCATGTCTTGGATCCAACAGACTCTAGAACCCTAAACCAAAGGCTCAGAAATCATGTCTTGGATCCAACAGTCTCTAGAACCCTAAACTATAGGCTCAAAAATCATGTCTTGGATCCAACAGTCTCTAGAACCCTAAACTATAGGCTCAGAAATCATGTCTTGGGTCCAACAGTCTCTAGAACCCTAAACCTTGGGCTCAGAAATCATGTCTTGGGTCCAACAGTCTCTAGAACCCTAAACCTTAGGCTCAGAAATCGTGTCTTGGGTCCACAGTCTCTAGAACCCTAAACCTTGGGCTCAGAAATCATGTCTTGGGTCCAACAGTCTCTAGAACCCTAAACTATAGGCTCAGAAATCATGTCTTGGGTCCAATAGTCTCTAGAACCCTAAACCTTGGGCTCGGAAATCATGTCTTGGGTCCAACAGTCTCTAGAACCCTAAACCTTGGGCCCAGAAATCATGTCTTGGGTCCATGGGCTGATAATAACCTTCAGTTTTAGTGCCTGATAGCCGTTATCTCAAGAACATTTGAGGTTAAGAACAAATGACCTTAAAACATAAAGTCAAGATAAACAAATATGAATAAGAAATGATATTGCCAGACTGATTCACCTTTTCTGGTCTCCTGTCCCCGAGTGTGACAGGTGGAGAGCTCGGCACCACTTGACCATTGACATCTGTACTGACCGCAGCAGACTTACTGCATCCTCAAGCTCATGCCGCTGTTCTTCGCTGTGGTCAAACCTGTTCTTACTCACACAACCTGCCTCGTAGCCTGCAAAGGAGAAATAATTATCCATAACATTCCAAACAGTTCTTTAATCACCATTTAGTAATTTAGCTTACTTACAGGATCTGTGAGGTTAATTTTTCAGGCAATAATAAGAATGCTTACATTATCAATTTAGTGCTATGAGAATAGCAGAGAATCACACCATATCACTGCTTGAGAATTAGAAAGTAATGCACCCTTTTACATTATTGGAGCTTCAGACTGTGTTGGTTATATACATGTAAACAGATATTTTGGAGCATTAGAAAAGAGCTCATTTAATAGGCCAGATGAGCTAAAAAGTCAATCATGGCATCAAAATGAATTCATAAGAGTTAAATATTCTCCAAATATTTTGAAGTTTGAAAATGTTTCTTTATAAGGACCTCCTAACAAAGAACACCTGTTTTCCCACACCATACCAGCTTTTGTCTAATTACCAGCCACTTCACAAAAGAACATCTATTTCATTAACCCACCTCTCCCAGTCAGTCGAGTATCTGCGTTATCAGGGCGAAGTGACATACGGAACTCAGCTCTACTTGTGAACATTCGGTATGGTTCGTTAGTTCCCTGTGTTGTCAGGTCGTCAATCAACACGCCAATATACCCCTCTGTCCGATCCACAATAAAAGAAGGCCTATCTTTAGCTTTAAGAGCAGCGTTTATGCCTGCCATAATGCCCTGGTGATGAAAGAGAGTATTTGTTATTAATGATGCAAAGTAAATAAAAGGTAAAAAGGTTTTCACTGGGCAAAATTTAATATTGTATTTTTTAAATTTCATTAAATTGAAGTGGAGTTTTGTAAAGTTTGATTTTTATGTTATCAAAAAAATTCGAATTTTAAATGTATTTTTAAACATTTTTAAGCTTAATGACCTCTTAAAAAACTAACAAAAGTCAGTAAATATTGTTAATTATTAAAAAAAGAATTCATTTAAAGCAATTTCATGTATAGTTAGATGTTTTTAGAAAAGACACATAGAAAAAATTGAACAAGTTTAATACAAATTACATGTTGAGTTGGTTATTTACGTTTTATCATATGATAATTGAAAAAGAATTGATAAAGAAATTTTTTTTTTTTTAGAAAATACTCTCGCACAATTTTAGACCCAAGAGATGGAAAATGTCTCAAATTCACAGATTGCCAATTCAAACTTTGACATTAACTTTAACTGGCTATATTGATTTTGAAGCATTCATAAAATCCTACTATGTGACCTTCAGTTTCCACACCAAAGTAAAAAGATTAAGTTCTCTGAACACCACTTTTGGAAAAAATTTCCAAACTCATATTCTTTGGTAATATTTACTTCTTGTAGGTTTCAACACTAGCATATCTTAATTTGAGAAGGAATCCACACATTTTAGAGTTACCATGCAAAAGATCTTTCTATCCTAAAATTATTTGCTTAGTGGACCAAATATGGTATATTATGATAATAACTATAACCAAAATAAATCAAACATTTTAGCAAGTGTTTTGGAAAAATTAAGAGATTTTATAAAAACCTTCTTTTTATTTGATGTGTATTATAAACATATAACCTTTTTATAACAGAATCTTTCAATTGTAGTAATACTAATCATATTGGTCCATGATGAAAATGCCTGTTACTATTTATAGGACGACCCCTGACCTGTGCAGCAGCCTCCTCATAGCCTGTGGTTCCATTAATCTGACCAGCCAGAAAGAGGTTGGAGATGAGCAGAGTCTCGAGAGAGGGTGACAGTTGTCTCGGGTCGATGTAGTCGTATTCTACTCCATAACCTGGTTAAATAGAAAACCTTATGAACCTGTTGATTACAAATAAGATAACTGAAATATAGCAAACAACATATACATACTGAAGAAGATACTCTGTTGGTATGGTTTCAGGATCCTATGAATAATGAATTAGCATATTTCGTGTGTTTTGTTTAGGATACCTCATATGGATTCTTTTAATTTTGATCAATAGTGACAAAAAACAGTACTTAAAGTTTGGACCATAACTTTTCAAGTGCTGAGAAACTGTTGGCAGTGGTTACTTCCATTTGCTTATGTAGTATCATTGATCCATACACAAATGAACAAACCATTTATTGTTTCATAAGTGTGATAAAACATCAACCAAAGAGTCGTATAGGTTTTGTAAAGGCAAAAACCTGTGCTGATATCCTCCCCTGTCAGTTGTATTTGAGTGTTTGGGCTTTAATAACCTGAAAAGCCTAGGTGTTTATAATTTCTATAAAGACTGCAGTTAACCAAATATCACCTGGTTGGACAATATCACAGTTCTCTAGTCCAGTTATACCACGGACAAGTCGAACCTGATGCTCCTCTGGCATTGTACACGAGATTCCATTTGGATACACAACATAGCTGTTGAAACCTGAAGAACAATAAGCAAGTTTTATGATATATACACTATAATTTACCATCTATATAGCAGTCAGTATATTATCTTATTATATGTATCTCTTGTTCAAGAAACTACTTGTTGAAAATCAACTGAACAGTCAAACCATTAAGACACCAATCTATCATTGAATTTTTTTAATCAATACCCAATTTAAGCTGCATATTGTATATCTTTTTTCGGGTTCAACATAAACCATATGGACTTAATAAGTCAGGTAAGACATTGGTATTGAAAAAAATAGCATTAACATGAAAGAAGCATGGCTTCAGCAATATAAGTTATAACATTCCGTCGAGGGTGACATAGGGATATATTATTCCCGCGAAAGGTTTTATGCAACGAGCGGAACGCGAGTTGCATAAAAGCTTTCAAGGGAATAATATATCCCTATGTTACCCGGGACGGAATGTTATAACGAATTTATCATACCGAATGTCTTAATGTATTATTAAAAACTTGCTCTCTATAACTAAAAAGACAAACAGAAATGAACAACACCTAAGACCTGATCACGTGACTTTGATTGATTGACGTGGAAGCACGCTTTACTCTTGTAGCGGGGTATAAGGGATTTATCATCCCTCGGCGGCGGTGAATATGGATATTTGTTTAGGGTCACGTGGACCAATCAGAGATCGGCATTCTTACATGAGGTGTGATAATCGTTTTTATCTCCTTGTCTCAGACCTAATTGTAACATGAAATGTTTTCTACTGTTAAAGATCATTGTTTGTTGAACAAAACAACATTTTATGCTTCTAATTTGGCCTAAAATACAATCTATTTGAACAAACAGCAATATTTAATCTCTTCATCTCAGGCCCTCTTTTGAAAGTCAAATAATCTTTTCTACTTCTTTTGAAAATTTATGATAAAATAAAGATAAAAATACTTCAGCAGTAAACATTTACTATTTGAAAAAACATGTTCTAAAAAATTTTTTTTCTATCCTTTTCTCAGACCTTATCAAATGATATTTTCCAATTTAATTCATCATTAATTCTAATGAACAAAACAACTCAAAATGCCTTCATTCAGCATGAAAGAATTTTAAAATTATCACATTAGTTTTTGAAAGGCATGGTCATAGCAATGACTTTCACTGCCCTGTCTCCTACCTTCTGGTTCCAGCCACACCTGATGTTTCCTGTTCTTAAATCTGAGAATCTTGGACTCAATCGAGGGACAGTATCTGCAAAAGAAAAATATACATCATACGACTTTGATTACGTAACATCAGACTGGCAATGAGGTCAATATCTATTTTCATTGGATCTAAAACTTCTATAGACTAAATTCGATTGTTAAACAAAGCGGGTAAATGGAGTCACAATGACAAAAAATTTTGTCACTAGAGTCAATATGACTTTTGGTCAGACTTGGGGTGAAGTCAAGTGACTGCCTTCTTGACCAATCTGCTGTCATGATGATTAAGGTTACCATGTATTTTTCACATTTGTTATCATCATGAAAAAATTGACTACATTTCCAATAATGCAACATTAGCTTCATGAAATACTTATGTTTTTAAAATTGTCATCCAAAAGGTCAAACATGAGAAATTTAATAATTATCATTTTGTGCAAGTTTCAGTTTGCCTTTTCATGAATACTATTGAATCAAGTCATGCATTATTAAATTATCAAGTTATTTGTTTTCACATTTAAATGATAATACAGTTTACATTAATTTCCTAAAAATCATGACACACTGAAAATGTTCTATTTCTTATATTTTTAAAAGAAGTACTCTTCTTGTACTCAAAATCATCTGATGACATTATCCTTGTGTTACATGCGTTACAAAATGATGTCATTAAAACTGTGATTAAAACTGTTCTTTAACATTTTCTTTAAAGAAAAGAAAGTAAATTAATTTGTACATCCTAACAAAGCAAAAAAAAAGTCTGCAATTTTTCTGTAAACAGAATGTATTTTTTTCCTCAAGAAATAACAAAAAAGCAAAAAGAGTAGAGTATCAACTGTTTTGATATTGAAAACATTTATTTTTCAATTAAGAAAATCCGTAACAATTATGATAGCAAATATACCAGATATCCAAAAAAAAATATTTTCTTCTCTTCAATACCCCTACAAAAAAAAATGGCTAGAAAATATGTTGCGGAAGCATTGCCAGAACAGGAATTTTACCATTGCCGGAATGTATCCGCAAGTACTTCCAGACCATCTCGGAAACGTTTCGGAAGCATTGCCAGAAAGCCATAAAACCTTCAGGCCATCTTAGACTTTGTGGAGATGGTTCAGAACCATTGCCAGAAAGCCATAAAACCTTCTCAAACCCTCATTCATTTATTTGTGGACATGGTGCTGAACCATTGCCAGAAAGCCATAAAAACTTCTCAAGCCCTCATAAACTTTATTTGTGGAGATGTTGCGGAAACAATGCCAGAAAGCAATAAAACCTTCCTCATCAATTTATTTGTGGACATGGTGCTGAACCATTGCCAGAAAGCCATAAAACCTTTTTTAACCCTCATAATTTTATTTGTGGACATGGTGCGGAAGCATTGCCAGAAAGCCATAAAAACTTCTCAAGCCCTCATAAACTTTATTTGTGGAGATGGTGCGGGAACAATGCCAGAAAGCAATAAAACCTTCTCAAGCTCATCATAAATTTATTTGTGGACATGGTGCGGAAGCATTGCCAGTAAGCCATAAAAACTTGTCAACCACTTGTAAACGATATATGTTGAGATGCTTCGGAAGCATTGCCAGAAAGCCATAAAAGCATACAAACAACCATTACAACAACACACAGCCACCTCACATCCATTTCCTTAAAAAATGTACAACCATAATGAAGTTACATCTACTCTCATGTATACTTTTTGTCTTTTAATTTTCAAACACTAAAAATACAACAAAACATGTGTCTGTATTAGAATATTTTTAATAAACATTCTAATATTAACAGCTCTCTAATACAAACTACTACATGAAATACACATCAAGTCATAACAATATTTTAAGTACAAACCAGTGTTCTAAAACCATCCAATCTGTTAATGCACAATGTTGATAAGATGAATCAGGCAGACAAATCGGGTGTAGTGGTTTTTTTTGTAGACATGGCAGGTTTGCAGACATAAACTTTTTTGGGTCCGTAAGCATTGTAGAATGTGCCAAAGAAGTATTATTTACAGGCATTAAATATATGACTGATGATTTATCCTTTTTATATTTAGTTTTAGCAAAATTATTCAGCATTGACAAGCACATTATCAGTGATACAATCACTTAAATAAATAAAGGTCAATGAGATATTATCTTGAAATAATATAGAATCATACATTTGATAATGCAAAATTATCTCTTTTAATCTGTATATGAACCCACCTTCAATCTGTTTATGAATTAACATTGTCTACAAATCCATCCACCATCATTTTTTCACAACATGTTATCATATTGTATGAAAAATATTTTGTAATGTTCGATCTTTACTTCAAGACTAATTCACTGCACATGCTGCATAAGAATACATGGAGATGAAGAATTCTTCCTTGTTCCACCTCTCCTTTTCTTGTTCAAATCTTCTTTCTAAAACATCAAGTAAATCAGTTGTGAAAGCAAGTTTAGAGAAATAAAGGGGTCATATATTTATCATATACAATCATCTTAAGGAAAACCATAATTGAAATTATAAAAATATAAAGTAATTGTTTTATAATTATTCCAAGGGTTGGTTAAGAATTTATTAGTTACAGAAAATCCAAAATTTAGTGTTCACCAATAACTTTATGCTATATTAAATCATTATTCAAGTTCAATAGCAGGAATAAATATAAAGTGCTTTAACATTTTGTATTATAATCCCGTATTCCAAATATTTACATACATTTAAGTTCAGCAATACTAACATTTATGAGTGTAAGTTTTATAAAAATAGATTTCATATTCCAATAAGTATACACACAAATCATGTTATGCTAATTATATGTTCTGAAATGAACACATGTGATCAAACTTAAAACTGGGAACAACTTAATGGTTTTACAATTATTGATTGCAAATTTCAATTATCAATTTCAGGTTAAATGGCAAATAGTATCAAGTTCTCCCACACCATTTATTGGACAATCAGCCTGTCTGGGTTTTCACATAAAGAAATTACAATTAATCACGACTATCTATTTGTAAATTGGAGTGCACCCTCTGATGCGATTCCTAATCTAACCAATTTAGAAATATACTGCATGTTTATTGAAGAATTAGGTCAGCAAACTTACAGTGCCAGCTGTTTCCTGTTATATAATGACTTGTCCACTTTCCTCCTCTCCCAGCAGTCATGGTTCAGAGCACATTTATGTAAATAATGCCATCTTTGCTTAATATTGTCAAAGAAATGGAACTACATATAACTTTCATCAAATCAGTGTTAATAAAACACAACTTAACTTGTCAACAGTGGCAATCAGTAACTTTATTACATATTCTACTGAAGGGAATGGACTTGAAATTTTTTTTCATTTTGACTGTCTGAAGCCAACATTTCAATGATTTTTTTTATCAGCTCTTTCATGAAATAAGGAAGAGCAATAAGGTTAAGATATTTTACTGTGTATGTAGCATTAATGGTCTACTTACTTTGGTTTTTGCAACTGTAGATATGCCTTCTATTTCTGTTGGCAACTGTGATTTTAATAATCAAGAATCAGTTGTTTTTGCTAATGGCGGCCATTGCTCCTCGTTAGTGACAGGTCAGGCAGAAAGTTGGGTCTTGCAGTCAGTCAAAGGGGGTAAAGACAGCAGAGATTCTGATTGGATAATAATGTCCAGCCTCATCAGGTGTGAGGCAGAAGGTATTGAATAGTGTAAAGAACCTTAAACTGTGATCTTTTCCAAAAAGAAGAGTCAAGTCATTGAATGGCATTTAGAAGTGGTGTCTTAAAAAACAAACAAGCTATTTCTTGGCAACAGCTTCTTAAGAAAAGAGTAATGGATATAAATTTGAGTCAAGGACTTTGATCAAAATGTATATTCTTAGCTTGAAATAAATAAAATATATGGATGAATTTATAAGTTTACATTAAATTCAGAAAATGTATAATCATATAAGCTTTGATATTTTTTTAACAACATTGAACTTTTCAAGTTTATTTGCAACTTATCTGATTTGTGATAAGAATTAAAACAAGAATTTAATTTTAAAATTTTACTTTTCAGCTCAATATTGCCATGTTTCCTATATTTGCTATTAATTTCAATATAATTACATGACTTGAATGTGAAATTAACCAAGGATAATCTTTGATCACAACCTAATATAACAATTTAACCTTTTTGTACATGATGTTAGTTACTAAGCAACTAAACATCTAAATAGACTGTTTATCAAAAGTATCACCTCACTTACAAATGTACATAAACATAAGCCTTGAGAACATAAACTTTGATTAAGGTTTGATAAGATATCAATAAGACTCTTTGAATTACAACATGAATTAAACATTTTGAATTACATCTATTAAACAAATTACTATACAAACATTTTAACAACTTAATGATCCATGAAGTGATTAACCTGTTAAGGTAGCAATTAACAAAACTGTTTACAGCCATGGACAATGGGTGGATTTTCTCTCCTCTATTCATTGGTCCCCTTCTTAATTGAAAGCTCAACCCATCATAATCTATATAGCCAATCATGTTTTATTTGGACTATATGCAAGTTGCGAGTTACTGTGTTCATTTCCTCTTCTGTTATTTATTCATAAAATCCAAATCAAATATATGCATGGAATGACTATTCATATCTAACACTACAAATTAGACGAACTAATTAGCATGTTAAAATGCAAAATAAGATAAAAAAAATCATGTCCACCGTGTAAATTATCTTCTGGCAATGTTGCGGAAGGGTCTCCACAAGAAGTACTAGGTAGCAAATACATTGCTGCAAATCCTTTTAAATATTTTATTGCCTTGCAGCCAAACGATACCCTTCCAAAGCATCTCCACAGGGCCAATTATCTTCTGGCAATGTTGCGGAAGGGTCTCCACAAGAAAGACTGGGTAGCTAATACATTGCAGCAACACCTTTTTAAATATTTTATTGCTTTACAGCCTGAAGATACCCTTTCCGCACCATTGCCAGAAACCCTTCCGCTAGCGGCAATGGTAAAATTTTGCTCAAAACTCTTGAAAAGATGGTGCGGAGATGATTCGGCAATGTTTCGGCAACATCTTTTTAGGAAATTTTTTTTATAGGGGTAGTTTTCAAGAAATGGAAAGAAAAAAAAACTTCCAATCATTTAATGAATCAAAATTTGTAGATTATCATTAAGGTTTCAAAAGCAAAAGTCAACATGTTAAAGAACCACTCCGTGAGTTGTTGGAGTCATATATGCCAAACTTAATCAAAGGTGTCATTTGATCGCGAAGTACCGTCTGTTACCAAAAAACACATTTTAAAGCTTATTGGTTTTTTTACAGTGACAATATGAAGGTAGAACATCGCAATTTTGATCGAAAACCGGACATTGACGTGATCAAATAGTCAAACGTTAGTTTGGAGACTCATCTAATTCAGCCAGGTGGGCAGTTAGGAGTTGATAGTGTTTGTTAGGTTATATACACTAGTATCCATTTATGTTGGACATGATATCTACACCTCTGTTCACTTATAAGGTTGTTTTTAGATTTTCATTTTCACATTTGACATTTAGGTTCGTATCAAAGGTAAATAATATGTTATGAAAATCAGGGATAGGCTGTTTAAGGTCAACGCTGAATATAAATTTGGGACAACATTTCGAACTGATACACAACACATATGATTATTCCATCCATCTTTGACTTATGACACCACTTGTGAGTAATCAGCAAAGGAGATGTACACAATTCCTGTAAGTCTTGTTGCTAGGCAACGGTGGTATTTACAATTGTGTGTATCAAGTACATGTATCCTTGAGCATATGGCATAAAAAAACTGCTTTATCGTTCCGAGGCTGGCATGTGAATGGAGTTCCAAGTGTTCTTCTTTTTTTTTATCCGGTTACCAACAGCAACATGTGAAGAACATATTCTTCAGCTACTGAAGACACTAAATGTGTTTTTTTCTGGCTACCATTGCAAGATATCTTCTGCTTCTGCTAACACTTTAATGGCTTCCGAACCATTCAATGTTGCCAATTTACAGGAATAACAATCTTACAGTTTATGAGAAGATAAAGTCTAATACATAGAGAATATTAAAACGACGTCCTGTTTAATAACATTTTTATGAAACGAGTGAAGGGTTTGGTATTTAACAAGCGAAATCGAGTAAGATACTTGTATCATTCATGAGTTTCATAAATATGCAATTCAACAAAACCGAGTTTGGTACTTTATTTATTACTCGCAGAATTTTATCAAATCAAATAAAAAGCATAGATATCACCGAGATTTCCACTACTGCTGCCTTGCTAACATCCTTAAAAATTGTGACGTCATGTGATGTCAGTCAGCATGCAATGTAATGACACAATGTGTATCCTCCATTATTACCCTGGTTTAACCCAAGCTGCCGGTTTCAGGGCTCACAGGTCAGCTCCAACCCAATCTACACCAGGTACCCAATTAGTACTGCTGGGTGAACACAGCCAATTTGAATAAGTCTCTTGCCTAAGTAGACACCACAAATTTTTCACTTGTGTCTCTGAGAAGGGGAGGGAATAACACTTCAAACTCTCAGTTAATGCAGCAATGATCGGGTAACCCACCCATCCAACGAGCCATGCCAGATGTTGCTGAACATCACTGATAGCAGTCAACTGAGCTACGCACAGGACCGCGTGCCACCACTTTCTTTTACTACCTTAAACCAAAGTTTAGATGTCTAGTCAAAATCTCTAGTCAGTCAAAAAGTGATATCAAAATGGGAAAAGTCCACCTCAAACTTCTTACAAGTTATTAACCTTATCTTCTACCTAGTACCAAATAGATCCCAAGAGAAAAATGTTTTTTGTAAAACTAAAAATATTTTACAGGCAATCAAAGACACAAACAAATTTTTTTTCTTCAATAATTTTATCACTCAGTCTGCAAAAAAAAGGTACAGTATTGGAACTTCTTAGAGAGATAACTGCAAATCAGACATCTGCAATCGGCACCTTTGTCTACATCTGGCGCCAGTTACCAAACTCTCTGAATGGTTGATAGGACAGGGGGGTGTTTCCGAATCCATAACAAAAGCTACAAACGCAGGTGGTTCTTACTGAACTATGTTTTGTTACTTAATGGTGCGAAAACTCCCAACACCAGACCCTGATGCAGAGCCATAGCAAATATCATGGCAGAGCGTTCAGTAATGCAAGGCATGCCTTGAAAACAGATACACCTACATACTTTCCTCACCCAACGGTGCCGTGATATATTCTCTACAACTGCTCTCTACTTCCTAGTTTTCATGGCAAAACCCTGGAGGCAAGACCATGACTGTAGTAGAAGGATGTCTGCAGAACAATGTCACCTACAGGTAGGTTTGTGGAAGATAGTTTTTTTTATTCGATTCTTTATTTTGAAGATAAATGGTCTGTTCTGGGTCGGCGTGACCTGCAGAATCATCTTACAGGCACCTTGAGTGACTGCTCTCTGAGTTTTGGATAAGATGTGGGATAAGATTTTTGTCTCGGTGTAAAACAGTGTAAACAGGTTATTGGAAAGTTTAGTCATGTTTTCTGTAAATGAATTAATTGACGGATACTAGAGAGTTTTCTTAGTTATTTAGTCATATAGGAAATTAAATCTCAATTTCAGGTGACAAATATAGATGAATAGTCAGATGGTCAGAAAAGATATGATGATGAGTAAAAGTGATCTTTCACAGATAGAAATAGGAATTATGAACTCTTAGACCACTTTTGCTAGTTTATTAGAATTCAAAAGAATAGTAATGTTCATTATCATCATCAATAAGTGACAAATATTTCTGCATAAGAAATTATCATTTCATTTAGAGATAGCACAGTAAATCTTTATTTCAACATAAACAGTTGAAAAAACAACGTAGTTTTGTGTAGGGGGCAAAAAATGGTGTTCATAGATTGACATGTGAGACTGAAATGTCAGCTATGTTACATGATGCTTAGTAATTTTACATGACACTCAGCAATGTTACATGACATTCAGAAAAGTTACATGACGCTAAGCAATGTTACATGACACTCAACCATGTGACATGACACTCAACCATGTGACATAACACTCAACAATGTTACATGACACTCATCAATGTTACATTACACTCACCAATGTTATATGACTCTCAGCTATGTTACATGACACTCACTAGTGTTACATGACACTCACATTATTACATGACAATCACCTATGCTACATGACACACACCAATGTTGCATGACACTCACCAGTGTTACATGACACACAGCAATGTTACTGACTGACAGCAATGATACATGACACTCAGTTATGTTACATGACACTTGGCAATGTTACATGACACACAGCAATGATACATGACAGACAGCAAGATTACATGAAAGACAGCAATGTTACATGACACTCAGTTATGTTACTGACACTTGGCAATGTTACATGACCGTTGCAGGAGAGCTCATAATGATTTCATGAAGTCTGGCAGTTTATATTAAGCCTGAAAATAAATGTAAAGGTTTTTATCAAAGGTGTACAGTGTTGTTGTTCATTGATGTTAATTTTGCTCATTCTTTAACCTTGGTTCAGACAACATAAAATGATTATGTCTAAAGTCTAAAGTAACGGTCTTCTCAACAGTGGCCAGTTAGGCTAGACAGCCATTTATTACAGTGTCCCTTTATTTTGCTAATTCTATAGCCTTGGTGAAAACAAAGATATCTTTATGTCTGAGTATTGGGGAGTTTTCATCTTTATATTTGCTAGAATAAAATCTATTGAAAATCAATGTTCTATTCTTTGTGACAAAATTGTTGAGAGAATGGAAAATCATTCTTGAAAATATGTGCATGTATGAACGATTTAAATAGGAAAATCAATAGTTTTATCAAAATAACATAAGTTTAAATAATGATGAAAAAGACTGAAATGATTTCCGTCTAAGATTTATGTTAATTGTTGTTTGAACTCAGATAAAAAAACATGATTATCTGTTCTATCATCATACACCTAATGGCAGATTTCATCTATTTAAACCACATACAATATAACATATATATTGCTAATACTAAAAAGTCTACATCCAATAGCTGTAAATGAATCAGATGGTTTTTATCATCAAAAGCATACAAGCGCTTTTAAACAAAAATAATTTTTATCAAAAGACTATTTTTTCAATTTTAAAGTTTTTAAATACAACTGACTTTAATAAGATCACACATATTCACATTTATGCTTATTAAATGAAAACATAAAATTTATAGTAATCTTTTTGCATCAATTTTTTTAAATATTCATATTTTTTTACTACCATAAAGTGAAATTTTATCATTAACAAGATACATTGATAATTATTTTCTTAAGTAACAATGAAAATCTTATCAACAAACCAAATCTAATGGAACTACCTTCACAAAATCAAAGCTTATGCAATCAGATGCACACATTACTGTGATCGTTAGCCTCAAAGCTAACACCTAGAAGACTAAGAATAACACCTGAGCTGGCTCTATGCACGGCGCCGTTTCTTTGGTCTCAGAAATACCAGCAGCACTGCGTAGGTGGGGACTGAGGAATGCACATCTATACGCTGACAAACTGTACCAGAATATTTTATTTACATCTTACTCTTTTATTGATTTATATCTTGTTTGCAGTAGATTACATAATTCAACCACTTTGATTAATGAGAAGCTAAACCAGTAAAAACAAACAGTAAAATCCATAGACAATTAAGAAAAGAGAAAGTGAAATAATCGCAAGAAAAATACAAAGATTTAAGACATGTTTGTTGAAATTCTTTGGTTTATCATCGCAGGAGATAAACATTTAGTTTAGAAGTTCAAATAGGTGAGACATGAGTGTACAGTAAAGATATAAAATTGTTCAAATAATTAGAAAACAATTTCAAGGTTACTTTTGTCTTTTTCCTTCATTTGTGAAAATGAACAATGAACATTTTTTTAGAACATTAGATATATGATATGCGTCATAAAAGGTGCAAAAACCCTTTTATAGTGCTAACACATTAACCTTAAACACATACCCAAGATTTCGGCATTAAAAACAAGAGATTTACCTGTGCAATTATTTTTGGATGAACTTTATACAGTGTTTTTTTTGAGGATTTGAGTAGTGTTTCCTGTAAAAAGGTCTCTCGGTGTTTTTACACTGATTATATCAACTATTTTATATTATTCACATCTATGATTAAGAGAAGACATATTGTCTAAATAAGATGTAGCAAGATGACTACTGAAAAGGAAGATATAAGCATGCAAATCATCCAGTCCAAAATCGAGAATTAATATCTTCCTTGTATTTAAAAAATATTATCAATTCTTATATCTTTAATTTCTCTTGATGAAAAACTGACAATTGTAGATACTTATTCATCATTGATTTTTTAATTCCATTTTATAAAAAATTATTTCCACTTACCCAATATTTGATTATTTTCACAGCTTTAAGGTTACAGTGAGAATAACAGGTTACACAGCTTAGTTCAGAATTATTTGCTTTGGATTTTATTGAAATATTAGCTTCGATTCGATTGTCATGTTTGCCTGCATCAAGCAATAACTGGTCTGGACAGTAAATCCATTCATGAGTGTTTTCCATATTGCTTGATTTGTTATGCGAATAAGAGTGGGTGTGTATTGATGTGAATGTCATTGATGTTTTCTGCAAGGAGAACATTTTCTTTAATCCCCTGTTCTATACTTTTAAGGTTAATTATTTTTAAGGATAAATATTTTGATATTTCAAAATGAAATAAAAGCGTTTTAAAATTGTCTATGATATGATCAGCATAAATCATTTTAATAAAAAGCTTTTTTTGGTAGACCGTTTTACCTCCTTTATTTGAGATATCAATTTTAATTGTTTTTGAATTCTGATAAAAAAGGGTACATAACTGTCACTCTTAAAAAAAGACAGTCTAACATATTTATTGATAAGATTAGGAAAATCGTGTTTTGGTAATTTATATAATAAAAAAAGTTAAATCCTGTCACGACATAGCAACATACAGCAACAGCAAACGTCTGTCTGCCAAAATATCCTTAACCGCTTGATCAAGCCAATTTTTCCAAGAGTCGATTGGAGTGACCTCCCTTGTAACTCTTCAGTGTCGGAGGCCTCTGAGCATGTATTCCGATAGACCAGGGATGGTGGCGCTGTGCCAAACTTTGGCGCCGACTGGCATGGATGTCATTCGACTTTCTCAGTAGGGGGGGATTCTTAACCCCATGCTGTCTGAATCTTGGAACTCACTCAGACTTCTTAAAGGAACTCTCTAGTGCAGTCTTGTTTTAGTTTTATAGTAGTCTCATATTATCTCAGGTTTAAAATAAATCTCTCACATGATCTTAACAGCTCTAGCTTTAAAATAAATCTTTTAGATGAAACGTTTTCTTTACAAGTTTGAAATCAACTGCTTACATGATATGTTTACTTTTATGTTAAAAATAAACTGCTTGAAGGATCTGCTTTCTATTGAAATGTTAAATAAATTTCTTAAATGAGATAATTTCTTTTCAATTTCATGAGTTTTCACAAAGACATTTTTATTTTAAATTTTACTCATTGAGAAAAAATCTTGATGAAATTAAAATAACACTGGGAATCATGAATTTGCAATAAGGCTTCATTGTATTGTTTTAGAGTTGCAGGCTTTTCTCGTGAGTCTATAAGAAGTGATAGTGACTCGTCTCTAAAGGATTGAGATTGAATGAATTAAGATCAGAGTCAGAGTTTCACACGCCTCATGTGATCTAAAACATTCTGTTATACCAAGACTTTATACATGCACAAGATTCACCCAATTCCCTGATTGCCTTGTTACAGTTTGCATCATTAGGGTATCGCCTAGTTACTCATATAGGTTACATATAGGTATATAAAGCATGCAGATGCTTATTGATTCTTTCATTGGATTGGTATTCATTGCACAAAAAACAGGGAAAATACCCAGGCTGTGGTGGATATGGGGTTGAGGGGGTTTGGGTCCCCTTCCGTTTTTTTAATTAAAAAAAACAAAATAAACAGTAAAAAGGAGGTGAGGTGAGTTGGTGTTTAACACCGCTTTCGAGATTATTTCACTTATATCATGGCTGCTAGTATTATTGCAGGGAGAAAGCCCGCAACACCATTGTGGCTATGCGTTGTGGTGAAACCTGTGAGCATCGGCTGGAACTAGCGAACCATGGGTGATACTGCTCTGAAATTCAGTGTAGCATTGCACCCAAACCTGCCTGCGTGTAGAACAGTTCTCTACTGCAGACAAAGTTGCCGAGCCCCTGGCGGGATTTGAACCACGGACCTCCTGATCCGAAGCCGAATGCGCTAACCACTGCGCTATCCCGCCCCCCCAGTAAAAAGGATGACCCCCTCCTAATCCCCCTTTTCTGATGAAGCAGGATTAGTGTTTCCCCTAGGTTGGAAAAAGGGCAGGGCAAATTGATTTAGAAAAGGGCACCATTCCTTACAAAAGGGCACTTAAATACAAATTCAATTGAAAGTATGTTTCAAACGAAAACGCAACTCCTTTTTGTTAAATGCAACTGAGTCTAAAATATATTTGATAAATCTTACGAATAAATTCAGAAAAACATCACATTTATTCTTTCCAATTTTGAATGAGGTACGGATATCAAACATGTGCATTTCACTCATTACATCAAGTGAGATCATTCGGATGTGTCTGCCGTAATCTCCCTATTGTTCCTGTGTATAGCTAACATGTGGTCAGCAGCTGTGTCCCAGTGACACAAAGGATGGATCATTAGTTTAATCATCCCCTTCTTTTGTTTCTTTTGCTTGTAGATCCTGATATCATAGCAAAATTGAGCTCTTCATACGTAGATTACATTGTACATGATACATTCTGCAATAGGGCAACAGGAAGATTTGGACTAGCAACTGGGAAAAGGGCAGGGCGGGACAGAAAAAGGGCAGGGCGCATATTCAAAAGGGCAGGGCGTTGCGCCCTGCTAAAACTGACTAGGGGAAACACTAAGGATGGATCCTAAAGTGTGGTTTGTAGAATGGATATAGCTTATACATGGATACTACAACCATATTGATTTATCATATATAATATCAGTTTGAACCTATTGAGGTGATGTATCAAATCTTATCAAGTTCATCACCACACCTGGCAGGAAACAAATCCTCAATTAATAGGTATCAAATCATCATTAGATAAAAAAATGCTTAATGATAACAGTTTGTCTCATTAAAAATGTGTGTTCAAATTTAGATGCGTTGTATCCAATACAACCTCTTACTAATAAGAATAAAATTAATCAATGCCACAATATTCTTCACTGTATATAATTCATGCATTTATATCAGAGACATGTTTATCTAAATTTAGCACCCTTACATTCAAACTTGACTTTCAATTCAAAGACTTAATCAAAACATCAGTTATCAATTCTTTTATTCAATATTCTCTCATTTGTATATCTAATGTAACTAACGTAATGAAATGATAAACATGACAGTTATGCAGCTCTCAAACTTAACTAGCAGGGTAAGTTACTGGCAATAACTTGATGAACTTCTGCAAAGAAATGAATAAAATCTTAATGAGGCTGTTTAACGCGGCTGTTAACTTGTTTGCAGAACAAACTTCCTGTAATGTCAAAGGTCACCATAGAAAAACATCTTGATGATAATACTCTCCCACACAATGATTATTCTAGGTTTAATTGGTCCATGTTTGAAAATAGCATTTAGTTGGGTCACGTAGACTTCAGGTAAATGGAGATCCTCCACTTAAACCACCGAATGTGCAATTAAGCATTAGGCTTGTAACATAGAACCCTTTTCCGGGGAGTTGCTGAGTGATTGAATCCAAATGCAGACGTAAGCGAATATAGAAATGATTAAATATAAATTGAATTTTAAAACATTAAAGATATATATATCATTACTGAAATAAAAAAAAAATTCAAAATTTTAATATTGAAATTTCTTTACAAAATATTGAAATAAATTCTAATAATTTCTTGACTTAAAATGTTCCTCAGTTATTTCCTCAGTCTTAATGACGTACTACCATTCTACCAAACACCTGGCAAACATTGTTGAACGATAAAAGGATTCTCCAAACTAATGACATCACTGTTTACATAGCATTCCTTTGTAATTTTCAAACATTGACAAATATGGTATGCATCTTCTCCCCATGTGTCGATGCATAGCGCATCATGCATCATGCATAGTGATGCATCTTCAAAGCACATCATTAGGAAAGAATGTAGCATAAAATGAGTAGAGAGGTATTGTGCTTATGTTTTCAGACTCTTGCGATTAGCTTGGCTTTTCTAGATCTTTGCAGCAATTATAGAAATATATATTTTGTTGAGTTATAAATACATTGGATACTTCATACATGTATATACTCAATATGAAACATATGTGAACTTATTGTTTTTCAGGACATACAAAAATGCTGAATTGCTGAAATGTGGAAAAATTTATGAATTTGAAAAATGTTATAAAATTTCTAAAAATGTTAAATTTTAATTTTGAAAGTTTGCAATGCACTGGACAAGAGCAATTCATTTTGAAAATGGAAAAATAATTTCAAAATAACTCTTTTTGTAAATTAGTGTGGATAAAGTGCTGGGATTGAATTACTTTCATTAATTAGTGTATGTTGTTCTAAGTGTCTTCCTTGCATATTATAATTACAAACTACCACAACCACCTCCTGACACTCTCTCAGCAAATATTTACTCAGCATACACAAATTCATATTCTGGAAACCACTTTATCTGCTTTTCATAGAAAAGACAAGTAATCAACATTGTCAGTGTTCATGAAATATAAATGAAACTGAGATGCTGTGAACCCTAAACTCTGATCAGACAAAACTGGAATAAACATTGTCACATGAAATAGACATGCAATGCACACGTTATTGACACCGAAACCTGCAATGTGTGGAGAGGGAGGCCACAATGAACTTATAATCAACATGCTATGGGCAGTTCATATAATATTGAAGGGAAAGCAAATGAAATCAAAGTGCAAAGAACATCAAACCCTGCATGGTGTGGGAGGGAGGGCATAATGAATGTACAATCCAGGTGCTATGTTCACCAAACCATTCATAATGTTTTATATGAAAAGGACGTCTAATTGACATGCTATGGACATCAAACCCTGAATGGTGTGGGAGGGATAAATACAAAATAAATGTGCCATTAACATGCTATGGACAACAAACCAGGCACGGAGTGGGAGGGAGGCTAACAAAATAGACAGTTAATCCACATGCTACTGACGACAAAACCAGAATGGTGTGGGCGGCACTGGTCACAAGAAACGAACGTGGAATCAACATGCAATAGTCATCAAAACCTTGCAGGGTGTGCAAAGGAAAGCACACAAAGTGAACATGCAATCAACATGTTATGGACACCAACCCAAGCTTGGTGTGCAAAGGACGGCACATGAAATGAACATGCAAACCACATGTTAATGATAGAACCCAAGCCTAGTGTGCAAAGGAGGGCACATGAAATAAACATGCAATTCACATGTTATCGACACAAGCCCAAGCCTGGTGTGCAAAGGAAGGCACATGAAATGAACATGCAATCAATATGTTATCGATAGAACCCAAGCCTGGTGTGCAAAGGAGGGCATATGAAATGAACATGCAATCCACATGTTATCGACACCAACTCGAGCCTAGTGTGGGAGGGAGGGCACACAAAATTTATGAGAAATCTTCATGCAATCAATACCATAGTCTGCATGGTGTGGGAGAGAGGGCACATGAAGTGGACATGCATTCCCCATGCTATGGACATCGAATCCTGCATGGTGTGGGAGGGAGGTCACATGAAATAGACGTGAAATCTATCACAGCATTCCTGCCACATTCCATGCATTTGCTGATAGCTTTTGTTGTTGATCTGGCCCACCTGAACACAGCAAGACAACACGCATGTTTTTTCTCTCATAACAGATCCGTGGTCTTTTCATTATCTCACTGAGGTATCTCGTATAGCATGGGGATGGTTTGTGGGTGTTTTGACATAAATGCCGAGATGGATTATTTGGAAATGGTTATGTTATGTCACATAGTTTTATCAGCTTGTCAATTTCCGAAAATAACTGTTTGTATAGTTATTACTTCCACAGAATCACTTTTGTGTTAATACATGTCAGGGTATGAAACTCCAAAGAATTTAAGCCAGACTACAGGGCTGGCTAGCTCAAAACTTGCCAGCCCTGACCGAAACCTGCCTGACCACTAAACCTTAATAGATTGGATACGGCTTTTACCCGACCGTCGGACAGGGGTAACTGAAAATTTAGCAGTCCGAGTTGAAAACAACCTGTCCTGGGCGGCCGGGCAGGCAGGTATTTTGAACACTGATACATGTTCATAAAATAATAAAAGGGACTTTAAGATTTATAATGAAGCTAAGAGGTTTTTATACTTGAAACATATGATCATATTTAATATTAGGCATACTTTTAGTAAGCATGACAAACTTCAAAATAAAGTTATAATGTATTTAAAACATATTCAAATTAAAAAAATTTAAAGATTATGAATTAAAAGATGGAAAAACTTCTAAAATATGTCATCATCAATAGTACAATACCAATGTTTATCAGTCATCATCAATAGTACAATACCAATTGTTTATCAGTCGTCATCAGTAGTACAATACCAATGTTTATCAGTCATCATCAATAGTACAATACCAATGTTTATCAGTCGTCATCAATAGTACAATAGCAATTGTTTATCAGTCATCATCAATAGTACAATACCAATGTTTATCAGTCGTCATCAATAGTACAATACCAATGTTTATCAGTCGTCATCAGTAGTACAATACCAATGTTTATCAGTCATCATCAGTAGTACAATACAAATGTTCATCAGTCATCATCAATAGTACAATGCCAATGTTTATCAGTCGTCATCAGTAGTACAATACCAATGTTTATCAGTCAACATCAGTAGTACAAGACCAATGTTTATCAGTCAACATCAATAGTACAATACCAATGTTTATCAGTCATCATCAATAGTACAATACCAATGTTTATCAGTCATCATCAATAGTACAATACCAATGTTTATCAGTCATCATCACTAGTACAATACCAATGTTTATCAGTTGTCATCAGTAGTACAATACCAATGTTTATCAGTCATCATCAGTAGTACAATACCAATGTTTATCAGTCATCATCAGTAGTACAATACCAATGTTTATCAGTCATCATCAATAGTACAATACCAATGTTTATCAGTCAACATCAATAGTACAATACCAATGTTTATCAGTCAACATCAATAGTACAATACTAATGTTTATCAGTCATCATCAGTAGTACAATACCAATCTTTATCAGTCATCATCAATAGTACAATACCAATGTTTATCCGTCATCCTCAATAGCAAAATAGCAATATTATGTGGCATATAATTAATGGTAAATTAGCAATATTTTCGGGCATCATTAATGATAATACCAAAATTTATCATTTATTATCAATAGTTTTAATAATTTCCAGTAATCATCAAATATATAAAGACAGTTATCAGTTGGCTGCAAAAGAAATATTTATTAGTCAATATCCTCAACATATTAACAGTCACTCTTGATTGTATCAATAACATCTTTACTCTAGCATCGATGACACATGTCAGTCAGCATTATTCATGACATTCAACATTCAGCATCTGAAGAAAAAGTCATATCTATCAGTCATCATCAAAAGTAATCGTGATATTCATCAGTCAGAATTAATACAAAGTGTCCCAAACATGACGCCACCAGGCAAGACAGTAAACAGAGTTTGGACAAGAAGTGCGTCAATTGCACGTCGATTGCGAGGACATGTTGATACCTCATGGCCTGAATGCCAGCTGTCTCCAACTCCAGAAGTCGGACGTCCTCGTCAATATTACAATTGACGAGTCGGAATATTGCGGCCCACTGAAATGACTCCCAGCTGACACGACACAGTGCATTATGGGAAGAACAATGCTCGGAGAGCAGCAGGCCAATCTTTATCAAGCTGGGAGACAGCTCAGAGTATTGCAGTTGTAACTTTGGCATGTTGATCAAACCTTTTGTACCGGGAGCATGTGAGATCGTGCGAGTCATTGACATCAAAGTGTGTTAGCGTCTATGGCATTGCGTACAAAGTTTTATTGAGTGCAAAAAGGAATTCATATTTACATTTGGATTTCGTACAACCCTATTGGTAAGTAAGTTATGCAATCATGTTAACCCTTGAAATGTTATTTAAAACTTTCAATGATTAATTGATTGAACGCTTCACAATTAGAGTTTACATGGATATTGATTTAGTCTATGTCTTTTGGAAAGTAATTTATGTTAAGACTTCATCAAGCGTTTCAGTTTACAAACAAGATGATATGCAAATTTGGATGATTAATGGTAAGTAACTTATGTAATCATTGGTAACCCTTTACATTCAGACTGTATAGTAAACAATTTCAAAAATGCTTTTAATTTTTTGAAATTGATAAATGATCAGTTGTACTATTGCAAAGTGAAGGGCATTATCTACCTAGAGATTACTCGAGTAATATATACCCAAAAACCTCTGTTACAATTTGAGCTTTTTCTTGTGACAGCAATAGAGAATCTTGATTTGTAGCAAAAATATTTGCTCAGCTGATTCAAACTTGAGCAATTGGTGTGTTCCAACAACTGTTCAGAAAACCAATATTCTTCAACCTGTAGACATGAGACACACATATTTCTTATAATATTAGTTATTAAAAAATGTTAGCTGGGTTTTTTTAAAGGTACCTTTAAAAAACGCCAATCAGGCAGACTGTAGACTAGAGGAGTGTTTGATCTTAACAGCACATCCCTTCTACACTTTGATTTTTTCAATCATTTATTGAATTTAATTAAATTTTTTATGTTGCTACTTTTTATGCACAACAGGCAGGTTCAGATCAAAACCATTGAGACTTTAAAAACCGCAATATATGACATTTACAAAAATGCTTTGAAGTAAGTGTAAGAAAATTCTAACTTAGGCACTGACGTAAAATTTGAATGTTACAAAGATATTTACCAGAAAGTATTGTAAGTGCGGAGTACTTCTAAAGGTTTTATGTAACCTTCTTTTATGTCTGAATTGGTATCAATGTTTTTGTGTCATTCTCATTAAAACTATAAGCCCTTATCGAATCAAAAAAATAGATCAAATAATTTTTTTAAAAAGAATTAGATCATAAGGTAGGAGAAATTATACACCTTCAGAAATTAAACACACAACGTATTTAACGAGATGTAGTTAAAATTGTCAAATCTCCCCTAAAAAGCTTGAATTTATTGAATATCATCCAACTTATTAAAGCTCTTCTACCACTCAAAATATTTTTTCAATAATTTTTTTCATAACCTTTATAATTAATCTTTTATTAACCTTCTTAATGAATTTTTAAAAATAAACTCGGGGTTTACCCTTTTGCACTCTGCAAAAGCATGTCAATTTCATTTCTTTAAATCATTAAGATGGTTGGAGTAGGTTTTTTTAGTACAAGGTCAGTTTTGAATATTGGTTCAGTGTGCTTAGAGCTTGGTTTTTTATGAAACAAAAGATTATAAAGAATTATTGACACGAAGCTTAGTGATCAGTTTGAAGGTAAAGATATGGCAATGTTACTATAACCTATTTTAAGCTGCAAGCGAAAGAATAAAGCTCATACAAAAATTAAAATCATAGAAATGCTAACACTTAAGTATGATAATCAAATTAGTCAATTGACACTTAATGACATAGATTTCCACACTCCATCAAAACACATCTTGCATAATTTTTAAAATATAGATTTCCTGGTGAAAAAGATTTAACCCTGCATATGTTTTTGTCATCTCACACAAGATTGCAAACAGAATTTACTCAAAAACTGGTACCATGATAAAAAACAAAAAGTAAAAAGGGCTCTGAAAAGTCACAAATTAAAAGGGCCAAAAGAAAAGGTGTCATGAGGGGTTAAAAAAGTCTGGAAGTTGAAAAGGTAAGAAGGGCTCAAAAAGTCAGAAAGTCAAAAGGGCTTAAATAATTATGATAGTAAAAAGAGTGCAAAAATCATGAAAAAGGCATGTAAGTCCAAATCACGATCAGCAAATAATATCTTACATATGGACCAAGCAATGAATCATTTTGAAATGCATTCAATTATTTTTTAAAGATCTATTTCATATATCTTACCTATTCATGTGAAAATTACACTGTGCTATCTCCTTAAAAAAGTTCATATTTTGAAAGCAATATATAGATCAAATAACAGAAAACATTGGGACATATTTTATACATTTTTGAATAGGAAATATATCTTACCTGACTAACTAATAAAGACCTCACCTCATAAAATTCAAATTTTGAATGGAAATACAACAAATTCAGATAATGATGTTTATGAAAAAAGATTAAACATTTGGAAAAAAACTTTATAAAAAATATTACCCAAATTAAATTCATAACATCATGAACAACTATCTGTTGAATGCCAGATCTAACCAAACACATGAACGGATCTAGAGGTTGTAAGTGGTTTGTTGTCAGGTAGCAACATCAACTAACACCATCTTCAGGAGTATAACGTTACATATATAATCACACTCCATGCACTGAGAGACAGTCTCTACTCAACATCGCCAGACATTGAAGATATTTTTGCACTGGCACGTGAATCACAAATTTTACTGTCACATGTTGCATAGCAAGGAAAAGAAATCCTTTTTAATTCCAATACATTTGGAAAGGAGCATGAAATGAGATATTTGCGTATTTTTACCGAGATGATCACGTGTAATTGATTATACGCAAATTGTACGCACATTCCGAATGGTATTTCATACCGGCTGTCATACTTGCTCAGACACAAGTTCATTTCTTACTCTGTTCTCATCTTCAGAATTATCATTTGTTTATAGAATTATATGTTGTGACACATTGTCGGGTGAAAATTGAGTTGTTTGTCCATTATGAACTAATGTAGTGACGTTATAAGTGGAATACCTGAAATAAGTTTTTTGTGTATAAAAATCATAATTTGTGGTAGGAGTTGCAACATATTGTTAGCAGTGAATAAAGTAACATTGAGGACTAGCGACCTAAAAGTATAGTTTAATGATACAAGACAAAATAAATTAAAATATCACCTCAAACAAGCCGGGATGAAGGTTGTTAGCATTTGTGATACACAAATTTAACATATTCATATGTTCATGAATTTCACATTATGCATTGGTTCTACAAGAGGATTGTTCTTTGTTTTGGCAGAATTTTTTGCAAATGTTTATTGTTTACAACCTGTAATGCGACATACCTTTTTAAAAAATATGAGATAAACAATATGGTACATATTCACATGATTTAATGCAAGCTCTAAATTGTCTAATGATATTTTTTCCTCTGTACTTACGATTCTTTGAGAATTCCTGCGACATTACAAGACTTCTGAAAATTGCTTTGCTGTTCGTAAGTATATTTCTGACAATGCAAGACTTTGAATAATTCATAATCAGAAAGATGAAAATATCTTATCAATATGATTTTTTTCAAGAAATGTTTTTACCACCATATGGAACATCTATTACTGATACAATTCCATAGTCATTGATCAAGGAACAATTTTTTTAGTTTTAACTAAGCCAATATCCAGCATGCAGATATTAAATTTTGATCAAGAAATACCCTTCGACCTTATTTTTAAAGCTGTAATTTATATATCAATTTAACAGTGTAGCAAATTTGAAATCATTAGCATCATTAGAAATACCTAAAAACTGTTTTCACAAAAAACATCTCTCCCAATTTACAAAAGGCCCAAAATCGAGTCTTTAACTCAATAAAAAATAAGAATAAAAAACATTTGGGATCTAGAGCATCAAGGCATCATTTTGGATCGTGGAGCATGGTAGATTGGTGGTCAGCGCGCTGGCCTCTCACGCAAACGGGTTCGAATCCAGGTTGAGACACCAAACATTTTTCACCTGTGCTTTACACTGCGTTGTCTCCTTGGGCAAGGCACTTAATCTACATTGCACTCAGTCCACCCAGCTGTACAATTGGGTACCTGAATACGGGATGTAAGGAACTGTATGGTAGCGCGAAGCACCTAGTTGTTGCCTCGAAAGTACAAATCCCTCAGGGTAATTAATGTTTGGCGCTTTGAGCATGTGCCTTGTACAAATGTAAATTTTTTATTATTATTATTATATTATAAGGCATATTCCTCGATTGAATGGGAATTAAGCCATTAACAAGCTACCCCTTGTTTAAATTTTCTAAGCACTCATGGCATGGCACTTGATTTGTTGAATTTTTTTGGGGGGTTCTACCACTCTTTATTTGATTGAGAGAAAAAACAAATATTTTTCTATCAAGATATATCCTAAATACGCTGGTTGCTTTTACATAGTATGTTTATTGCTGGTGCGTTAACTTTACCAGCTGCTATTTTGATCTTCTAATTGTATGAACAAATTTACTATTGTCATTGTTGTAGTTCATGTAGATTTAATACAACATTGCATGAAATAATTCTGGTCTTTAAGGAAATAAAGTTTATAACATGAACATGCTGAAGCAAACCATTCTAAACGATGGAATTACAGGAATCTATGATGCATTGTGTTATGATCATCAGGTTACAGGTCAAAGTTCAACACCTGAATTATATACTAAAGTCATCAACCTTGAAGATGTCAGCACCAATGACACCTGTGGATGTATATTTCTGATGTATATTGCCCCATGCAATGTATCTTGCAGTTAACTACCCTGGGCTCCATGTGTTGGCAATTGATCACACCAGTAGATGGGCACTCAGATAGGTAAAGCAGTACCTATATCTGCATGAAGACAGATGACTGCACCTTCCCTGGCATGCATATCTGAATGTTCTGCAGGTACTTTATACCACATTTACTCTACAAAGTGCCAGATTCTCAATCTATACTAATCACACGGCATAAGAAAGTTTCAAAGAGAAACTGGATAAACACGGCAGATCTAGAAAACCCTGAACAACAACCCTCTCCATGGAATTTACAACAACAATAGTAACATTGGTGACCCCCGAGGGCGAATCCCCCTATTCAATAGATTCAAACCTAAAACTCATGCTTCATGGGGATCATGTCCAGTATACTTTCATTCCAACCATTCACAATTTAGCTAGGACATCTGTTGCATCAATCAGTATGTAAGATAGCGTGTGATTGGTCGAATCTAAGCAAGTCAAAGGACAAGACTATGTCCCCTTTGCAGCAGTACTCAGACCAAGAAGCAGCAAGGTATGATTGTTAGATTATATATGGCTTTAATGAGATTGATCATTGAGTTAAGACCTTAAGCCTAGGAAGGCATTTGCATCAAACCTTTGAAATTTCTTGGCAAAGGAGCTCCCATTGGTCTATAACAGGGATCTTAAAGACTTACAACCCCTTGCAGAAATTTGCACTGTTAATGTGAGACGGCCTACAATAAGCATGGTTCTCACAGAGGATTACTAGAGGAAATATGGTACACAATATGACCTCCACACACTCCAACTAGTCTATATCTCTACTTTCAGATGTCCTTGTCACAAGGACATATAGCAGTAGATGTAATATAAGCACTCAGTGTACAGTTGTAAGTGCTGGTGTAATGTGTAGCACAGTAACTGATGGTCTGGAATGAGGAGCAGAGCGGTACCCAGGACATTATGCTATACAGCACCAGGAATTATGGTTGTAGCAAAATGATTATTACTATAAAAGTATCAAATGATGGCTATGCAAATAGAACAGTATGAAGAGCTTATTGTGTTATATGAAATTAACAAATAAATATAAAGTGTCTGTTGCACTTTATAGGTTCATAACTTTTATATCTTTTTAGATGGATGTTTGGAGCGTATGACATGATGTCCACGGCAAATAGAATGTCATTCAAGTTATATGTGATCAAGTTTATATAGAAAATTGGTTAATTTCATCAATATCTCTCGTCATGATGTCTTTAAAAAAGACATTGTTAAAAGGGCATGACATGATTTATAGAATTTTGATGATATACATATCATAACGAAACTACAACAATTTAATGGTTAAATTCCAAGAATAGTTACTACATAAGTATGGAAAGGGTAAAGGTTCTGAATTTAAAGTTCTTGAAGCGAAATGTCTCCGGTACCGTTGCTACAGAGGTGAAGGTCCTGAATTTAAAGTTCTTGAAGCGAAATGTCTCCGGTACAGTTGCTACAGAGGTGAAGGTCCTGGCTTTGTACCCTCAGTGTGAGGTCACCGAGTTGGAGTTAATGATTTACTGTTCCTGCTTGTCTCTCCCTGTCAGGAATACATCAACTGGGTTCATTGTCTTCTCTTCATTGTCTTCTCTTCAAGGTCTGATGTCTGCTCTACTGCCACAAGCTTGGAGTCTAACATTGAACCTTGCAATAACTCACTCAATCATTCAATCTAAAATTACTTTATTAGCAAAGTTACTTCAATGCTGTTTCCAATATACATTTCGGTGTACATTCAACTGTTTTTGGAAATTTTAAAACCCAAAATTGCACAGTTTGCATAAAATAGAACTTAACTCCTTCCAGGTACCCAGTTAGACAGCTTCAATGCTGTTTCCAATATACATTTCGGTGTACATTCAACTGTTTTTGGAAATTTTAAAACCCAAAATTGCACAGTTTGCATAAGATAAAACTAAACTCCTTCCAGGTACCCAGTTAGACAGCTTCAATGCTGTTTCCAATATACATTTTGGTGTACATTCAACTGTTTTTGGAAATTTTAAAACCCAAAATTGCACAGTTTGCATAAGATAAAACTTAACTCCTTCCAGGTACCCAGTTAGACAGCAGAAGGACCAGAACCCTACATACCAGACTGTTAACTTGAATCAACAAGTCCTTGCGTAGCAGGCCACTTCTTCCCTATCTAAACTCACACAGGTCCATTGCATGTAGTCACTAGAACATCAGTGAGGTAAATCGAACCAGGAGATTTTTGGCCTAAAAAAGATGAGGAAGTTTGGCAAGAGGGAACTTGCCATGTAATACTGGTTCCATTACTGGGGGAAGAAGGCTATGGCTTATTAAAAAACGTAATTTGCCTTCGAAAAAACCTGAGTTCAAGAAAAGAGCCAAATTCTGAACAATATACATTCCCAATCAGAGAATACATATACAGAGATCGAAATAAAACTTTATTAACAACCAGTGATAATGAGGCTATAAGGAACAGAAAAGAAAATACCGGTATTCTCAATTTGATAAAATCTCTCAGAGATGAGAGTTTTCCATTTTTCACCTGAAAAGTGCTCAAATTAGAACAAAGGGTAGCACAGAATTTTGTGACTTGAGCCACCTCTGTAGGGAGAGAATGATAGAACCAGAATTCCAGTAAAAAACAGGGCCAAAAATCTAAAATATATACTATCAATATTTAGTGTTTGCATATATGCAAAGATTGAACGAATACTTTCCTAAGAACAAAAGATAAACAAAACTTCAATTTTTCCATTGTAAAACTGAAAGAAAGAGAGACTACAAAATACTATTGAAAATTGTTATGTCAATATGAAGGCTCTAATCAAAACATAAAATGATAAACTTGGTTCCCTTTTCAGTTCAAAAAATTCACGTAAGCACAAAATAATCCATATATATCTCAGAGGTTCACTTACTGATTTCAGACTTCTTCATTGATTCAAGTAGAAGTTCGTAAAAACCTGCCCCTGGGAATATCGTAATTGTGTTTAGTGTCATAGTGTTTTACTTGGTTATGCGTGACTCCTGGTAGCAGTAATGACCCCATTGCGGAACAATCCTGGCCACATGAACATCCCATTCTGTTATTGACGATCTGTCACCTTTGTTTAGATCTGATTGGTCGATTTCACTGAATGAGCCTCTTTTTGACTTAACCCTAACTAGAAGGGTTTTTGTAGCACTGTATGTTGTTCTCTGTTTCTTTTCAAGATTTATATTCTATTAAAAGTAAAATTCATTTTAACTTTTCATGAACTTCAAAGAAATTAGTTTTTGTTTGGATAATCTTTGTGACTTTGCTGCAAGATGGCTGTTATTCTAATAATAATATATTTATACATATAATATACATATAAAACGTTTAATCGCATTTCCATTTCATCTAGAAACAGACCAAAAAATGATTTCTGAGTAAAGCAATAACTCTCTTTTAACATTTATTGAATTGACCAAATTGAATTATTTTGTCTTCTTAACATTTATTTTATTCTGACGCAAAAAGGCTCAAATTCCAAACAATATGTTGTTGGGTTATATGGGCCAAAACTGGTACATGCATGATTCAATAAAACTTCAAAGATTTTTTTAATTGATATCACTGCCCTTACCATTATTGGCACCATGGTATATTGGTGCCAGTTATCAGAGAGTTTGTTGCATGTTGGTAAGGTAATTAGGACAAAGCATAAGAGTAGCTTACAAATATGTTGTGTGTCAAACAGAATTTTGCTGACAGAACACAGTAATGTTTATTTTGTGCTAAAATTGATGGATTTACAGTTTGCATCATATATCTTTTATCTAATCGTCAAATGCAAAAATCGTAATTCAAAGGAAATAAATAAATCTTGATTTTCATTTTCATACTCTTAATGTTTTGATATTCATTCATAAACACTAACTTGGATTTTCATGGTTTTGAATTTACTTATAACAAATACCTCCTTTTTTAAAATGTTTCATACAGTGGTAAATTTTTATATTCAAATGTGAAGTAAAGATAAGCGCCTCATCATAAATCATTCAAATTTGGTCACAAAAGAGGTAATATAATTATTTTAGAACAATATTGATCATAAGTTTAAGGTGCTCAAAAATATCATAAAATTATTATTTTTCATGATCTCAACATAATGTTTTAGCATTTTCTTTATTATCTCTATAAACCATAAATAGATAAGTAATTCATACATAAATAATAATTCATAGATAGGGAAAACATGATCTAAATGAAATTTGTTAATGTAACAATGCTCTTTATTGACTTTTCCTATTGGATATTTATTCAAACTGAACCATAAAAATACTTTGTAATCTGAACCCCCATAAGAAGCAAATGGCAGGATTCTGACAATGCTTAGAATACCACTGCGTAGGTATCTTGCATTTGTTACCGATGACTTGTGAATACAATCCCACAATTCCAAGGCACTTCCTGTGTAACCATGTGTTACTTCGACGCTGACTAACACAAGTATACTGTAACAATACAAACATAGACTTACTGCAAGTTGTGTTTTGTAATTAAACTTGCTTTCGCCTTTGTCTAAATTCTTTTTTATGACAATTTTAACAACAAGACAATAAGAAAATCAAAAGTTCTGATTTGAGGTTCAAAACTTATTTCTTCTAAACATCAAAAATTCTGATTTTGAAAGTAGGATCGTCCACGAGCAGAAATTGACATTACTGGTCCACACATTGTAATGCAGAAATATTTAAATATTCATGTCATAATAGCCATTCTATAAACATTTTAAGTTTTTATTGCATATATGGAAAACTGTTGGCAAATTTGATAGATTTAAAATAGATTTGTCTTTTGAATGATAAAGTTACGAGTCTCTGAAGGATATTTTCTGGATAACAACTTTGTTATGTTAAAATCACAACATTTTGGAGTATATTCTTAGATTTTCATCAGATATCAGTCATCCTACCTGATGCAAGAGTAAGCATTATACTCCTAAACGTCATTTTATTCACAATAAAAAGTTGTTATCCAATAAAAATTTCTGATAAAATCATAATTTCACTGGTAAAACTTTCAAACTAATTTGTATCACTTAAATTGACAATTCGCTTTAATAAAGCAAAAATTACAAAATTTTGATGAAATTAATTTTTTCCCCAACAAGTAATTCAGTTACTACTTTTGTAAGAAACACTGAGATGAAACTGATGCAAGTCTAATTCAATCATGTTTCCCCCCTGAGCGAATAGGACAGTAAAACTAGAGTTCAGACAGAATTGAAGGCAGGCCGCAAGGTTTTCAGCAGTACTTCACAGAAACCAATACGTTTTTCCACCACAATAAGACCATCAAAGAATCCTCTATTCTAAGATATTGAGATTAGGTTATTGGGCGAACAATGATGCTAATTTCTCGGATGGAAACGAAGGAAGATACATATACCAGTTTTCTAGTTGTTTTACTGTCCTTTCCTTTTTTAATTTTAGGACTAAGAATTCAGAAGTTTAATGCTAGATACATATGTAAGTGAAGTTTTCTGCAAATATTACTCATGGATTATGTTCTTTATTTGAAATATTTTCATCCCGAATTCATAATGAATGCAAATTCACCTACTGATAATAGTGAAAACATATTTTCAAAATTGAAAAGTTGGATTTTAACTTTAAATGAAAATATTTCAATGTTTCCCAAACCTCAAAGGATGCACAATTACTTTGCGCTAATGACTAAAAAATAAAAAAAATAAAAATTACTCTATGAATGAAGTCCTTTTTGACGAATGAAGTAATACATGAAACAATTAATTAGTCTTTCAATAACCAGCAGTGACTAAGGGGGTCCCCAAAAAAATTTATCATAAAATTTTTCCCAGGCATGGGCACTTTTCAGTCACCTTGTTCATCCCTGATTTATATCTCATATGATGCCTGCTTCTAAATCATCAGGCGCTTATCTATTTCTTACCCGAAAAGTTAAAATCATCATAATTATTAACAAATTTGCTGTTAAATTGACTTTTCCAAGTGGCGAATATATAAAATCACAAATCATCACCAAAGGGAAGGATGGGTCACACGATAAAAATAGCTAGACTTAAAGAGTTATGTCTGGTTTTGGTCTGCCATCTTGCTTTGATGACATTTTGAGAAAACAATTGTACTTTTACTACTTCGACAACATGATAAAGATAAACAATACATAGAATCACAGATTTACAAGTAATTAGTGATAAGACTTATCACCAATATCTTGTCAAGCTGTAGCAAGGCTTTCAACACGTGTAGTGCCAAAAAATGGCATCATTTTTCATTTCTTATTAAAAGAATGCACAATATTCTTTGGCAAATTATAGAATCTTGAGCGAAAATAACACTAAAAAAATACCCCAAAAGATCTCCATCTTTAACATGAACATCCTGGGACCCATTAACATTCAATAACTGTATTTTGTATACAAGTTGCCACTTTTCTCTATCCTCCCCCATCAGACCTTGTGCCCCATCTACTGTCATATCAGTTTGCTATCATTGGTCATTTTCAATCTACCTCAAGCTCCATGTCACTGTGTCTCAAACCATATCCTATCTGCTTTTATTCATCCATCCATTCATTCACCTTTTCCCTCTCTGTTTTCACAAGATTCTTCTGCAAATGTTTCACTCCTGCAAACTATCAAAAGTCACCCCGTCCCAGCAAACAACGTGTCTGAGCACAAACCATCACATCCGACCCCGAAATATCATGACCAAACCCAAAAACTCATCCCACGCCCCCATCATCACCTCCACCAAAAATATCTGACCACCGGCTAGATATAGAATGACAACATCTGTAGGTAAATGTTAGAATAATGCCTTTTGCACCAAAGCATATAAAAACCAGCGCAGCACTAAAAATAGAGCCAGGAAATATGTCAGCAGGGGGGCTGTACTTCTCCACACGAAGCAGACCCTCTCTTTTAGCACCCAACATAGACTTTACCATTAATCAGAAGACTGTGCATCCCAGGATGCAGTGGGAGTTGACCACGGCCCTTCAGGAGGTACTTGAAGGTAATTATACCAAGTATTCGCCAGATGGCGCTTGAAGGAGCTTGGAAGTGTGAGATTGATAGGAGAAGCTGTAAGTAACACTCAAAGAGTCTTTGAACCTTCTAGAGTGGTTTGGAATGTTATACCACTATGTTAAAGGTCTTATTAGACGCTTTGGAATTCTGGAAGCCTTGGTATAAAAAGTGTCAAATGTGGATAATTCTTTGTTGAATAAGCTTGAATTGTCTTCTTGGATGTGAGGTAATTGATGTCCTTATAAAATATTACATATTCTTTAGAAATAACCTTGTATGTAATCAAAAGTTTTTAATGTTTTAAGTTTAAATGTTTAAGAATACAAATATCTGACTATATGATTGAAATATTATCGCCTTTGCTGAAAAACTTGAGTATTATATCTTTAGTGTATGCAATATTTGAGTAATGTAAGATGAAGTTACTAAAAGCCTTTTAAAAATGTTTAATATAAGAAATGATATTCTTGTACCTTTGTACCATGTAATGAGATGAAATTGTAAATTTTGCAATTAAATCTAATTGTATTAGAACTGCTGTAAATATTGGATTATCAGTATTCAAAATTATGAATTTTATCACCGAAGATAAACGACCATTTTTGGAAAGCACATTAAAAAAACATTCTCACAGAATAATTGCAACTTGTGTTTCATCATGAATATAGCATAAATTCCCTTAAAAAGTATCATTTTGTAATTGAATGTCAGTTTGTGTGTTTGCAATTGAAAAAGAACACTGTCACAGCTAACTTGAATCATGAACCAAGAAAGCTTGAAAACGTGTCAAAACTACAGTGAGATGAACTATTCCCATCTTTATAAATGTTAAAAAACTTGTTCTGTTATAATGAACTTGAAAGAGTAAAGGGACCGAGATTAAGATGAAATAGACGCTCTTCTTAACTGATATCTCATCATATAATATTTTCCTATATTTACAAAGCAAGTAAAATAATGTTCTAGATTTCAACTTTTAATCTCTAGCATGCAGTGATTCATGAATGATGTTTTCACAAATCTTCATGTGTGAAATGCACATCAACAGATCCACTGACACTTCTGTCATTTACAGTTATTAAGTGTGATGTAAGTTTAGATATTGCAATGTATGCCTACAAATTGAAATATACGCCTGATTGGCAGCAACCTCTTCCAAGACAGGTGCTGCGGGAGTATTTTGTCTCGAAATCAGATTTGTTTATTTCCTTCTGATTTGCGTCTGACATTGACATACCAGGCGTATTTACGCCTCACTGGATTATGTAACAGTCAGGACGTGCAAACTGTGTATTCACGCTTCCGTGGACAGTTAATCACCACCACATGAGACTTAGCACTTGCTAGACCTTGCTTCCACAACACAGTGTACATGAACTAGACTGACACTAGTCTCTTAAAAATGCTTATGTACCAATTTATTACAGGGAAAAATCGTTTTAAAAATTGAATAGAAGCCTTAGAATAAATGCAATTCCTGCCAAAATCTAGACTTGCTTTCTAAGAGAGCAGCACGTTTCCGCTTGATGAAATCAAGACCAATATTAATAAAAAGTTAAATGATAAGTGAATTTCAAACTTCAAATTTTAAGTAATTTTGTATTTTGAAACCTTTTACATTAATTTCTTATAAAGAAATGTTTTTGGAAAATTTCTGATAATAAACCTTTTATTTCAAATCATGATTATTAAAACTCATTATAATTTTGGATTTGCACATCTTTGTGAGCAAACATCTAACAAATTCTGACTTAATATGATAGTTGATCAGTAAATGAGAGAAAAGAGAATGACTTATGAAAAACATGTAGATCAGATACACTTAAACTTAACTTTTTTATGGAAATCGCCAACAGTGTGCCTTCAACATGCATTCAGAGCCGATGAGAGTAATATTTTCATATGAAATTATATGTCTTTATAAAAATAGGATTTAATAAGGATTATTTAGGACTGTCCATATTTGTCTTGACGTGATTCAACACCCTTTATTCTTAGTCATACGTTCAATTTAAACCAGGTGAAGCTGATTGGATAACTATTTATATTGCCCATCCTTATTTCCTCTTTCTTTAAATGAGAAGCCATTAAAGGATTAACGCACATTTGAATCAATACATTGCAAAAAATGACTTACCACACAGTTTCAAAAAAATTAAAACAGTTTGTATATTTCCCCTATCTCTACTGCCACACATGTAAGAAATAATATCTAATCTTCTCTAATCAGTTTGAGTGTCCAGGATATGAATTATTAGAGATGTCATATATTTTAGCACAATTCACAGCAATTCTTTACATGGGCTTTCAGCAAAAATACATTTTTAGAGTTGAGCATTTTAGAGAATAGATGAGACTAGATAAATAAATAATTGTTTGATATTTTATCTACAAACTGAGTATGAAGAATATCAGAAATCTGACAGAAAAGAAAACTATTAGATGAATTATAGTTTTGCACCCACACTTCACAAGTTAACAAGTTCTATTGTTAATGAACATTGATCCTCAAGGAGCTCAAAATGAACAATTCCTTAATTATATATATATATATCATGGTGTATTATCAAACTTATATAAAGAATCTCTATCTAGAATCTCATGACCCAAGGCTATATATGGTTAACTACTTCAATCCCAAGAATATAAAGAATAATAATTGATGAATAATATAAAATAATAAATATTGCAGATGAAATATTTCATAGAGTCTACAGTGTTATGGTATCTCAAGATTGTACACCAAAATCTCAAGATATGATATACTCAAGATTGAATAGAACAAGCCATTTAACATAAGTCCTGTATCTTCAAACAAAATAAATGCAATTTGATTCCTACAGGGACCAATATGGAAAGCTCTGACACCAGTTGACCTTTGATTACGAGAATGAACTGAATAACCATTCATAGTGAACTTTCAACGGAAAACCTTGAGAAATTTGATAACAAATCAATAACAACCTAATACGCTGTAATTGCTTCATGGTTGTTAAATGCATTAGAGGAATGAAGTAACAGAATTAGTTTCAGGATTTGGGTCATTCTCAATGTAGTAATCATCAATATATTATACATGTAGGCAGTGACAACACTTTAAAGGGAGAGTTATGTCCAGGTTCCCTTTGTGGAAACCAAATTTGAAGAGACATTACTTTTTTTACACAGATTTCATTAATACATGATTATTTCAAAATTCATTTCAAGTTGGGACTGAGTTTAACATTATGTTGCCTAAGATTTGCAAACAGATAAAGAATAAATTTAGACTTCAAAATTTAAACGATATGCACTATTCTGATTGGACTTATCACATGGTTTACATTCCTTTAATCCCTAAACTGCTGTTTTCAAAGTATAAACTAAGTATTTGGAAGTTTACACCAAATGCTGCTACCTGATTGGAGGATAAAAGGTCATCCGAACAGCAGGAGTCCTTTTTCAGTGTATGATTGCGCAGTAATGAAATTATCATTAAATGCAGTTTTACAGATACCTTTTTGAAAGTGCTTCAATAGAACTAATTATTCATAATTGAGTTTAAAGTTGAAACAGTTTATTAACAAATTAATTAAATACTTAGCATAGTCTTTTCTATGAACTCGATTGTGTTAGTGATCTCACATGAGTGAATCGGCAATCATGTGGGTGGAGCTTAGGGCCTGTTACATAGAATTCAAATCAGTCGTAATTTAATTGTTTTTGCATTTAAATGAAACTTCCCTTGAATTTTAAAGTTCGAATTTATAAGAAATAGATTTCATAATGTCCTTGTTGACTGGCTTATAAACGGTTTGAAAGTTCAACTTAAATTGTAGTGTAAATGCTATCAAGATGCTCCCGCATTTATAACAATTTAAATTGCACTCTTCAAACTGTTTATAAGCCAGTAAGCAAACACATCATGAAAACTATTTCTTAAATAGCCTACATTCTCTACAAAAAGAAAAACATAATCACACTATTTATCATTTGTTAATTTTGAAACAAGCTTTCAGTACATGTTGTTCATCTTTATTTTCTTGTAAAATTCAAATAGAAATGCAGCCTGTTTTTTTCCATGTCATGCTGAAATTTTAAATGGCAGACCATTATTCTCCCTTTAAGGATATTTTTAGGACATCCCTGATATTCTTGTATTTGAATGAAGTAAGATTATTCATTTCTATGAGGCCTGTTTTTCAGCTGCTTGATTTGGCATTTGTTCTTCTGAAATAATTAAATGATTTATGGTTTATATTTTTATTGGACTTCCTGGTTTTAACTTCAATAAAGAAAGATGCAACAAAAGGGTTGGCCATATTATTGTGATTTGGTTTGGAAAGTTCTTAATGAAACTTCTTTTTTCAAATAAATCAGAATTATGTTACAGATACTTTAAAAAAATGGTTAAAATCAGAAAAAGACAAATCACAGATTTAACATCAAGTAATGTACCTGCATGTCGATAATTCAGAATCAAGATAGCATTTATTCCAGAATAGCGCAATTTAAACTCACAAATTTATTTAAAAGGAATAAATTGAATTAAAAAGAATCAAATTTTTGCAACTTGTCCTTAAGCATGATGTGCGAAGCTATTATTCATTCCAGCAATGAATGAAAACAGTTTCCCTCAGACAAATGCTATTACCCTAAGAACTACAATTCTTGCCTGCACCTGAATCTAGCGCAATCTCTCAATGTAATTACCTCAATTTCTGTCAGTCGACTCCGCGTTGATCTCCGCAAGTCAGTAAAATAGAACAGGTTGCAGTCATCAGCAGTACTCTTAAACCAATATATCTTCCGTAGGATTATCCTACAAAAACAGATCTCATAGGTTCCATGACTTGTTTTTGCTGAATGTTGGATATCAGGCAGGAAATAACAAAAAGAAAAAAGCCATTGGTCTCTGATATTCACTATTTTCCCCAAAAACATATTTTTTAAATGATTTTTATCTCTTATATATAAGTAATTTTTTAATTTAGACTTGAAAATAACTGACTTTACAGGGTATGGCAGTAAAATTAGGATTTAGGAGAGTACAATTTAGTCTATGAAATATCATTTCATATTAATTTTTTAAATATTGGTATTGCAGTTGCTACAGATTTAGGGTTGCTGAATGAGTGCCTAGATATAAAAAGCTCCAAGCTTATACACAGTCATGGAGGAGGACTATATGATTCAAGGCTTCATAACATTAATTTCTATTTTTACTCGCCCATGTAAGATACTGAATTGATATAATTATTCAAATTCTTGTCATCCCGTCATTTTCTTTTCATATAAACGTCTTGTGTGGTTGCTACCTGCATGTATGTTTTTTTGAAAGAAAACTAATCATAAAAAATATGAATATATAAACTTGCTGAATGAGTAATTTAAAGACTCCAAATTTGTACACAATGACGGAGCAGGACTTATGAAATAGGCTTCATGTTACTTATGAAGCAGGGTCATCGAGGTAACTTTCCTTCTAGCTTGTTACTGAGCCCAGTTGGTAAAGTGGTTAACTCTCATTGTTAAAGTACCAAGTTCAAGTCTTTTCAGATATTTAAATTTGTATCATCTGTCCCCTGCTTCATTAAGCATCTAGAGTCAGTCTTGGCAAATTCCTTCCAATTGCAACTTCATTCAATCTTTTGTATGAATATTTCTTATAATTTGTAATGGTAAGTCATCGAAATTACAATATTTACACATCCTACGATGACTTATGGTTTTATCAAATTTTGTATTCATGACATATAATATATGGACACGAAAGCATAATTCCAATGTTATTTGTCGTTAAGAAAAGACATTGATTTTCCAAACGGTGTTTCCTTTTTATAGCTCCTGTAAGATAATGTTCACGACTTCAACGTTCATTTTCGGTAATTTGTGCGATTATTAAATCTTTTGAAGTTTAAGAGGTATGTTGTCGATCTTTATTAGTCTATTATAATGATATTGTAAAATCTTATCATTAACTTAAACGTAATTCATCGAGCTTCAGCTATCCTATAGAAATATAAACTACTCGATAATTAATTCTCGAATCACCGATGTACAATAACAACGTGCTCTTGCGATCGTATTCTGACAAATATTTGTTTTAATTTCGACTAAAAAATATTGATAAGTTTGAAATTTTATCAAATCGAAGAATTAAAATAGGTAACACAGCCTTAGAAAAATCATTCTTAGCACTTCTTGAAATCGGGTTTTTTCCATACTCGATCGGGTACGCGGGTTAGGCGGCCTGAAATTGGGTAAACCTGCCGAAATCGGGTAATATGCCATGTATGCATATATTGATATGAACTGATACCTTTTTTTTAAACTATCCATTTCTATTTTTATTTTCAGTATACACAGAAAGTAATACGACTATTATTTCAAGTACAATTTTGCAACACTGCCATTAGGCAGCAAATACTGTCTTCCTATCACATGGCATATGCACTTACACTTCAATTCATGATAAGTCAAAAAGAAACTATTTCTAATCTTAATAAAATATTTTACAGACAGCTTATTGGAAATTTTACTAATTGATAACCTGCACATGTTCAAGTGCTATATTTTCAAGAACACATTTCTGTAACCATCTACAACTTGATACATTACAAGTCAATGAGAAAATAGTACAGAATCCTAAAAATTTATTTTCCAGACAGCTTATTATAATTTTGCGACACGGATGGGAAGAAGTGCCATTATCAGGCAGCATATCTCCTGATACTATCGTCCTAAGAGCTCATCTCCTTTAACCACCTACACTAAGTGGTGTGGAAACTACTTTAAGAAGCGATATGTTTTATGCCTACCAGGAGCGAAGTTGGGTATTATAACATGTGTGTTTAATGCACCAGATTCAAGGGATTACCTGGGTTAGAGTGTCTTTCACATGTTTGTGGTTGGAGGAAAAATGGGGCTTCTTTGAAAAAAATATTATTATCTCTCCTACAGTGAAATAATTTCCTGTCTTCATTTTTTCTCTGACTGTTATTCATTGAAGATGTTTGTTTTCAATATTCCCGTTTTTTAACGATAACTCTTAACCCATATTCTTAAAGGGGCAATCTCGTTGTTTAAATTTGGGCATTATGGGGTACCAGATAAAATAATTATTAAAAATGATGTAGATATTAATAAAATGTTATATTCAGGTCCTAATACCTGCCTAGGGCATTAACTACTTTATTACCATGAAGGAATTATTCTTTGAAGGTTCTAAGCAAGATCCATCCACCATGTTTTGAAAATTTTAAAAGACACAAATATAAGCAAAACTTGAGAATCAGGCATGCACTAAAATAACAAGTTGGAGACAGTAGGTGATAAAATTTTGCTGAATTTGTTGCACAAGATAAAAATGCAACTGAATTGTCAATGATTAATAAAAGTATGGAATGTTAGAAATTTTCAGTTTCAAATGGTTAACATTCAATTTTGCTAGGATCCCTCTTTGTGCATGTTTAATGCAATGCCGCCTTGAAATTTGAGTTTTTATTTATATGAACTTAATTATTCATCTTAAGTAAGTCCTTCTTGATCATACACTTTACCAAAAAAGTTAAACTTATTTATTGATCACTATTGACTTAAAACCATCATTAATCTTTCATTGAGAACCAGTTACATTTGATAAAGCTTTTTTGGTGACCAAAGATATGCAAAGGCAAAAATTTGATCTCGGAAAAAACTGAGCAACACATTAAAAGTTGGTAAAAATGAAATGAAAATTGATACCTAATTTTGAAAAAAAGGAGAAATGTTAAAAAATATCTATGAAATGAACATCTCGTTTTTATCTAAAATTCCAACAATACCTAATAAAAACCTCTCATAAAAGATCTTAACAAATCTAAAGTCATAATGACACCTAGTTTATACAGATCTGTTTGAAATAATGATTTATTGCAAACTTGCACTTAAAATTTAAATATTTAGTAAAAGAATTTGATAATAAGGATGTGTAATCTAGAAAACTGAGATCTGTGATGGAAACTTATTTTTTTATGCAAATTTCTGGATCAAATGCCATGAGTTATTACGTAAAAACAAATTAACATTATCGAGATATGCAAATTCATTGAACATTCACACCCAAAATTTTGCTTTTTGAAATGGATTTTGACACTCACATGTTTTGCACAGACAAAAAAAAGTAGAAACAATATGATAGACAAAAAAACTATTTGTCATTCATATTTTTTGTAATAAGCACCTTGTCTGCATGTCCCAGAATAATCAAATATAGCCTTTCTTTAGACAGTTCCCATAGCAGATTAATAGTTAAATTGTTATTACTTAGTTGTTTTTTTCTGTGCGGTCAAAACAGAAAAATAAAATTGAAAAGATAAACCCTGATGCTGACTCAACCAAAAAGCAATTATTTTATTAGGGGGCGTCAATGATTTTAAAGATAATTTATATAAAGATATAAAGATATAAATTTCAGATATTTATAGAAATTAGTTGTATGTCATCTATATCTGCAGCGATATTTTCATAGTGAATTTACAAAATCTTAAAGAACATCAGATTCTATTTTTCAAGATAAAAAAGTTATCTTAAAGAGAGCTATTGCACAAGATGTCGACAATCATAAATAACTCTTATAAATAATTAGCAGTTACTTTAAGGCAAAAAATTTCTATTAGTCCTGCACCTCCACATCTGGACGCTAATTTTCATTTGAAAATAATCTACCAATTCAACCTATTTCCCTGATTATACAATAATCAGTTTATTCCCCTAAATTTAAGCTAATTATTTCACTCTTAGCCAGCCAGCACCTGTTTTCAAATCAAAGATGTTTATTATCATTGTAAATGAATAGGTTATATGGTTCTACAGGTAAGCACAGCCACTTAATGATCCAGAAAATCTTCTGGATTTAACATCATTATAATCAACTTTGAATGATATTCATTATTTCAAACTTGGCCTGAAAATCACTGTGAATAAGCCCATATGTTTGAACTCTATAACTACATTACATTCCATTTTGATTGCAAATCAAACATTTGAAATTTGGGGGTGGGGTGGGCACCTAATAACAGGGGGGGGGGGGGGGGGGGGGGGGGGGTAAGGTCACCTTTTTTACAGGCAACTTTTAAAAGCAAGTCAACAATGGGGACCTCCCCTTAACCCCCTTGATCGATCACTGAGGAAAATTTGTTTTATGATCTCATCAATAATGTAACTGAGAAACTCAATATTAATTTTGCACATGTGCACACATGAAAATTAAAACACTGCTTATGTCTCACCATATCTGCAATAACATGATATACATTATGAACAAGTTGAGCTTACAAACAAATTGAGAGCAATTTTGCTTCATGAAATTTACATATTCTCTATCTTTTAAAGATGATTATTTTGACAAGAAATATCTTTTGATTGATAACATAGGTATACCAAATTAGATACACAAGGTGAGTGTCTATCATAAGTGATATGGGTTGGTTTAGAGTAACTTATCTAACTAGCGATCTGTGTTCATTCTAAGTACACATTCCAAGATGATCGTAAACTGTCTCTTGACCTTTTGGTAAGGTCAAGGTCAAGGTTAATTAACCAAGTTCTGATCAAAGGTGAATTAAAAGTCGTTGGCTGAATTCTAATTCATCCAATGTCTTGGAGACATTCGGTTTTTGACTTTGTTGATAGTGATGAAAAAGTAATATTTACATAAATGATCAAGCAAAAATTAATACTAATAAGTGATAAATTAAAGGTGCAGTAGCATGTTTGTTTAAATAGATTAATTTCTTCAAATTTTCTCTAATAAACTTTTGTTTATGCCAAATGTATCTGTTGGTAAAAACAAAAAAATCCAAAAAGCAGCCATTTTTGTGTGAACACCTTTTAATAAATTGAGGTAATGAAATGGACTGCATAGCTTAGGTGATCATGTCATGTTCATTTTAAAACTGTTCCTTTTGATTTAAAAACACATTGTCTTTCACTTGGAAACCTTTAATTCTATTTTCTAAAGAACACTTTCTAACACAATTTAATAGAACGTGCCACTGCCCCTTTGAGACATGGACAACACTTTAACATCATCAGAGAATTTCTGACTTTAAGTTTGTTTTCAGATTAATTGAAATATTTAAAATACTGATATAATATTTGTTGGTTTTCACTCAGATGCCGCAGATTGTTTACGTAGACATCTGTTCTGTTTACACACAAACCCACTTGCTAATTATCAATCGACCTATGACATTCATTAGTGACGCTACCTTGAGATGGCAAAATAACAGATTGATTGGTTTACAGCATGACAAACTAATTTGGGCCAACATAACATTGCCTCCTGTAATTTCCAGTGTTGATGGATTGACAAAATAAAAATATTTACAGAAATAGTTTGTATATATACAATATACATTTCAAAAGTGTCAATGTTGAACAAAATATGAAATTTAATATTGAAAAGTAATCAAAATTTGAAAGTTTTGAAAATGTTGCCAGCTGTGACATCTTTATAAAAATATTTATATATAATATTTAAATTATATATTGCAAAACATTTCAGTATTTCAATATTTTGTTATTAACTTCAGTACAATAAAGAAGTTGATCATCAATAAAATTCCTTACTCAAATTCATTGTAGGGTTATATAATGTGTTATTTCCTGAAGGCAACTAGACAATCAAAATGGTTCCTTTGGTTTACTTTTTATGTAAATGTATCATGGCAAATCTCGGAAAATGTTATCAGTATGTAAAGAAGACAATCAGCGAGACCTTGCACTCTTGAAAGAAGACACACAATATGAAGCATCACCTAGCAAACTGATCAGGTTAAATATATTTGATGTGAATGTAAATTGGATGCAAATTGACTGATTTTTACTACTCACTGAGTTTTACTATTGACTGCGTTTTACTATTGACTGAGTTTTACTATTGACTGAGTTGTACTATTGACTGAGTTTTACTATTGACTGAGTTGTACTATTGACTGAGTTTTACTATAGACTGTGTTGTACTTTGGCCGTAACCAATATCATTTCAGAGAGTTTGAGTGTGAATATTTCTATAAAGAGAGAACTTGTCTAACGTAAAAAGAAATATAATTTAAGAACTAAGAGACAGTCTAAGCCAGCTTTGATTAAGGTTGTTCTTGAGTTTATGACTTTTCTATGACCGGAAGGACAGGATTTATTGGCATATAAAACCATTTCGGCTTGGTGGAACAGACCGTCAGGACCACTCAGCTAATAAAATCTCAATTGGTTATTGCAGAATTATTCTTCTTGAATTGGCAGATAATAATAAAAATGTCTCTTGTCCTTTTTTCATTGCAGTCAAGTAGTCATTGAAATCATAAAGTGATGTTTATCCAATTGCCACAATGTTTATACCTTTCAACTTGAGCTAATCATTGATTTGTATTACTCGTAATGGTACATCAGTGTTTGTTCAAACTGTATGATTGATGAGCAATGGTTAAAGAACAATGGTAATTAATGTAAAGGATTTTGACAAAAATATTTATGAAAAAATTAAATCTTAAAATCCAAATCTAATAAATATTAAAAAAACTTTATTTACGCAAGTAGCTCCAAACCTTTAAAACATGGTCTTTATTTATATTTCTAGTTGTAAGATTATTCATCAAACATCATAACGATTTGTCTCATACCCTTTTGAACAAAAATGATGAAATAAAAAAGTCCAATGTTTTCAATTCTTTAATTCCCATACTATTTTCAAAACAAGATAAAAAAAACAAATTTCATTCATGACATCAGCGCCATGTTTGGTACTCTCCAGAATTGTCTTGTAGTCTTGGAGAGTTGCAGGCAGGACAATTCCTCTCCCAGACAAGAGTCTAGTAGGATTTTGCCCAAGAACATAAAAGATGAGGCCAGGCCTAATGCTTATCCATATGGATAACAATGGCCATATGATCTCACTTCATGTTTCTTGGAGAAATTGGTAGCGCCAACGGCATAAAGCCAGAAGTGTATGACAGAAGGTCAGCATAAGCATATGAATGGCAAATATTTGGCTTATTTATGAATGGATACTAGTTAATGATCAACAAATATTTATAGCTTGATGCAGTATGGTAAACTATCTGTGTTTTTGGATCACATATCTGTGATTTTGGATGCCTCATGAGGACATATCTCTTGACTGAAGCAAACTTATCACTGATCTATGTTCTATCTTTGGACAGAAGATCTTAAGGAGGATGAAAATTGTTGATGTAATTTTTGTCTTGTTTTCTGATACAAGTGATGATGATATTGATTACATAACTACAACTTGTAATCACATATCAGTGATCCAGTGTTACTTTGGACAGCAGGTCGGTTTTGGCAAAGATAGATGATAAATGTGAGGATAAAATTTGCTTTTGTTTTTGTGATAAAAATTGATTGTTGAATTCTAATCTGGTGAGCAGGTTAGCTACCATGAATTCATATGTGGACATGATGTTGGAATCAAGACAATTATCAACATAACAAAACTTATTTTCTATTTTAATATCTAGCCAGGAAAAATAATTTGTAAAGTTTTTTTGTCAGAGTAAGCATCATTACAAAAACAATTAACATTCATCAATATTTATAATTTTCTTCAGAAAAGCTATACATAAAAATAACTTGAAAGCTTAACCACTCCTAAATCACTGAATTATTCATGTTCTATCCATCAGAGATTGATAAGATAGTAGAGGGATAAACCTGAAGACAGCCTGTTTTCTTATCACTGAAATTTCAATTTAGAAATCTTTAGAAACAATCACACTTCATATGTATATATGTAAATGTATGTAGTTATGTTAATGTACATCAAATACACGGCCAAAAATATCAAGAGAAATTATAAGATACATTTACTTTAAATAGAATGATAAATATTCTCTTAACACAATACATATACAATACATATACATCATCAATTTGGTTTATCAAAATAGATATATAGGCCTTCCCTTGACAGAATATCAAAAAATGTATCTATCCCCTCTCCAACACATAGCTATATTATTGAACCAAGGAATATTCACAGATGCTTAAAGAACAGGGGATGGTTCGTACTACACACAAACAAACCAGCCATACAGACTAAATAGTGCTATCATCAACAATCCTAGAGAACGGGGGGGGGGGAGGGGGGGGGGGGGGGGAGGGGGTTGAAGGGTTTTGAGGATTGAAACTGAATATGGATGTGTGAAAATCTTTCTAAATTCAAAATTAATTCTGTTAAAAATAAAATATGTTTCAAAACATGATATAAACACTGCTAAAAATATATAGAGGATATTTGACATTTCTCGTCGAATACCATGGATATCTCATAGAGTGAAGTAGAAATTTATATTTTCACGAGTGGCATAGCCCAGAGTGTAAATATATGACATCTACTTCACGAGATGAGATATTCGTGGTATTCGACGAGAAATGTCAAATGTTCTATTTATTATGTTTCCCAAAACCCCGTAAATTACCCTAACTATATGAATGGAGAAACTTAAACGCTTCGCTAGCGCGGCGGTTGCATGACGTCATTCAATTGTTTAATGACGTCAAAGACGACGTCATATGATTGTTGCATTATTTCACTGAGTAGAATACCATTTTTATTTCACTCAGTGAAAATACGGGTTTTATTTTCACAGATAAATGGATTATTTCACCATTTGAAATATAATAAATGCATATACAAGACTACCTCGGGTGTGACTCCTTATAAAAAATTATAAAATTAGTAAGGTATAGGAAGAAGGAGCACACCACTTCCATATATAAGAATTAATTCATGGATATATCATAACAAATATTTTTAACGAAACTCGAACACCCAATCTTAAACGATCTTACCAAGAAATCTAACAAGGTCTGTGAATATTGGCAAGGAAAGGATTGAGTTAGGGAGGGGGATACATGTTAGGGGGATACATGCTGGAGGGCATCATACCTGCCGGAAGATACCTTTGTGTATCAACATACATAGACATATGGTCAAGATGGTCTATGATACGAGCAAGATTTGGCAGAATAGTCCTGAAATGTATCAGATAATTTATGTTATGTGCTTGATATTGACGCTCCCTGTTGTTGGTTGCAATCAATCTGGTCTAGAGGATATACATCGTGGACAGCGAAATGCCTACCTACATTGCTTACATGTCTATGTGGGTCAGACTTTATTTACTTGATGGTACAAAGAGACTATTTGGTACAGAGAATGTTGTACAGTCAATGTAATCGATACATAGTCAAAGCTCAAGGAAGTTATACGGCTAATCAAATCGTTGGGAGGAAGGGCACTGCGTTCAAGTGAAAGTGTTTTTCCTGATCTTAACATTTAAAAAATCAACTGAAAAGCTTTGAGGAAAAGTTAATTTTTGATAGAATTGCAAAATAAGAATGAAATTAACAGAGTACTGTCTAATAAAATCTAAAAAAGCATCTAATATTTGGATTGCATTTGTTGGATGATGTGACAAAACAACAAAGAAGAGCCAAAAAATATATCATTTTCTTTTAATGTTAGAGACATATATGTTGTGCAGTGATGTAAACTGTCACATGCAAAATAGTCAAAGAAGCACAAAACTTTCCTTTGCATCGAAAACACAGATTGACGATAAAGCAATGAACCAGCCTGCCACAACAACCTTGGAAACACATCCAATTCTAAGTTGATGATGGATTGAAAGTTTACGCCTTTGAAAACAAATTTACACCAATTCAAAATTTGCTTTTGCAATCTGCTGGAACCGATATGAAATCCAAGTGGGTGCGAACTGTTGAGATAAAAATGTCTTCAGCTGCAATGTCTCGTTGTTCTCATAGCAACATCATAAACAGTGGAGTTTTACAGGGTGATGTTTTCTCTCCTTAACTATTAGGTCTGATATGTCAGTTTTGACAGATGGTCATGCAATTCAGGTAAAAAGTATACAGACTAATTAAAAAGTCAACAATTACTTATCAATGTATGTAATAATTATTTTTCAGATCATATTTACTATCTATTTTCACCATGGAAACAATAAATATCATCAACATCAAAAGAGAAACCTAATATAAATGATAAAGATATTAGAAGAATGTTTGGAAAACATCAGACTTTGATACCATTTGGACTTTATTGGTTGAACAAATTATCTTTTATAGGAAAATTAACTCAAATTTGCAAAATTTAGAAAAATAGTAAAAACATGTACAGTGAGTTATTAAATCTATATTTCTAATAATTCAAATCCTCAAGTCATTTATTTACTGATACAGATTCAGAACAATCACCATTGATCTCTGAACAGATGTTTGATATACCCTGTCAGGGATTTCATTTAGACGTTTCAGAAAAAGTTATAACATAAATTAATAAATGACATTGCCTTGACAAACTGATGCTTCCAACAAATGTTAGTTTAATTAGTGAAATAAATTTTTCTGAAACAAACAAAACAAAACTATTGATTGTGATTTTGTTGACTAAACCAAGAATTTTCTAAAAAAAAATTCTGAAACACATTGATTGTACAATGATTATGACATGCTTTTTATATGTGATAATGCATATGTATTGTTCAAGTCACTTGGTCTGCAATGTATGATCGAAGTATTGCCCAGTTTTAAGGGCAACCACTCATATGTGAAGGGAAAATGAAGGCTAAAAATGGTTTTGGTTAGTCTGTAGGACTCTGAGAGATTTTTAAATCTGTCATCTTAAAAATCCTTTTAAAAAAAGGTTACACATTCAAGATCAAAATATGTTAGACAACTAAGTAGATATCATCTTGCTGTTAATCGTTATGATGAAGAACATGTCAAATTAAAATCAAACATTAGTTTAAACAAACATTTATTGCAAGTAAACTAACAATTTACCTTCTTGGTTAAGTTATTTTGAAAATAATACTATTTATGCAGTTTAAACATGGAATACAGATTTAGATTGTAGATGTTTGTGACAATTTGATGGTTTTGATAACTTTCTTATTAACCCTTAAGATGCGGGTCCCGGAATATTCCGGGATGAAATTAGCTTTGCCCGCAAGTCCCCTTAGCGGGATGCGAGTAGCACACTCTATTTTTCTCACGCTAACTAATTATGACCGCGGGTCTCGGTAGCGGAGCCCGGAAATTTATTGCCTAGCAGTAGTCTCAGTTCAACGCTTGTATTTTCGTTCCGGCTCTCGCTAAGCAACCGTGTTTTGTTTCGTTGGTGTTCTAAATAATGCGCGAACATGCTCCGAAAGTTATGAGAGTATTGATAATGTTTATCGTACCGAAAATAAGCGTTAAAATCACTCAATTTTCCCCCACTCCCCGCCGCACGTGCTAATAGCCTGTGGGCACTTTCTCCCCGCTCGCACGAGCTTACCGTCCCGCGCGTGCTATCGTTTGCTTACAAGCCTGCACTCACACCAAACGTACAACCTTATATCGCACGCCCTATGCTCTGAACATTTGGGCGGATTTCAATACCGGTTGGATCATTTGAAAGAGCAGAAAATTGTCTTCAATTCAATATAAAATACATAACTACACTACCTGAATTGAAGATACAGCATGTGCCGCAAAAAAGGTGATTTTTACATATTTTTAGTTTTACACCATTTTGTCACACCAATTTTTACATGATGTGTTCAACGTATTTTGACAATTTTTATATCATAAGATAGAGAGAAAGATTGTCTTTCTTTCCATGTAAAATGTGTACATGCGCAAAAATAAATAAAGACACAGCAAGCGCCGCACAAAAAGCTAATTTCTCGATTCAAATCATGTAAACTGAACGGCGATTTTGACATGTTCCTTTCTTTCGCTCATATCTTCTCAACAGCTAGGCGTATTTTGAAATTGATTACCTAGTGATAAAGAAGGAATAATTGTCTTCGATTTGATATAAAAAAATTATATACACCATATAGAATAAAGATACAGCAAGTACCGCAAAATTGTGACTTTTGTTTATTCTTTACGTTTTTACCATTTTCTCGCACTTTATATCACATAAAGTTCTCGGTAAATTTTGCAATTTCATATATCAAAATATAGAGAAAAGGATGATCTTTATTGCAATATAAAATTGGTATGTACAAGAAAATCAGAAAGGACCCGGCGCACATCACACAAACAGGCAATTTCTCTATTCATATTTTGTTGACCGAGAAGCGATTTATTTTCAACTGCTTTTTACACTTCCTATCCATTTAACGGCAGAGCACATTATCAACATTTTTATATCACAATAAAGAGGAAAGGATCGTCTTCAATTCTATATAAAATTTGCAAATTACAATTAGACAATAAAGGAGCGGTTAGTGATGTCGCAATTATCAAAATCTGTTCTAAAATACCCGAGGGTACCATCTTTGCAAACTTTATATATCCAAACCAAGTGGTACATATTTATTATTTTCATATCATCGTAAAGCAGAAATAAATACCTTCATTTTCATGTGTAAGTTGCCCATATTTGAACCAAAATAAAACGTGTGGAAACGATGCGACATATGTTGCGGTAAGGCGATTATCAAAGACTTTATTACTAGCTATACCCACGTTTCGTTGGTAATAACTTCTAATTACAGTGCAAAAGATTGTTATGATTTATTTCTTCGTAAAGAAGAATAAATTGCCTTCAATTCCATATATAATTTGCATGTATACAAAGCGAATAACATGATTTATAAAGTTGGAAATAAAGACAATTTATATTGAGTGTGAGTGTATGTTTCAACGGGGATATCCCGCCTGCACGCGCTGAGCGCGTGCGTTTGCCCGGGGCTCTTAGCTTAGTAATATTACTGTGGGGGTCAGAACGTTATCGGGATTTATCATTACCCTGTTTTCGTAATTTATATCTTTCGTTTAGGATGGCGTATCGTAATAAAATTTATCGTGAAATATAGAGCAAGAAATCAGCTTCAATTCCGTATATAATTTGCATGTGTGCACTCAGTGATTAAATGATTTTATAATGTTTGAAATGAAGACAATTTTTAAAATTTAGTAAAATTCGTTCCAGACATATTATAAAAATAATTTTTATATCGATGTGAAGAGGAACCATTCATCTTTAGTTTCGTTTTGATTTCGCGCATGCGCTCTTGGAATTTATTGAGTTATGGCGCCCGAATTGAAAACAAGTTTACTTCAGTTGTAGAAACTGTTCCAGGCGTGATAGAAATTTCATTCAAAGTGTCAAGTAAGTATCATCCATTTGTAACACGGGATTCGCCGACTAGCTTTGTATAAAACGACGACAACGTCCGTATTCCGCCATGTAAACACGCCATATGTTGTTAAAACGGTCGCATCTGGCGGAGCTGGAAAATTCGGCCACAGGGGCTAATTGCATTATTACCGTAGCGAGGCGAGTGCTGGAAAATTCAGCCACGGGGGCAAAACTGGTCAAAATAATATTCAGCAACGGAAGGGTTAAATATGCGAGAATTTCTTTTTGAAGTTATTTTATTTACTATTTAATTATTTTTGATAAACTTTTATTCAGTAATATATTAAGAATTTTTCTAAAAAAATTATTTTCTAAACTGTCAAAAGTAGTATATGTATTTTCTTCAAATAAACCACTCTACTACCTGAGTTGAGAACAAAGGACAGCTGCATAATTATTTAACAAACACTGTGTTTAGGTCAAGTTATTGAATAACAGACCCCCTCCGTCAAAACCAGGAAATGTTTCAAATAGCTTGGAACCATTCCAAAGTATTTGACATTCTAGTCAGGAATCGTCAAGTTCTTGGTTTAAAAGAAATGCAACATAAGGTGGAAGGTAAATAACGACCTAAACGCTCAGGTAAACAGCTAATTAATGAGCAGGTATACCGTTATTTGTAGAAGAAAAGCAAGACTGAGTCCAAGAATTTTGGCAATGGAACCTATGTAACATTGTCTAGAGCTTTCTATATCTATTTAAAGAGTCCATTAAAGAAAGTGTACAGTCATCATAGAAAAATTGTAACATTGAAGTTTTCAAAATAATTAAAAAAAATATATAATGGCTTAAATTTCATTTTAAAATAATATTTAATTATGGTGTCATTGAGAATTATGAGTGCATCCAAAAAGCTAAATATATATTTGTATATATCTTAAGATCATGCATACAAACACACTCACACATACATACATGCATACATACATAATACATAAATACATACATAAAAAATAGATACATAAAAAATAGATAGATAGATACATATATACATACATACATACATACATACATACATACATACATACATACATACATACATACATACATACATACATACACTATACATATCCTATTTGACTTACAGAAAAGTGTTTTATGAATTTAAAAAAAGTTCTGTGTCTAAATCCTTGTTGATTTAAAAAAATCATTCAGTGAATATGTATACATGATTCTTGATTTGATATTTGAAACTGTAACAAAGGCTCTTTTGTTTCTCAAGACTAACTTAGCTTAGCAAACCTGGACTCAGAAATAAAGAGAAACAAAGACAATGATGTCGGATCTTAACCTTTTTTACTGGGTCAGGGTAAACCTACAAATCTCTCTGTTAAAACATTCTATCCTTCGATGTCTGCCACACAGTTTTATGAGATTTTTCTCACTGGTAACTGAGAGGTAGAAGAAATAAACATCTTGGCCAACAAAAATGACATCAGTTGGCAGCGTACATTTCAACTGTTGAAAAATTGTATTTAATACTTTTTCCTTTGTTTATTTTTGTTCAATTGTTGACAGGTTTGTGGTAAAATTGTAATTGTTAACAGCATTTTAGTCAGTGACCATATGATCATATTTCCTTTAAATTTGATTATTTCCTCATATTTCCTCATTTTTCTATGTTTTGGCTTTTCAAAAAAATTTTATGCAACAAAAGAAATTGTATTTTTTAAGGTTGTTTATTGACTTCACCCGGCAGCTCAATGTACCAAACCATTTTTGAATAACAGAGGACAAAACATTCACCTATTCAAACCAATTTTTTTAGGTGTAGATTCTTGACTGCTGTCAAGCATGTAAATGTCACTGCTTAAACCTTTCATTCCATTCTGGCTTAATTCTTTATTGGAGTTGCTAACTAATTAAGAAATTAATCTGGTTAGGAATTGAGTCATTTTTTATATAGATATATACCTTGAGTGTTATTAAAACAGTAGTCAAAGAGTTCATTTGAGCTTGTATCAAGGTTTCACCAGGATCAAGTTAAACCAAGACCTTTGCTCTGCAGGCCATTTTTGATCAAATTTTTGAAAGGATTTGCAATTCTTACCAATAAAAGACACAAGAACATCACATATAGATAATATCCATACCAAAATTGATATCGCCAGATCATAGTTTTTTAACTCTGCCTTTGATATAAGATAAAGTCATAAATTAGACTGACCTGGTCAAAACTTCAAAACAGGTTTGCAGCCTGGAGTTGTTTTAACCCCTAACAGGCACAATCACATCACATAAGTAATATCCAGAAGTTTACACGTCATCAACTTTTCAAGTTATGCTCCATGAATAATTTTGGCACACAAGATACAAGCCCTATTTACTGTCAACTAATACTTTAACTCATCCCTGATCAGCAAATTTAACTATCTTCTAACTCTGCTCATTAAAACAAATTACGAAATTTCCTATAAGCTTGTTATTGAGATAATTGTAAAAAATATGAAAATAATTTAAAGTATGGTCCAAATGTCAGTTCAGTGCTTATATTTATGATCCAGCTCTCTGTAAGCCGCTGATTTGTTGATGTTATTGTTGTTCTAAATAATGAGGGTATATGTTCTAAAAGTATTATAGAAATTGATCATGTCTATGGTATTCATATCAAATAACTGCACATTTTGCTATTTAACCCACAATGTATTCATAGATAGCAAAAGCGTTATCCAAAACAAATTAACAAAATAAAAGTGTGAGTATAGTTATAAAATAGAAGCCCTATGCATTTTATGCATCCAACAAAGTCCAAATCTTGCTTTAAGACTTCCCATTATTTAATTTCAATGGATCACCAAATCATGATAAAGATTCACAACAGGACAGTTACCCAATTCCTCCCCAACCACATAATGTTTAACAACAGTAGCTGATAAACTCAATTACTTTAATCTCCCGGAAATAGACCTCTTTACTTATGTTAGCCTACACCGGGGGAACTGATCGGTGCCGACGCTAATCTTAACGTGTGTGGTCATTTGTGCCCAGAGTAGGCTTAATAGTCTTGGAATTAACTGATCATGGGTATTAAAGCGCCACCACCTCAAAGAAAGCTGTATTTGTATAATAGGAGAATTGGCTCTCGTTCAGGTAGTTAGTTTGTAGGGTGTTGAACAGATCTTTGGTTGATGTCTAGCGTGGAAAAACATGTGGCGCCTAATTAAGTCTAGGAAAGATTGGGTAGATTCTTGAGAGTCTTTTGGACAGATTTTGAGCTCTGAAGGTAATAGTGAACTTAACAAGTTTGGAAAAGTTTGGTTTACTTTGATTGAATTAATTGTTAATAGTTGTTATCTGGTTTGGTTTGGTTAGATTGGACGCTGTTCAGATTACGGTGTGTGTATCATGGAAATAGCTACAGGAGGAATAAAGTCTAACAGAGTCTGGATTTTATGTTTCCTGCTGGGCTGATTTTGGAGCGTTTTTGTCAGTAATATCATTAGGACACAAAGTAAAGAGAAATTTAGCGGGTTACAAATTTAGTTTTCTTGAAGGAAAGAATTTATAGTCTCTGGCATGGTAAATTGGGAGAGAAATTTGATTGACTAAGTAAAAGATTTGGTACATTGATAATATAGTTTGATTGTTGCAAAGTTTTGAAAATTTTGACTATAATACGAAGTGAAGTTAAAAAAATATATACATCTTTGAAAGCCCTTTTTACATGTTTATGTTAGAAATTAGCAAGAAATTGAATGGTATCAAAAATAGAATTAACACGAAATAAAATAAGCATAAATGAATCATTTTATGGCTTTTCACTTCGATACCCCTACACCCCTTACCAAGAGCCTACCCAGTGTACCCCAAAGAGCTGCACCTAAACCTCTCACTCAAGGGAACCAGACTGGTGTATACTGACAGAGGAATGAGGTGGACCAGTGTTTCCATCGATGTGAGAGATTGACTGTGATACCTGATTAACCTCTAACGAAGGAGCAGGAATCCCAGTCTGCTCTCCGCTGTCAGATGAGTGATGTTTGGAGTTGCCTTATCACCTTGTCTGGTCAATGATCTGACCCTTTTCTTGACCAGAGCATTGACCCCTCCATTTACCAGATCGCTGATCATCTGTATTGGTAGATCAATATTAGCAGGGGGCTGATATGCATTTAATTCTTTTTTGCCTATGTCTTTATAACCTAAAGGTATCCCGCCATCGCCCTTGACCAATGCTCAGACTCTTCCTTCTCCTTGACCAGCTGTCTATCCATCTGTATATGTTTATAACTCATAGTTCCCTGAGGTGCTTTTCATTCTTCCATACCTATGTCTTGAGTGCTTTTGGCTTTCACCTGTCCCTACTCCTTGACCAATACTCTTATCCTCCCTCCCCTCCTTAATTGACCAGTTGTCTGACCATCTGTATGGCTAAAGATATGTTTATAGTTAATTGATATGCATTTTATTTTTTCCTTACCTATGCCTTAAGAACCTAGCTAGGCCTTAACCCCCCCTCTCTTGACCAATGGTCTGACCCTCCCCATTCCCCCTGACTTGACCAGCTGTCTGACCATCACTGTAGGTACATCACTGATAGCAATTCTTTGATGTTCATTATCACACTTCCTTTCACCTGTACTTCTGACCCCCTCCCTGCCATTCCTCCATCACTATGATGTTCTGACCCCTCCCCCTATTCCCTTGACCCATGATTTGACCATCTGTACAAGTACATCACTGATAGCAATTCTTTGATGTATATCTTCGGTCACTTTCCTCTTGATAAAGCTGTTACTTGAGTGGAAGAGAGACTCAAGACTTATCAGGCATGTTCTTTTTTTTCTTGGATGAAAAACTGTTCTTTAAGCACCTTTTCTTTTTGACTTTTTAGGTATTTTTTTTTTATGTTCAGCTGAAATATTCATTTTTAAGTATCTTAACCTATTGACTTCTTCAACTATTCAGAGATGTTTGTTAACCTTTTGAGTTTTTTGTTATGTATAAAATATATGGGTTTTTTTAAATAAAAAAATAAAAAATAGTTTTTAAGTGTGTTAACCTTTCTACTTTTACAATATCCATGTATTTTTTTTGCAAGGATAAACTACTAATGTAAGAGCAGGAACACTCAAACTTTGAATCAATGAATTTCAAAATATCTCTTCTTGTTCAAATATAAAAGCATATCTCATACAGCCTGTTGCCTGTATACCATAAGACAATAACTGGCAAAGAAAGACAATTACATTTAACAAGTCTAGGAATCTTAACAAAACCTTCGAAGCCATTTGTGAACCTTTTTTTCCTTAATTTAGAAATTTTTTTGTGATATTTTGTTTAAGATTAAATGTTTCTGTAAAAAAAATTACGTAAATTAAAAAAAAAACTTCAACGAAAACTTCTTTACACATAAGTTTCACCCTCAGTGATCTTTGATATTAAGCATCATATATGTTTCGCACTAAACTGAAAATGAAGTCGGAAAAATATTTACATAACTGATAATTAAAGAAGTTGTTATGATAATCTTGATACAGAGTCAACTATTATTCACAAAAGAGCGCCCTTTAGCAAAAAGTAAACATCTTGCCAACTAACACCAATAAACTAATGAAAGGAAACAGGCATAAAAAAGGCTCATCTAATGCATTTTTCTTGTAATCCGGAGGAAGGAGTTTATCCAAATATTGAGTAAGTATTTTTTGGTTCGATGTCAAAGGGTTGAGGAATTGTTTCTTTACTCAAGAACCTGATAGAGTAGGGTGAACAGAATAGGTCGATGATGGTAAATGTTACCTGTTTTTCATCTGAAAAAAGTTATCAAAGATATAAATTTCATTAAATAATTTATTTAGATTAATGTCAATTTCTTAACCAAAGATTCTTAAGGGGTTCTTTCAATTCTTAATTTTTACAATACTTTTTCTATTGTTCTCAAAATTTTAATTTTTGTTGTGAGTTTTTAAATCTATCTACATACTGTATAGTGCATAATATAATTATATTTGTCTCAGGTGTTTCTACTAAGGAATCAATACTTAGCATTTTCATTTTTTGAACATCAAATATCAACAATATCTTTAATCCATAAAATTTTGATATTTTGTATAACATATCAAAACATGTGTAACAAACATTTGATGTTCTTTGTTACCTTTTAATGCATAGAGTACATATTATTCTCTTGAAGTTATGATTATATAAATAAATACATTTTTATCAAGACAAAACCAGTTACTCTTACATAAAACCTTACATTGTCAGAACATTCCAACATTTGTTGCATGCTGTGTCTGTTGTGGTTATGAAAAATTTCATCTGCATTCTACCATGTAGACCTGTTCCCCTGTGTAACAAATTTGAAAACCCTCTGTAAATCGATAATCAATTTTGTCTGCCCTTATTAAACATTGCAACTTAACCTTACACTCATGGCATTTGGTTTTGATTAAGAAATATATTTTATAATGTATTTGTTCACTGGCTTATCAATGGTTTGAAGGGTTCAAATTGAACTAGTGCAAATGCCAGAGCTTGTTGTCAGCATTTATCTTTCATACTGTTTAAAAGACAAAAAAACACTTACAATGTAAGTATAGCTATCATGACAATCAAATCATCAAGATGAGATCTTGATTTGTCATTGATTAACAAAAACAAACAAACAAACATTATATCAAATGAATGAATAATACTATATCATCTAATAATAAAGGTCAGAAAGTTGAACCTGTTTTACCCAATTATAGCTACAGTGCTTTAGCATGCTGAACAATAATGTTTTAATGTTCATAATTTCCTTTTTGAAAATTATAAAAATCGTCACCAATTCTTAACTGAATAATTTACAGACCACACTTTTGGATCAATATGTAAATTGTTCACATCTACAGTACATATACAAGGTACATATATATGTTGTATGCTGGGCATCAATCCATAAGAGGCATTGTGTAAACATTACAAGTTTACGTTTTCAACAAATTAACCTAATGATATATATTACGTTCCAAAATGCATTTAAATTAAACTTTTATGAGAAAATTAAAAATTATAATTTTTGCATTTTATACCCCAGTGATTCCCAAATCCATGCAAAATGTGTTCCATTGGAAATATGAATAAGATATATACATATGTAATAGAAACATGACATTTCTTTATATCCTCAAAAAATCATAAGTTTTGGCAGAAATATAATAGAATGGATTGAACTAATGTGAACACCTATTTACATGATGTTTGCAGTAATGTTCGCATGAAATGTAACAAAGTTTTGTTGAGCAACTGTACAGTATTTATGAGATCCAAATATCTCTGTATGTCTCTTTCCCCTCATAAACTCACACAATGTTAGGAACGAGAGCTGAAGAGTTCTTAAACATTGATAAAGAGGCAATTACAAGAATGAGGGGAAAGATAAAATGATTTGAAGTGCTGACTTCAATATATATAAACATCATATGAACATATGTGATGATACTTGATGAAGTCTGTTCATCATTCAAATATGATTTATGATGAACAAATGATATATTTTTCTCTTGAATCATTCACTAGTTGATAAGAGTGTTAACTTAATTAGCGTAAAAAAAAAATTCAAGTCTGTGTTGAAGATATTGAGAAAAAGGATAAATTTATGATGTTATCAGTTTATTCTGTAATATTAAGAAACTTCTATTCATAAAATTTACTGATGGTGCCTTCGTGATCAATAAAGTTTTTCAATTTTGTTCATATGTTATTGTAGTTGATTATGATGATGGAAATGACAATGTTGATGATTGTGATGACGACAATCATATTAACACAGAATGAACTTTACAATATAAGTAACGATGATGTCAATGATGATGATGGTGATTATGGTGAAAAAAGATGTTGTTGATGATGATGATGTAGATGATGATGTAAATGATGAAAAAGATGATGAAAAAGAAGATTTTGTTGATGATGAAGATGATGATGAGGATGATGATGATGATGTACATTAGGATGAATATGATGAAAAAGAAGATTGTCGATGATGATGATGTCAATGTTGATGATGAATATGATGATGATGATGATGACCATGCAGATGATGATCATTAAGGTGATGAAAAACTGTAACAATGATCAAGGTTCTGCAAGTTGGGCTACATCCTTACAGCACTTGCCCAGAATGATTAACTTTATCTGTACCATCTATGCAACAAGCATAGAGACTGCTTTCCCTCAATCTGTGGAATAGCAGAGAATAGACTGTTTTAAAGTCTTCAATTCAAGAATAAATATAAAACTGTCTTCAACATTAACAGGCATCATATTTTTAGCCATCTCATCAAAGAAAAAATTCTTCAAAGAGAATACCAGGTTTTGTACTTTCAACAGCAACATCAATCTTCACATAAGAATCTCATTTGAAAAGTAGATGAAAAGCAAGTCTATATTGTTCTTGTGCTGTCAGTGTATTTCATATGCAAAATAAATCACATCGTAAATACAACACATCCATTCAATGAAAGCATTTAAATGCATTATTGATTATAATATTAACCAAAATTAATTCATGACACATAATTTGGTCCTGATTGCAAAGCTTTATGATTATCTTATTCAGTTTAAAAAAAAAGCAATTTCATCTTTTTATAATCAGCGCTTCAACAGAGCCTTAAGCAAGTCTACATCAGCATCCCGTTAGATCCCTCAATTTAGGTTTAGCAATCTGTCTTAATCAGTAAACCTGTGCAAAGGATGTAAGGTCAAGTTGCATCTGTTAACCTTAAAGCTGAACTTAATGTAAAGAGAGAGAAGAAGATATATCTTAGATTGCGGCAAACGTTGATATATTTTGAGTAGGAGATATTTTTTGGGGAAAATGGAGCCATAGCCTCTGTAGCTCATCAGGCTTTGCATGATTTAAGTTTGAAACTTATATTTAAAGAAAACCTTCACATAATATTAGAAAATCCTGTTTTTGGAAATAGTACCACAATCCATTATTGTTGCTGGATATCACCAATATATTTTTAAAAATTTCATAATGATTTTTGTTTCGAGTTAAATTATTTTGTGAATGGTGGCCATGCTAACACTCTGTTAAGTAATTTGGATTTGTACAGTATTAACAGATTACTAGTGGCTACAGCCCCGGTCGATTTATCTTTGTTCATTAATGACCGATGGGTCATTTGCTACTTTCTCTTTCAATACTTAGATCTCTTCTGTTTGGTCTGCTAGTATATCTATATCATTATAGATATTATTTATGATTTAAAGTTTTCAATAAGGAAAATGACAACAATGATTGAAAATGAAAGAATAAATCATGATTTCTAACAAATATCAAAATCTCCTTCTTGATGAAAAGAAATTTTGTACAATGAAAAAAATACTTTTTTGGCTTAAGTGTTTCCCTTTTTAACATATTGGTAATTGAGGGACTTAGTATAGGACAGATAGACAGACAAACAAAAACAATTCCCCTTACCTTTCAAAGACTTAATTGTTTTCTTTCACTTTTATGATTACCGGTACCATTCTGAAATTGAAAATTTTTAAAAACCTTTTTTGAGTTTACGAGTTCAAGTCATAGATTACTTTAGTAAGTGAAATTTTAATGCACACCAGGCAAACAGTTCATCTCTTACATCAATCTTTTCCTTAATGTTTGCAACAATTCAAAACGCCCTACCCCTCCCTGTTGTACAACAGCGCTTATCACGACATTTTGCCAAAAGCTGTGATGTAGAACACATATAATTTCTAGCTGACAATGCAATGAAAATAGCTCATGCTTATCTTTTTCAAATACAGAATGAACATAAATTGGCGATAAATTCAATGAGGAAAATCCCTGTCATAAATATTGGTGATGTAATTACTAGATTCTCGGTACATATAGCACTTGTGATGTGTCTCGAATAGGATGTACTTGATTTGATTGGTAGTCCAGCTGAATTGACAGGCGCAGATAAGCGGTGTCACCTTAATTGTGACACTGGCAAAAAAAATTAAATTATTACAACAGGAAAGATTGGTAAATAGATAAATAAATTACCAATTTATCTTGTGAAAATAGATTATCAAGGTTGATACTCAATGTTTTAAAAAATGACACAAAGAGGATTTGTAAAAAGACATTTTACATGTTCTAAATCAATAACTTATTTTATCTTTGATTTTGATTACAATTTAATTCAAACATTGCATGTAAAATAATGAGAAATGAATAAATGGAGCATTTTTATTTTCGAAATAATGTTTTCCCTTGGAACATCCTTAATCACTTGGGTTCCCATTTAACTTCAGTTTAACACTCTATTCTGAAATTTCAATTTTAGAACCTCTATTAATATTAAAACCTTTTTCTCTCATTTATAGGACTTACATTGCACACAGTTAGGCCTTGATAACTACTTTTTGAATAAGCCTTTCTATATTTAAAAAAAAAAAATTCATCAAAAGTTAAGCTGCTTATAATTAGTGCCACATAATTTCTTAAATGCCAACTTACAGGATTTATGTCCTGTGAAGAAATAGAATAATTAAGAAATGAACATTGCATGATAAATACTAAGCTATACTGAGATATATAAGATACATAAAGATTAAGCATGTTCTGCTCAAGCGGTGGCACCCATAAACTGTTCTTCATAAAGTTTATTGTTGCTTTGGATACAAAATCATGATTTATTCATGTACAATAACACATATTTTTGGATCCGCTGATAAAGATTATAAGCATTCTCAAAGTTTGCCTTGAATAAATTAAATCAAGCTATTTTTGGATCCACACAATAGTTATGAACATTTCTTTTTTTAACTATAGCTTTGGATTAAAAAATTAATGTTTTATTCATGTCCAATAACAGATATTTTAGGATCCACTGATAAAGGTTTAAGCATTTCTTGCTAAAATGATAGCATCCTCCGAATAAATTTAATCAATTTTTTCTTTGAATTCAAAATCTATGTTTTATTCATGTGCAAGAACAGCAATTTTTAGATCCACATATAAAAGTTATTACTTAGCTTTTCTTGTTCAAACTGTAGCTTTGGATTTAAAAGTTCATGTCAACGGCATCAACAAACATAGTCTTGAATACAAAGAGTATGTTGTTGGGGTCAAATGTGACAAACTTCATAAATGCTGTTTTTTGATCGAGAAGTTGTTTCTGAAAATTAACGTATCAATGATTATCAGTTCAGTATGGTATCAATTAATAAACAGGTTATATTTGAGATTTATGATTGAAAAACGGACAGTGGCCCGCAGCAATAATTCAAACATAATTTTGAACACATCTACTGTAGACACGATATATATAGGTTGGTAGTGTTTGATAGGTTATTTAACTAACATACATATAAATGGAACGCAGAATTTCTTTTTAAAATTTATACCGCCATTTATCATTTACAATGGAAAAGAGGAAAATATCAAAATGTAAACATTTAAACACAGAGATGTAACTTTGGAAAGGCAATTTGAACTAAACTAAATATGGCATTTTTTCTCTTATTTAAGCCCCAAACAAAATGTATGATACATACTCTGTGTCACTTAAAAAAAATCTTATGTCTTTAAGCTTTAAACTTTTTTCCCCTATTACTTGATCCGGTACATGTGGGTAAAAGAAAGTTTTAGCGGTCAATAATGGATAATTATAACTTAGTTAACAAGTTGTGTTTTTGGTTAATTCTCGTCTGAAGGTTTGGACCTATTCAATTTTGCAACTCAAGTGTAAAAAAACTATAAAACAACATTAGAAAACTTTTCTGAAATTCAAATAAGGACAAAAATACTGTAATTTAATGTAATTATTTGTTTTAAGTCTACTTAATGAAACAAAGATTAGCAATACATCTTAAAAATGTTCTTTGTCCTAGTTTCTTTGACATAGAAAAAAAAAGATGGATACCAAAAATCTAAAATTCAGATTCACTGGCATCAATGGTTACTTTCCTAAGATAAGAACCAACAGAGACCTGAGATATGTCTCTATCTGAAGTAAGATCTGGGCTAAGCTAGAATTAAATGAAAATCAAATACGCATTAAATCAATAATATAAATGCTCTAAAATTGAAGAACGAGGATATCAAAGAAATTTCTTAAATCAAAAGTCAATTTTTAACAAAGATTTTAATGTTCTTTAGCTTCCATTACCAATTTTATTTGCATAACAAAGATAATCGTATAAGAAAGTCTAGCCTGTGGCAGGTTCTCCAAAATCATTATTTGCCTTGAAAGAAAGACTTTTCACTTCATCAAAGAGGACATAGAATTGGCAGCTTTGGTTAGACCGTGGCAGTAATTCCACATCACCTCCAGCACACATGACTTGGATATGTGCCAAATGTGGAAATGTGCCAAATAAAAATCATCATAATAATTTCATAATAAGATCACTATTAGAATCAATGAATGAAAGGTTGTCACTCAAATGTTAAAATAAGGCGTGAAATGGTTTACAGAAACGGTAGTATTTTGTTTTCAGTTTGGAGTACAAAGTCTCTAAGTGTAATTTTGGTTTACATTGTAAACCATTATGTTGTTATAGAGTATTGAATTTTATAAATTTTTTCAGGGATTTTATTTAGTTAAACAGTCTTCAGACCCAATTTTCAAGTAAGAATTTATTTTTTCGTGATCATACTTTGTCGCATTTTTGTTTTTCTATCAACCAAAATTTACAAAATCAGGATTACTCAATGTGTTTCAAACAGCAAACTGTTTTACCCCTACTCAAATAATAAACAGAAAATATGACATAAAGCATCTACTACATACTACATTGCATGATTTTGTTGACACAGACTAGTTATCAGTCTACACAATTTTTTTATAAATAAGTTAAAGGAGCTTAGATGTAAATCAATATTTTTATTTTCAAGCAATTTCCTCTCTTTATGTCATTTCTTGACCCAATAAACTTGTACCCTTCACTCTTAGCTAACCTTCATTTACAATGGACTACATATTGATTTTGTACTACCAGCTGGATAGTGGATAGTTGTACATTTCAGTTGTATATTTCGATTGTAAATTTCAATCAATACTTCGTTTTATACCAGTTTATGAAATAACCTTGAAAAATAAATAGTGTCATTTTGTTGATTAAATTGGCAAAAATAAAAAAAATCATTAAAATGTTGCCAGCCTGATGCAAAAGACAGGCCTAATTTTAAAAACTGCTTTTTCAATTAGTTTTTTCCCAAGAAATCTTAAACTTTCACACATCATCAACTCTTATATGGACTATAAAAGTGTAATTTTAACGATTTGTCATATTATCTATATAAATATGTATGCAAAGAAACATTATAAAATATCATCATAATCCTTAATATTATGGGAACATTTCTTTACAATTTAAATGCCACTAAATCTAAAAGAAACTTTTCAAAACCTCTTGAGGATATACAAAAAAGTCGCTTGAAAAAAAGGTAGCTATTTTTTAATATTATAAGCTTTTAACTACAATATAACGTACTACCTGGAGAGTATATGAAAGGAAAAATGTGATATAGGTACAACCAAATAAACATACCATAAAAAGTTGTTATCCTTCAAAATACAAAAAAAAGAAAGTTTATGGCTGTTTTCACTTCTGTAAAGATAAGACTACATAACATTGCTCCATCTCCACTTTTTTCATTTTATGTTTTAGGATGGAAAAACTCAGCAATGTATAACAGTCTTTATAGCCAATATATATGCTAAAAAATCCTTTTCACTTTTTTCTTATAACAAACATATACAGAAATAGATAAATGAGTACGTTAGCGATTTTATGAATAAAATATTGAATTGCTATATTGAAAATCTGATTTATGAATAGAAAATTTCTTTAAATAATTTAATTTTTTACAACCAAATTTTTATCATTAGAATTACTGCTGTGTAATGTTTTGGGCATTTTAGCAACTTTTTTGTTAATCACAGATAACAAGTATGTAAATAAACTAAAAAGAGAAAAAAGTTCAACAAAGAACAAAACCTCCTCAGAGAGCATAAAACCTGTAAAAAGACCTAACCCTTAGAGATTTTAACAAATTGGATCTTTGCGCTAGCTGCCAACAAGGTTTTGTGGAGGCAATCCAATGGTATTTAGCAGAATGCGATGGAAAGAAAATCCTAAGCCGACAACAATAGATTACAGACGACTTGTAGTTTCATGTGATAGGTACCAACTTGTCAGAAATGCTTTTGTCTACAGTGCAGGCTTACTCCAGCTGCTCTAGCCAGCACAATAGGACAACAGCATATGTACGTTTGATTGGCGGCTATGTGTTACCATGTGACTGGGATATAGACTGATACAGCACAGGGGATATACAACTTACAACACTACCAGTGCAATATACTGACTCCCTTATAGCATTTGTGTGTTATGTACAAGGGAAATGCATAGATGATCATACATTAGGATACAACTTGTACTGCCACTGGTGACTCGCTTATAGCATTTGTGGTGTGTGTTTTCTTGCTTTGAGAAGGATTTAGAAGTTACCCAGTTTGGAGGATTTTTACTTTATTTTGGTCTAGGTGAGTACATATTATATTGATCTTGTGTTGTCATGAGTGACTCAGTTATAACTGGTGTTATGTATTTTTTGCATTGAGAAGGTTTCATAACTTCTTCACACATAGGATTTTTACTGTATTAGTTTTGCTGAATTTATATAGAGGATTTTTACTTTAATAGTTTTGGTGAATTTATATAGAGAATGTTTACTTCTATAGTTTTGGTGAATTTACATAGAGAATTTTTACTTTATTAGATTTGGTGAATTTATACAGAATGTTTGTACTTATAATTAACTCAGTTTTTTATAACATGTTTACTTTTACATGTAATACTTTTTACTATAATGGTTTTCTATATTTTATAAATGCTTAATCATTTTTAGCTGTTTTTTCTATTGCAGTTTTGAATAAGATGACAATTAATAACTTTTTGATAATTGTTTGTGGTTTGATTAAGTCTTGGGTATTTTCATATGTTTGTTATGTATAACTCTGTGATCAGACTTCTGTTTTGGTGTTTTTTCCTAAAATGGTTAAGATTATAGGGAGAGCTAGTACAAGCAAATTATTTTCATTTCATCAATTATGAGGGAAATTTTTATTTTAAAATGAATGCATTCTAAAATTTGAAAACTGTGTAAATGACATTTTTAAACTTCACAATGTTTAACGTCTTATCTATGACATATAACATCAATTTCATGCCCCCTCAAATTACTCGAAAGAAACATTTGAAATATCTTCTTTGTTTCAAAATAGCTTTAAAAGGTATATAATTTATGTGAAAAGCGTATGACCAAATATATATGATCACTAAAACAAAATAATTACCACAAGAAAAACAGCAGATTTACAATGTAAGAAACTGTTTTCATAATATGCAGATAAAATGGATATAAACATAGCATGAAATTTCATGTTTTCATGTATATATGATATACTCGGACTGTAAGAAGCATTAACAGAACCCTTGGGTTCAATTCACAGCTACAAAGTGAAAACAGCGTGATATGAACCGAAATGTACAAGGGGCATGCAATATGAGTGCTGTATACACAATATGCTATTGACGACGAGAGGGGTGATATGGATTATAGGCATGTTTAATACAAACAGGCAGGCTGGGAAATACACTACAGCTAAGGAACCACATGGATCTAAGGAATATGATTTGAATAGGGGATAATAACATTTAGAAAAATAACCAAAAATCAAAAACTGAGATTAGAGTTATATAGGGATAAGAACTTGCGTTGAACTTACTAGTCCAGAAACTGATGGACTTGTCCAATTATTGACATTTGTAAAAAATAATCTCAAATTAGATTCAAGCTTTTTAGATTGAAATATTTTGAAAGTGCAACTGGATTAAAGAAAAAAATGCATAGGAAAGATCCATTTCTTACTCAGAGTATAACTTGTACAAAAAAACGGACGTTCAATTCAAGAGGGTCATCAATTCTTGAAATTAATTAAATAAATTTTTTAACTTAACAACACTGACCAAACCATTCTATTCCCCAATTGATTTCAATAAAACAAATATTCAAAGTTATTCAGTAACAATTTTACAACGGAACATTTTCACTTTGGTCGGCCTCTGTGTTTAGATCTTCTGTGATATTCTGACAGGGTTTTAAGTTATTGTTTTGTCACTTAATTAAGCTTAATGAAATTGTATTTGAATAAAACTATAAAAAATTTAACTCATCTGTGTACATAGTAAAGTCCAATAAGCCACAAAAATAGAAACAAGGCTAGTCAAAAAATGTTCTTTCCTTCAAAAAATAATTACAACTATACTTTGTCTTACTGTGAGGAAATTGGTTATCAAAAAAGGACAAACGAAAAACATTTATTTACAACAAATCACTTTTTAAATTTCTGAGAAAAAAAAATATACTGATTGAAATCACATTCTAAATTTCTCCTATGTTTAACCTTTTTACGAAGATCATACTCTTAAAATAATAAGATAGCAAAAAAAATCAATCCATTAAAATTAACAATACAAACCAAAGCAAAATGTATTCATATCAGTTTAAAAAAAAATTCAAAATCATTTTTGGTTTCAAAAGTAATGTCAAACGCATGTTTTGAAAACAAAATCAATATATGAGTCTTCAAAACAGTTTCCTTTTCCACCCAGATGTTGAACCAAAGCCAGCTGTGCGTTAATTCAATAAAGGAATATGTAATGCGAGACCGACTCTGATACTAAAGCCTGGGGTATAACATATGTACTGATCATGAGGTACAGATACCAAGAACAAGTTAAAGGGGCCAATTTCTTAAGGTCAAAATGACTTAAAAACATCTCAACATTAACCAAATTTAAACAGCTCCGACTCCGAAAAAGAGATACTAGATGAGTATATGTGTAATACCATATTTAAATCAAACATGTTAATGATTTGATTCGGTATCAATGAACAAAAGCATGTAGGATACATAGTCAAAGGTCAATGTGACCAATATTAGTAATTCTTTCCAATAGAAACCATTGTTCTGTACACTGATATATATATATATATCGCGGTAGGTTTTTATACTGTGCGTGCAGAAATGAAATAATAAATGTTCAATTCAAATATTTCGCGTTTTTTGTTAATGGAGTTTTTATTTCAATAAAATAATTACTAGTAAAGGTAATAAATTGTCATAAAATTTAGACATCAAAGTTTAACCTACCATATACGGTTCAGTTTTGATGATAAAACACATGCAGCCACATGCCTGTGTAAGTAACTAGCTGCCGTTCCGAACTTCGTAATATTACACAGCATGAGACTTTATAATAATCACTTGTAAACATCGCTCTGATTGGATGAAACTAACGACTTCTGGGGAATTCCATCGGTAAAGTAACCAATGACAGGGCTTTTAGCAATGGGATTTCCAGGTTTCGATTTATTTTTGTCAGGACATCCTAATCAGACAATCAGCTTAGAACGATATTTTTAACATTATGGAAAAATATAAACTTAAGTGTATAATTATATGTGCGTGCAAAACACGCACCACAGGAAAGCCTTCAACTCCACTGTGGTTATCCATTGTATTAAAACTCTATCAACCATCAGGAACTAACAAACTCTTGACATTGTGTTTAAACCAATAATCCCATAGAACAGGACCCACTTACCCAAAGGTCCTTTGGACACTTGTAGGCTGAGTGAAAACATCGAGTTAGATTTTTATTAGGCAAATGTGTCTTAGTTGAAATGAGCCTAGTTCCACATAAATCCTAAAGAACAAGACCCACTTACTCAAAGCGCTTTAAACTAAGGTTTCACCTACTTAGTGATTAGGTAAACAAAGAGATCTCACATAAACAAAAGAAACTTTACCAATTACAAGACAATGTTTTAAAAGTGTCAGCTCTTAAACAAACATAACCATAATGCATAATATGTTATGCAATTCATTTACATACCTCAAATGTTTAAAAGATGTTCATGCTAAAATGGCAGCTAGCAGTTTTTGCTTGATACTTGCTAAGTTTTTCTACAACCACAGAAAATCAGGCTGAGTTATGAGAAGTTTGGTCCTCTGATGATAATACATTTGGCATAAACTAATATTTATTGCAGAACATTTGAAGAGATATTTGGCATAAACTAATACTTGTTGCAGAACATTTGAAGAGATATTTGGCATAAACTAATACTTGTTGCAGAACATTTGAAGAGATATTTGGCATAAACTAATATTTGTTGCAGAACATTTGAAGAGATATTTGGCATAAACTAATATTTGTTGCAGAACATCTGAAGAGATATTTGGCATAAACTAATACTTGTTGCAGAACATCTGAAGAGATATTTGGCATAAACTAATACTTGTTGCAGAACATTTGAAGAGATATTTGGCATAAACTAATATTTATTGCAGAACATTTGAAGAGATATTTGGCATAAACTAATACTTGTTGCAGAACATTTGAAGAGATATTTGGCATAAACTAATATTTGTTGCAGAACATTTGAAGAGATATTTGGCATAAAATAATATTTTTTGCAGAACATTTGAAGAGATATTTGGCATAAACTAATATTTGTTGCAGAACATTTGAAGAGATATTTGGCATAAACTAATATTTGTTGCAGAACATCTGAAGAGATATTTGGCATAAACTAAGACTTGATGCAGAACATTTGAAGAGATATTTGGCATAAACTAATATTTATTGCAGAACATTTGAAGAGATATTTGGCATAAACTAATACTTGTTGCAGAACATTTGAAGAGATATTTGGCATAAACTAATACTTGTTGCAGAACATTTGAAGAGATATTTGGCATAAAATAATATTTTTTGCAGAACATTTGAAGAGATATTTGGCATAAACTAATATTTGTTGCAGAACATTTAAAGAGATATTTGGCATAAACTAATATTTGTTGCAGAACATCTGAAGAGATATTTGGCATGAACTTATATTTGGTGCAGAACATCTGAAGAGATATTTGGCATAAAATAATATTTTTTGCAGAACATTTGAAGAGATATTTGGCATAAACTAATATTTGTTGCAGAACATTTGAAGAGATATTTGGCATAAACTAATATTTGTTGCAGAACATCTGAAGAGATATTTGGCATGAACTAATATTTGTTGCAGAACATCTGAAGAGATATTTGGCATAAAATAATATTTTTTGCAGAACATTTGAAGAGATATTTGGCATAAACCAATATTTTTTGCAGAACATTTGAAGAGATAAAATTTAAAAACCCTACTTTACAGCCCCTTTTCGCTTAGAGTCTTTCAAGGAGTGCTTTACCTCCTTCATAATAAGCAGAAGAAGTGTATGAATACTGTGTTCCAAAATATCGATCTATTGTCAAAGACTCTACCCCCTCTTTTATTGCACCCCCCACATTTTTCTGTAATCCTTTAGTGATATGAAAAACATCCCCATCGAGAGATTCAAATCAATTTAAACAATCTGGCCTGTATTTTTGGAAGCTTGTTAAAAACAGATGCATATCTTAATTTTATGTTTCACTTCATTTAAATCTATCAGGACATTTACTGACTGATTTAATTCCACTGCAAATGAATCCAAATGCTAAAAAAGACCCACCTTGTTGATTTATTACAAGAATTTGGATAGAGAGATAGCTTTGAAGCTTTTAAGATATACATAGCATGTCTGTTGAAACCCATTTCACATTAAATCTTCATTTGAGCAAGTGTTTTATGTGAATTTAAAAAGATGCCAGAAAACATACTGCATGATTTACATGAAGATAGCCATGTCAATCTGAATTCTAATCATGGATGTAAATACACATAGATATATATCTTAGGTAGATAAGAGTCAATTTTAAAAAAAGCAATCATTTTAAAGGTCCTTTAGAATAACTTATCTGAACAAAAACTATTTATTTCCATTATTCATTATTCATGTCCACAAATTTGAATATGAAATACATCCATAAATTTTTACCTTATTTTGACAAGCTGGAAATGGTAAAATTGATTTAATCAAATAAACAGTCTTACAATTCCTTTGGGGATTGACTCTCATATATGCTAGTTTAATAGGCAAACCTCACATAAAGCAATCTGTGTCATTGATGACTCTATATGTCTCATCAAGACTAGAAACGACAATATATATATAGTCTGTACACAACATTTGAGCTTTCTAGACCTTTTGGATAAAAGATCAATATAGGTTTTTATGGCTTGGCCCTTGCAGCCTTATTAGTGGGTCACACTATCATCAAATCTGTAAGTTAAAATAACCATTTGCTTAAGAGTCTGAACACAACATTTCAGCTTTCTAGGGCCTTGGTTTCTGTTATAGGTGTTTAGGGCATGGCCCCTGTGAACATCATCAGGGGTCAGAGGGTCATCAAATCTATAAATTAAAACAAAGGAGCCTGTACATTTCAGTTTTCAAGCCCTAAATGATCTCGAAAAAAAAGATAAAAAAGGTTTTTAGGGCGTGGCACCTGTGTAGTTAGGGCTAAAAAACAATGAATGTCAAACACAATTTATATTTCCCATTGGCAAAGATACCTGTACGATAGATTACAGCACTTTAGAGTCAGTGGTTCATGAGGAGTACTAGAAAAATGCCAAGTGCCATGGAATAAGCCATCAACATTGAGTGTTTCTTACGTATCATATTCTTTTGGTAAATCAAATTCTTTAACCTTAGACTTCTCATTTTCGTAGAATCAAGAGATGTACAACATTTGGCATCTATGTTACTTCAACACCACACCTAGTAAATCGAAACATATTCTTCTATTTTATAATTGTTGAAATTTCATTTTCTGAATAACATCACAAAAATTTGAAAAGCTCTAGGATTAAAACATTTAAGAGATTCTTTTAAACTCAATTTCAAAATAACATCAGAATTTTTTAGTTGTCAACAATTCCTAGTGTGCAGAATAAAGGTTACATTTGATATTTGAGGAATTCCTTCAATGGTCTTGTTATGAGTCAGTGGAAGAAGTTTCTGTTTATCATCAAGGAAAGTCAAAACACACTTCATTGCATACAGAATGCACTTGGAAGGTAAGCATTTGGAGGGTAAGCACTCAGAATGTAAGCTTAGTCGTCTGTTTAGAGTGTAAGCTTAGTCGTCTGTTTAGAGTGAAAGTTTTGTCTTCTGTTAAGAGTAGAAGTTTTGTCTTCTGTTAAGAGTAGAAGTTTTGTCTTCTGTTTAGAACAGTCTGTGTGATTTCTATGCAAATACTATCGAACCCACAGGTGTAGTGCAGGTGTAGAAGATAGCTCTATTTCATTTATTACAAAGAAGGTTTTTTGTTCCATTACTAGATGCTCCATATGCTTCTGAGTAGGAGTTCCTCCATGGAATGATAATAAATAATGATTTCCGGAGAACAGATATTCAGTGAAAGAGATGATTTCAATCTTTGATGCTCCAGGTATGACCATCTGCGGTCTGCAGCATAGAAGGATTATTAATGAATTATTGGAAATTAAATGTTCATTTAAAGTTCAGATTGCAATCTTAGGATCTTCATTGAAAGATAATAAAAGGAGAATGAAGAAAGACCTGACTAAAATATTCAGTTGGTCTAGGTATGACCATCATGTTCTGGTTGCTTCAGTGAAGCAATTGCTACATGGACTGATGATAAATAAATCATGTTCATTGACACCAAAGTTTCATCAAATGCTGAGATTCCAATGTTCAGAGATTCAAATATGACCAATTTAACACGTAAGAGTCCGTTTCCTTCTGGGTAAGCTTGCCTCATCAAAGATCCATTTGCTTCTGTGAAAGACTTCACTCAATAATAAAAAAAGTTTCCAGTATCTATAAGATTGCCAGATTTCAATCTTTCAGACTTTTGAATAAAGCGCTGGTTTGACTATTTCCACAATGAGCCAATGTTTATATGCGTCTTCCTTTAGGGAAGATAGGGTCGTTGAAATTATAAGGCAAGGCTAGTAAATATTTCACTGGTGTGCCATGAAAATTACTGTGATGGAACAACTTGGATATTTCTGTCCTTATAATGGTTGATTGGTTAATGGAATACTTGTTAACGACAAGTAAAAACAACATCAGAGCACATCTGAGGAATCCAGTGGTCTTTTGAGTTCTTACATATCAGGATTTTGTCAATTTCTTGTTTATTGCATACATTGATTGTCACTGGTCAAGCTAAAGAGAGGTTGTGAGATTTGTGAAAGGCAAGTTGGCAATAAGCAAGTTGGCTAAAAGAAAGTTGGCAATGAGAAAGTTGGCAATAAGAAAATTGGCAATTGGAAAGTTGGCGATAAGAAAGTTGGCAATAATTATATAATCAAGTTAGCAATAAGCACATTGGCAAGAGAAAAATTTTGGAATAAGTAAGTTGGCAATAAGAAAGTTTGCAATAAAGAAATAGGAAATAAGAAATTGAAAAAAAAAAAGCAAGTTGGCAATAAGCAAATCAGTAGAAGACTAATTTGCTTTTTCACATACAAGTTGATGTATATCATTTACACTGAATTTGATCATGACACATAAGCCTTCAAGCCTATCTGAGTAATTAAGGTACGGTGAATGCTAATCAAGGATAAATCCAGAATACATGACACTCCGGTGATTAAAATCTTTATCTTTAATCCTGAACAGTTTGATATTCATGAATAGAGAAGAAAGATTATTCCTATGCAAATGAATTTGTTTCCTTTAAAGATTTTTAGAGTTTCATTCATAAGATTTAGGTCAAGTACAGGAAAAGGATTTCAGAAATCTCACATTTTAAGAACTTTAGTGAAATATTTGGACTTTTTTACATTATTATATTTCGGTGTTGACTTGGTCTTTAAGACTTAAATCAATACGTTTATTTCAATTGCACATGCAAGTATTTAAGAACACTAACATTCCTCTATGGTTGGATTTGTGGTCAAGATTAAATCAAAATTACCAAATACTGAAAGCATCTCGAATATTTATTAAAGAAATGGTCAAAACTTTAAATCATATATCTAAGAATTTCAAATATATAAGGATTACATTTAAAAGCTTACAAACAAAATTTATTTCATGATCGCATGTTCAATAGCTATTTTGTGAACAAAGACATTTTTCATTTTTGATCTCAGGCAATTTAAATTGAAATTTACCATTTAAGGGATTATTTACATAAATTCAGCCCCAAGCGAAAAGGTCACAGAACTTTACCTTGTTGAAGGATATCCAATACAATCAGGGAATGATTTTGATAAAAAGGAAATGCCAATATTTCAATGCCTATTGACTGAAATCTCTCTCTCAGAATTAACATATGGCATTTCAAGATGGCTCAATGGAGCTACAAGATACAAAACTATTGATTAAGACTCTGTATAAAATCTCCCAGGACCTTCGCCCAGAAGACGAGACATTCAGCCTGTCATTTGATTGGCTACCGCTGGTCTAAGTTTAAAACCTGCTTTGTAGCACTACAGAATATATTGAATACTGTATACTCTGTACTTTGACAGCTGAATGCCTTTGTGTCAGAATATTTGTTATATTGGATTTTCTCCACTCTTAACCTTGTTTTTCAGAATATTTGTTCATCTCAGGTTATAGAACTATGCAGGGATCTTATCTTTTTACATGTAAAAATAGTTATTTGTATATATATATATAAGTATTTTGATTTTTTTAAAATATATTACAACATATTTTTTATGAAGGAGAATGAAATCATAATATAAATAAGACACAGCGGACATATAATTTTTCATTAAGTAGAGAATCAGAAAAGATAAAAAACAAGTTACAAAAAATGTTCTAAGAATAAATAATGCAATTATATACTATACATATTTTATAAATACCAATATATACCTATCTGATAACAAGCATAGAAGTAAAGAAATCTGTTGATTATATATACAGTATATATTTCATTATCTGTACATGTCAATAAATTGCTAATCCAATTAAAGATAAGCCTTCCTTGCTGAAATAATATCTTTGAATTTCAAATTTGTAAGTAGATCAATTTCCCTCAATCAAATGGCATCTGCATGAAATTTAGCAAATCTATTTCTATAACTCAATGATTTAAAGACATTCACTCCAAAATGGCCCCATGAAAGTTTATGTTTAATCCTTGTCACAACTGTGTCAACTGGCATTATAAAAAGTTGTGTCAGTTCAAATCAAAACATTGTGATTTTGAATATCAATCTCATTCAGAGCTTTCTATCATATTTTCATTTTTTAGATTTTTAAAGAGGCAATAGCATGTTTTTTCTTAAATATAAACTTTTTTTCCAATATTCCCCACAAACTTTGTTTAGTTTATATTATTATTTATCATCTTCAGAGGGTCAAAACATCTTAACATTCAATCTCATCATTCATCTTCATATAGTAACTGTTTTTAAAACTGTTTCTTTTTTATTTTCTTTAGAAATATTGATATTTGTTTTCGATTTCTTGATATCACTTTATTAAAAAACGTGCTATTGTGCCTTTAAATTTTTAAATACATATCTATCATATATTTCAACCAATATTTTAATGTGTTTTCATCTATGTTCCAGGTGAGTGATTCACGATGATTATCCGGGTCATGAACAGTTGTGAAGGCTATCACCATGATTATCACCAACCTCACTGTCCGAATGTTGTCCGACACAAACGATTTACGTAACACTGGGGAGTATGTGGTCCCATCTCTTACCATATCGCACGTCAACACCACAACGGAATCCAACATGGCAGGTGGAACTACCCAACACCAGGAGGCCTACTATCTGTATTTTGTAGCGGTTGTCGGGATGCTCTTGAATCTTGTTGTCGTTATTTGCATTCTGGTGCGGCGGACATTACGAAAGATGACAAGCGCGTTTCTGATCCATTGCTGCTTTCTAAACTTCCTCAAATCAATGTTTTGCATTCCATTTGGGAGAAATTTGTTTCTGACTGCTGAGCCATATATGTGCAAAATGGAGGCTTCCTCCTATATTGTGATTATCACGGCATCTGCTTTCAATCTCGTTGCCATGATCTGTACAGAAGCGTATACCTTTGGCGAAACAAACATAGGTGGAACTTCACGTGGGACGCTCTGTTGTATAATATTTGGAATTCTTACTGTGTACATTGCAAGCACTACACTCCACCTTGGTCCAACATTGATTGGAGGATACTTTGAGTTCAACAAGGAAATTGGAAATTGTTCCTTCAAGCTAGGTTCGCCATCAGGATATATAGCAAATGTGATGTGGATTCTGATCATTTCCCTGGCCTTGATTTGTGCTGCCCATTTTCTGTGCAAGTTTTATAAGGAGATTCAGTTAAACCAGCCCAATAGAGTTTCAATGCTTGTGAGAACCTCCATAACAATCATGGACGAACCTAAGATGACTGCAAACTCGATTCGGGAACTTGTGGCAGAGTCAACACATCGAGCTAAAATATTTGTGATGACTGCAATAATGTTTGTAGTGTGTTGGTACCCTCTTTTTCTCTTGATTCTTATAGACGTTGGATTTAATGTTTCACCAAAAGTTTATCAGACATTCAGTTTTATTGCTTGGTCTCAAGGTGCATTGGAGCCTGTGCTGTACATTCTGTTTGACCGAAAGTTGAACCTTCTTGCCCGTTTTGTCTACTGTGATCATTACCAGCGTTACAATCGTGAACAAATTGCTTATCTCATGTCCAGACACCGTCAGCCTTCACGTCCAAACTCTTCCAACATGGACTCTGTGCCAGATCACTATCCAGAGCAGCATTTGTCCATGGATCACCATCTGGCCATGGATCATCGTGTTCCAGGGGATCACCATCTGGATCACCGCCTTCCAATGGATCAAAATCTACCTATGGACCGGTCTTCGACGATGGAACGACGGATTCAGTGCCGCCACTGTCGGTACGAGCAGGAAGAGCTGGAGCAAAGAAGCATGACCCCCTCCTCGACTCTAGCTCGGGATGAGAAGGGGATGCCAGATACTGGTCTTCCTATGGAGGTGCAGTGTTGAAGTCTGAGGCAATTTGGCAAGCTTGTGAGAGCTTTTTTGAACAAATTCTTCAAGGGAAGAAGTATTACTTCTTATCTTCTCTGATCTTTGAGTGAATCCTCATGAACCACCTGAAGTATCTTATAAAGCTCTGAAGAGATATGCAATCAATACTTTTTCAGAACCTTGGACAGATACATGGCTTTTGAACATAAGAATGATGATTCTACAACTTCTTTGAGTGAATCCTCAAGCACCAGAAGAATTCTGCCTCTGAAGCTCTGAAGAGATATGCAATCCTTACTTTCTACAAGTCAGATCCTTGGAAAGGATATGGTACTGCTTTTCTTTAATTCAACCTTTGGTTGTGATGCAGCCAGTGAAAGGTCAGCCAAAGGTTCCCTTGACCCTGATATTGAATCATTTGTCTTCAGATATCAGAATCTTTGATGCCTCATGGTTGCAGTCAATGAAGGTTTAACCATCGGTAACAATTATGCAAACATGGAAGCTTTGTCTATGGTTACCAGAATCTTTGACGCCAACGGTCATCAGGCACTAAGGGGAACCTGGGATCTTTGCATCCTAACATGAGATCTTCACCCAAGAATACCATAGTTTTTTATGCCTCAGAATCAAACTTTGGTTGTGATGTGTCAGTGTAAATCAACCATTAGATCAAGGCAAACATGTCACCAAAAATTCCAAGATAATTCTGAAGGTCTACTTTGTGGTAAAGGCTGAATAACTGCTTCCAGATCTAAATACCTGTCAATATTGTTTTGGATAAACAGACAACCACAAACCATTTTGACCTTAACAGGATTTGGACCTTATGAATGGGATTTAAAGATCTCGTTTTGTGATCCCGGGCTTGCTGTGTTTCTACTCAACACCTGCTTATTCTGTGGGACACAACTGGACTCGGTTGGACACATGACGTGTCATATTCAGACGCCTTCCAGGGGCTTGTGATTGTTGTTACTGAATTCAGGATCATGTTGGAATACCTGTTGGAATCGTCTCATCTACTGGATTACTTTGTTTGTCAGAAGGTTATTGAAAATAACTTCACTAAAATGTTTGTTAGTGGTCAAATTTTGATGCATATAACTTTTATTGCTTAACTTTGTAACTCAAAAAGTTATAAATTTTGTTTTATATGGTAGGAAGAATTCAACTTTTTTAATAATAGAATTCCAAATGATAAAATTGCAGTTTTAGTTTATCTCTTTCATTGATGAATTCGTATTTCTGGATTAAACATGAAAGCCAGTGGCCAAAAACTCTAGACTTTTTTTTTTATCACTCGTTTCGAAAGGCATGAATAGGAGAAACAATTAATTATAAATCTAAAATATCTTGAGAAGGTTTTATATTTATAAGCTTATTTTGATATTAAAGCAATTCAAAAACTAAAAAAAATAGATACCTTTTGGCATATTTGGAACATTGCAATCAGGTTGAACATCTCCTTCTCAAACCCTTTATAAAATCTTGCATATAAGAATTATTCATGCCTTCTTCAACATAGCCTTAGGGTCCGAAATCAAACATCAAAAAACAATTATTCAATTTAACAGTTGTCTTTAAAGCATTCTAGAAAGAGTGATTTTTACAAAGAATGAAAATTAAAAGAGATACTCTGTAAGAAAGTATAATAAATAACCTATTTGGTAACTTCAAACTGCAACTTTGTGTATTGCAGAGGGATGGTTTAAGACCTTCTACATTCATCTGTTATATGTATCGACCTCTGGGAGGTATATCATGTAAAGAATTAGGACAGCTTATTACCAAGAAAAGTCTCTGATACACGAAGGCGACAGACAGACAGGCAGACTGACAGACATATGCTAAACCGGTATGATTAGTGTGTTGGTATTTACCTTGACAAATGGTTTTTGCCAGAGGTGTTTCCAAAAAATACTTTCTCAGATGAATCTCTGATGCCTATGGTGCCTGTTTTCATGTGGGTGTTTTTATGAATGAGCAATATTTTTTCAGGGAAGAAATATTGATGGGTAAGGTATTTGTTTTTGATGCTGATGGAACTGTGAAGTCCCTGTGAAGAGTGACTGAGAGAAAAAACCCAAGAACCTACTGATCTCAATTCGACTTTCCAGAGATGACTGTGAAGAAGTGCAATGAAAACTGATCAGAGTCAAAGATCTGATGCTGTACTCCAGAGGAAATCGCCATCAGAAACCATGACAAACACAATAGAACTTACCTCGAAAACCTGCCTTTTCACCAAAGGAATCATGCCTTAAATTCTTTAATACTTAAGAGTAATATCCAAAAGTTCAGAAACATGGAAAGGATTTATGTGAAAGTACACTAAATAATTTTTTATTACTTGTCAGTGTTAACAAAAGAACACCTTGTCAAGTTACAAAAAATGAATTATCAACTTTTAGGCATGGAAAGAACTACAAAGGACACATAGGTATGTTCCAAATGATGGTATTCTGAATGCATGCAGTTCCCAGAATGCACAGCTGTTTGCAAGTGTTTCCTGCTAATATAACTGGCATCTGGCCATGTCAGTTGCACTGGAATGGACCGAAAGAGAGAAATATACAAAACTTTGAGATTATTTGTTTGAGCAGTTACATTACTAAACAAAAGGATTCATCAAACACCCCAAGAGATATTCCTTTGCTTGTTGGCCCTCAGATAAAGGCCTTAACTTTCTTCTTTTAAGGACAGATTGTGAGATTCTATCTTTAGTTTATATATCATTATAAGTTGTTCTCAAAGACACCAGCCTGGTTGTGGAAACTTTGCCAGAAAATCCATTCTGAATTTCCGCTATATTTTCCATTTATCCAATTACAATTTTGGGACATGATTCTGAATACACACAAATAAATAAATTGTAAGAGTAGAATAGAGTAGAAGAGCAGAAACAAGTATAATATAGAATAACTATTCATTTTCTTTTTTAATAGTTAAGTTTGAATGATACAGGATATAGTTTTTTTCTTAAGAAAGAAACAACTGCCATTGAAATGACAAAAAAAGATATTGCCATGGCAACAATTAACATCATTGCCATAACTACATGTAACATCATTGCCATGGCAACAAGAAACATCATTCGTTGCCATGACAACGAGCAACATCATTGCCATGGCAACAAGTAACTGTTATCACCCTAAAATTATGTAACTGCCATCATTACAAAAAGGTCATAACCATGACAACAAAATATCCAAACGCACAAAGTTGTACCCAGTGGTATAAAAGTACTATTTGTTGTACCCAAAGGTACCAAAGATGCCAGAGGGTTCACCTGTGAAAAACCTACACCAAACTACAGAATACATTCAAGCATTGCGTTGACATTGACTGTCTATAAGCTGTTATGTGATTTGTACATAATTCCTGACAAACTTGACCGAGTGCTTGAATTTTTTGAGTCGATAGGAGGAATTTGATATCGGATGTATCCAAGTTCAATATTTTTATACCATCTTGCTGTTTGTGAATCCTTTCCTAGGCTGGATCCTAGGTTTTGGATCTTAATGAGCAAGAGGCATTGATTTGCTATATGTGTTTGGGATCCCTTGTGATTTTAGTTGATTTTTGTACATCATGTTTAAACACTGATTATGCCGATTCGTAAATGATGCTTTTTGGAAATGTTCAATGAAATATCATTTGAATAACTGCAGTTTATTTTTTAATTTTTATCATTTTAATTTGTAATTTGAGTTTGAAAACATAAACATAAATGGTATTTTATGGAAGCACATTTGATGCTGTAAAGAATTTGTTGATTTAACTGGCCAATCGTACCATGAGACATTATTTGAAGAAGTCATATTTAACTTTTAACCGATTTAGATAACCGAGAAGATATGAAAATTTCTTGAAATTTGAGAATTGATCAAATACCATAGACCGTTTCTTTGATGTTATTTATTGACTCTTAGTTCCCCAACCATCGCTTGTTAATAGGAATGCGTCAATTGTTATGAGATGTATATGTAATGATTTATAATTATTCAAAATATACTATGCGTGATTGTTATGATTTTGAAAATATTTATGGGCATATTTTTTCACTTGGAACTGGTATTGTTTAGGACAGGCATAAACTATTTGTTGTCTGATATGAAGGCAAATATTTACATCCATTTCAACATTTGTGTTACTTACTCAGAAATTATTCATAAATTGTAAACAATAGTTCATCAGTTTACAAAAAATTAAATTAACTGTAAAGAAATGTTTAAAACCAATAGAAAATGACTGTCTGAGTGTTTGAAAAGGAAACAGTTTGCAAATATGGTATCAAATTTGTAAATATTAAAATTGAAAATGACTTCAACTTTGATTTGTCAGAAGGTGTATTTTGAAAATGATATAATATGAATTTCATCTTTGTACATCATGTTTGTATATCATAAATGAAAAGATGTTTTTGTACATTCTCTTGCCCTTCAGCTCTAGTTGGTGTATCTATTGCTATTAAATGTATTCATAACATTGCGTGAATATTGAAACATTATTGATATTTTCGATTGTTTGATTATATTTAAGATTTTGATGAAAATAAGCAATAATTTGTTTCACAAACATATATATACTTACATATATATGTTTAGTTGTAATGGGTTCTGAATCCATTTTTTGTTGATAATAGATTTAGTGTGTATTTCATTAAATGTGTAAGCGTTTTTAGAATAGAGAATTATGGAAGATAACAAATTTTATCTATCAAGAAAAGTATATTCACTGCTACAGACAACCTATCATTATGAAATCATTATTTATTTATGTTTATGTGAAGAAGTTTAAGAAGAAACTATTTGGTTTGTAACAACTGTTAAATATGTCATACATTTAAGTTTAAACCTGATTCATGCACTCCTTAATGATAGTCATGTCATTTCATTTCATGAATTTTTTAAAAGAATAATTGATTGTCAAAATATGTAATTCATATCGTATCATCATATGTTGCATGGTTGAGTATTAAATGAAATGTTTATTTAAGTGTTCATCCCCTATATTTCAATTTGTAGATTCACCATTCAATAATTTTCAGTTTTCTAAAGAAGCTTTCAAGTACTTACGTTTGAGAACAAATCCATGAGTTGAATCGCCCTATTGACTTCAGTATGGAATTACATACTGAACTTTGGCCTGTGATTATGCTATTAAAATTTCTTACACCTACTTTGAGTTTTCATTTTTTCATTACAATACCTTATTATCTTATTTTATCATTAAAGTATCAATATATTTTCACACTTTCTGTAAAAATATATTTTTTTTGATATTTATAAATACAGTACCATTTCCCTATGTGAAAATTATCATTGAATTTTGTTCTATACATACATAGAATGTAATCTGGAAGAACACAAATAACATAATGATCATAAATTTTATTTTAGAAACACCATTTTTTCCTCTGCTCTGAATATTCTTTGTAACCCACCGCGTCATTGCATTAAACATAATAATGACACACAAAAAATATATAAAAATATACTAAAATATACTAGGTAAAAAGTAATGGCTCTTCGCTCGTCTCTCAAATCTGTTGGTTTTTTTACTTTGAATCTTAATTGCACTTGACTAAAGAAAGAAAAGCATAATCAACTGAATGGATGTAGGAGTGTAAGATTTCTGATTTAAAGACTACGACCAGAGTATTCTTGACAATGTGCCTGTCAATATAAGCTCACACTAGGTCCAGGTAACATGTTGCCTATTGATTTAGGTAACATATTGTTTGTCTCATCACAGCAGAAGATATGGGCAACCATTTTGAAAAAGATTGATATTTCTATATCATTATGCTCGAGGACTTATTTGCTTGTTTATCCTTTTAATTGAAACATGAAGATAAAACAGGAAGTATTGGTAAATCAACTGAAGCTAAATTTTTAAAAAAGAATCATTGCTTTTAATTTCAAATGAAAGAATTTTTTCTTAATGATTCGATGATAAATATGAATTGATATCTTAAATTTAAACCCAATATCCAACACATATAATTCCTTTAATTTTCATGACTTTACTGAGGAACTATAATTTCAAAATAGAAGAAAAGTTACCAGAACATCATTTATATTGATAACAGTAATGTAAATATTAGATTAGCGAAGAGATAAAGTGCAAGCAGTTTATTAACTTTAGTATTTCCATCGATCAATAGTTTTGTACAATTGAGAAAGCAATTTTCCAGAAGAAACGTGACTTTAACACAATGGTAGGTTTAAACAGCATGAAACCACAGAACACATAGACTCTTATCCAAAGCACTTTTAGCAAACACTGGGAGGTTAGAGGAACTAAATATAGCCAAAGAATTTCTTCAGTCATTTGGCACACTGACAAACTCTTACAAAACAACCGGGCAAAGCTTAGTTCAGGAAGGTAGAATAAAGAGTTAGAAAAAGACAACATCCATTGCAAAACGCTGTGTCAGAAAACCACTGCATTTTGGCGTTGTTAAACATGTGTTTATGTACTCCAATATGGAAGACTATGAGAGAGAGGCAAGTTTGCCATCTCTGTAAGGAGCATAGTATAGCCTGGTGTATGTTTTACCTTCCTAGAGGAAAACATGACACTGCGCTGAGTTTTTTCAATCACTTCCCCTGAAGATGTCTGCGAACCAGATTGTTTAAATTGAACCCAACAGAGGCAAAGCACCACTTTCGAAAGTCAAATTCCTACATCTGTGTTATATTGGTTGGAAAGAAAATATATATGTAAATCTCCAGACATCAAAGACAGATTTCTAAGCTTTAGCCGAAAGTAAGCATTTACTGTTTCCATTTGTTAGCTTATTCAACACTGTTGCTTTCATTCATATACAATTTGAAAAAATACAATACATTTCATTTTAAACTTCAAATATATTCTGATGCTACAACTGTTGAAGACAATCCTAGAGGCCAAAATGATAAAAGACAAAATATAATAATATCATATACAAATCAATAATTAATTGTTTTATTTATTTCAATGTTAATAAAGTCACTGTCATTCTTCCTTTGAAACATTTATGTTAAAAAAATCATGAAATGATCAATTCCATCACTTATCCTTATGGCATACAATGATTGTGTAAGAAAATATAATTCAAATGTAAAATAAAAAAATATAATAACAGGTCCTAGAAAACAAAGTTTGAGAATGATTTATTCCAATTCACCCTCTCTTATCAACTGAAAAATGTACAGAAGTTTAAATTTTTCCTTTTTTTTAATTACCGGGTAAAACTCTTCTTAAATCCCCTCACTCCCTCTCTCCAGTGAATCATTTCCAAACAAATTACAACAACAGGTTATTGCTAGATCTCAATTATAAGGATGAAGATTAAGTTTTTCTGCCATGCCATGTCGAAGAATTTTGACTTTCATCATGGCCATAATACACCTAGAAAAAGAATTGCAAAGTTTGATTTTTCAGTTACCGCCTTGTAATAAATTGATAAATAAAAAAAGATATTTTATTGATAAGGATGCAATTCGTATTAAAGTGTTTGTTAAGTTTAAGTCTATCATTATCAAAGTGTTTGTTAAGTTTAAGTCTATCCTTATCTAATTGTTAGTTAAAGTTAAGTCAAGTCTGAAGACATGAAAGTCAACTACCTGTTCAATATTTAACCTGTCCATCGCTCTATTAGCCATCTAATTAACCCTTGCAAAACAATCAGACGACAGGTAAAAAATGGTTTATTGTAACAGCAATGTTAAAGAATCAAAGGTGGGTGTCGACAGTGAGTGACTTCAACTTCTTACCAAGAACCAAAAAACAACTTCATGTGTATACTTAGTATTTTGTGTAATCTCCATGAACACAAAAGGGTGCCACAAAAAAGTGCTTGTGGACTGAAGAAGAAGCTGAATTTGTCTGTGAGGTCATTGATTCCATTCTAGTCTTGTCTATGAATTTGTAAGAAAAGGTTTTGATATACCTTGACATGATACGTGATGTGATATGGGGTTTAAAGCCGCTTTCAAAAGTATTTCACTCATATCGCGGCCGCTAGTATTATTACAGGGGGAAAGCAACACCATTGTGGTGAAACCTGCAAGCGTCGGCTGGAACTAGCGAACCATGGATGGTGCTGCACTGAAATTCAGTGTAACATTGCACTGAAACCTGACTGCGTGTAGAACAATTCTCCACTGCAGACAAAGTTGCCGAGCCCCTGGCGGGATTTGAACCAGAGACCTCTTAATCCGAAGCCGAACGAGCTTACCACTGTGTCATCAATATACCTTGAATAATGTGTTTATAAAGGTTGCAGAACATAGGTAGGTGCTACAATACTTTCCTCCTTTGTATAGTATGACTGCAAGGAAATGGTTACAATTCCACAATGCAGTTGAAGCTACTCCAAAGAGATAACCATTGATGGCTACTGCAATGATGCATATACACCACTGAAATTTAAGTGCATGTAGGACAGTTCTCTACACAGGGGAAAGCTGATGAACTCTTGATTGGACTCGAACCTGGACGTCTTGATCCAAAGTCAAACAAAGTACCCTCTTCCCCCTATTTACATGAGATTCATCCTTCAGAATAAAGATTAAAAAAATGACTGACTCTTGTTCTTCAAAGATTGATTTTAATTTTGAAATTTCTAAAAAATTATGTATTAAAGCATTAGAGAATTTTATTTTCAGTTGTTCATGCCAAATCTAGATTTGCTTTCCAAGATGTTATGCTTCAAACTACAGTGGAATTTGAAATATCAGGTACTACTGGCAGACTAATCAAAAGGTAACATAAGTTTTCTTCCTTAAGTCCTGCTCAATGACTGTATAGAAAAAAAGGAGCCTTTAATGTAGTGTAGGTCATTCAGCAAGTAAGAATTTACTGAAAACACGTACATAAATCTAAAAGCTCCAAAAAATTAAATCTCATGATGAAGGTAGTAATTATTAATATCATAGCCTATTTTGGTTCGTTTAACAATATTCCCCCTTGACTAAAATTTAGTGTATGAAATACTTTAATAAATAACTGTTCTTTCATCCATAATATTCTTTTCTTACGCTCTTCATAGTCAATCTAGACTTGCTGAATGAGGACCTAGACTGTATCAAAGGATTCTATTGATACACAGCCATGAAACAGGACTAGCCCCCTCTATCCCACTCCTCCCCCCCCCCCTATATCCAGATGCGTATGACACTGACGGATCACTCTGCTCTGAGCATGTGTGTTACTCATATAACCCATTTACAAGCAATTTTCAAATATGCCCTGACAAACATCTGATAACTTGTCCAGTTTTTGCAACCTGTTGACAGCCAGAGAATCTCTGGAATCCCAGAAAGCACCCCCTAGTTCCGTATATTAATACATCACCTACATTCGTGTATCAGTACACAGATAAAGCTTTTCACATGCTCTTGTATCTCCAAAACGCACAGATTAAGCCGTCAACCTCCAAATAATGTGTCAAAATGTAAACCTGACAAAATGGTTGATAACATTTTTTATATCAAATACTGAACCTATATTCTGAAATAATCTGCTAAAACTGTACTTTTAAGTTAATCATGCGTCAGTTGTAAATATTTTAAAGAGAAGGAAAAGATTATTGTCAGTGCACAAGAATCACATTTCCCCAAGAATGACACCATACCTAGTTTTGTCTGAATCAGCAATTTTGATATTCTGTAAATATTTCAAATGTTAATTTTAATGAAATATTTGTTTAGATTCATCAGCAGTCAAGTCGCGGTTTACGGAATTGTCTGGGATTAAATCAAACTACGCCGCAGTTAGTATTAGCGAACCCCGTAAGCCGTACTTAGAATCTGATACATTTACTAATTAACGCAACTGTACGTTGTAGGGAATCCTGGAAAAAATTGCATGGCAGTCGTGTCATCGTTTCATTTCTCATCATGTGCACAACGTATTTTGACAACTTTTATATCACAAGAAAGAGAAAAAGATTGTCTTTAATTCCATGTAAATTTGTACACCGCTAAAGACACAGCTAGCACCGCACAAAATGCTAATTCCTCTATTCAAATCATGAACCTCCATTTTATCGAGAAAAAGAGGGAACAATTTGATTTGATATAAAATTTGCATATGCCCTATATGAAAAAAAGATACAGTAAGTGCCGCAAAACGATGACTCTATTTTTCAGGTTTTAAAATTTTTTTGGCGCTTTCTATCACATAAACTCCTTGGCATATTTTGAAATTCTATATATCACAATAAAAAAAAAAGGATGATCTTTATTTCCATTTCTAAGATGCCTAGCGGTTAGAACAATCGAAAAAAAAGTACTTTGTCAGACAATAAAGGTATAGTTTTTTCATGACGTAACAATTGAATGACGTTATATCCGCTCTTCCCCGCTGCCCCCTCGTGATCACGCGTCAGTGGTAACCTTTCATCTCGGTTCCTTCGATCAACATGGCTTGTCCCTATCAATGTCTATCGTATTGGCGCTTTTGCCGATAATGTTTCTTTTAATGTTGACTAGTTTCGAACCTCATTTAGTTCTATCTACCGGAAATAAGAATGGAAAGCAAATGCTTGTCGACTGTCGAGTGACCGCGTTGTTTCGTGTCGGGTCACGGCGCCCCGTGGGACTGTGACGTTGGTTCACGTCAACCGTCTCTACCAGGTTCAATGTGACACGGTTAACCTAATTGTAACAGAAGTGATTGTGAGATCACCTCCAGCGGGATTCGAACCCGGGACCTCCGGGTGAGAGTCCTACACTCTACCGATTCAGCCAAAGAGATATCCCTCTGGCCAAAGCCAGTAGGAATGCTTTTACTTCACCCTGCCACATACACCCCCTCCACAAAGTGACTCGTCCTCGAGTCGATCAATTTGGAGTTTTCAAGCACCTCAGTTCGACGTACTCAGAGTGTAGTGAGCACTAGGGAGTTGCCCCGGCCCCACGTTGGGCGCCAATTTGTGGCCGGGTGTCTACTTGTTCGGCACTGGGCCGCTCGGTCAAGACGAGACAACAAAGATATGGTGGTGATTTGATGATTTATTGTGGATGAGTTGATGAATCTGTTGCTGAGGTATATATCTGTAAATGGAAAATGATGTTTCCACCTCAGCAACAGAAATTGGAGTCATAAAATAGAATATCAAGTAAATAACAATTTCAACAATATATTTCATTTACTTTAAATATCACATTCATATTGCAGGTTGTTTAATATATATAATTAATATCAATGGTAAAAGATAGAAATATTGCACTTTATTAAAAGCACATGGCATGGCCATGTTTAATTTACTAAGTTGTGAATACTATTTATTGAATTAAATTAATAAATTATATATTAAATATTATCTTTAGTAGTTTTAAATTATCATTTAGAACACATAATGCACCTTATAAAAGAGTTTTATAAAGTAATGAGGCAGATGGAAACAGATTAGAAAATCACCATACCTGTAAATGGAAAATGATGTTTCCACCTCAGCAACAGAAATTGGAGTGAGGTGGAAATCAGGTAGGTGGAGGAAGTGAGTACAGAGGACTACAATAGCCAATTAGAATACAGGTAACATCAAAGGAAACCTTTGATGTGGCCTATTAATAGAATAAGGAAAGCCCAGGAAGTAGGCAACAGAGCTAAGAATAGAATAGAAGTGAGGGGAGATCCCTGTTGACAGGGCTCCAGAAACTGAAGAAGTAAAGGTGAAAAATGTATAGGGGTGGCGTTCGACGGCAAACATATACAACAGTAAACATATGAACATTAAACGTATACTGAAAATGATGAAATTGAATCAATGATTGGCATTATATAAAATATGCCCTGCCACATAATGATTATATAATTCTGGGTGTACAGCCCGAACAGTCTGCTTATATAAGAGATAAAAGCATCACCTTCAACGTTTATGACAGCAGCAAAAAAATAGATGGCAGGATTGAGTCCGCCATCACGCTTCCAAAACAAACATTACCCATAATTCTTTGTGGAATGTTGACCACGTCATAAGCCTTATATGGGCAATGTGACCAGCACTGCATAATCGCGCGACAAGAGTTTGTAAAAGTAAAGGTTTTTTAAAAACCAAGAGGTGTTAATTTGTTTGTTTAAGTTTTTAAAGAAAAAATAAGCAGAAAATATAATTCAAAATTGAATAAATGAAAAAGTTAATGTGCAAAACTGAAAAAATCAGAGCTTTAACCGACTAAATGTCGTTTTAAACAAGGGGTTGGGTTCTATACTTGGAATAGCCAACAGTTAGCCCTGTTCATGGATTATTAATGTGAGCGATGTAAACACTATATTTTATTTCGAAATTAAGATAATCAGAGTGGTCCCTGTAAAGATCATTTAAGCATCTTAGAAAAGAAATAAAGTTCGCTCTACCCCAATGTGTTTTGTAATAAAGTATAGTTTTGCCCTGAACTATTATAGTTAAAGCACGAGGACGGTAGTGTTTTGTAATAAAGTATAGTTTTGCCCTGAACTATTATAACGTTAAAGCACTCGGACTACCGTCCTCGTGCTTTAACTATAATAGTTCAGGGCAAAACTATACTTTATTACAAAACACATTGGGGTAGAGCGAACTTTATTTCTCAAATAAAATTGGTATTTTTACGAAAATCAGTAAAGACATAGCAAACATCGCACAAATAGGCAATTTTGCTATTCATATCCTGTTAACTGAGAAGAGGATTTATCATCTACCTTTGGTGCATATTTATCATTTTTATATCTTCGTATAGAAGAAATGAATATCTTCATTTCCATGTATAATTTGCACATATTCGCATCAAAACTAAACATGTGGAAACGATGTGATGATTAATTTCCATTAGCTATAGTCACCAACTTTACGTTGGTTGACCATTATCTTTGGTCAATATATAGATTTTAATGTTTTTGATCTTCATAAAGAAGAAAAAATTCCATTAATTCAATATAACATATGCATATATACTAAGCGAATTATGTGATTTATAAAGTTGGAAATAAGGACAATTTTTATTATTTGAAAGTGAATTTTAAACGGGGATATTGCTGTGAGGCCTGCATGCGATGAACACGTGCGTTTGCCCGGGGCTACTAGCTCAGTAATATGACTGTGGGTTCATCAGGGTTCAACACCCCCTGCTTCCGTAATTTATATCTTTCGTTTATGATGGCATATTCTTATGAATTTGTTGTGAAATAAAGACTATGTTAGCTTATCCGTACATAATATGCCAATGTGAACTCGGTAATTAAATGATTTTATAACGTTTGAAATAAAAAGAATTTTTAGATAGCTTTAAAAATTCATTCTGGACATATTTTTGTATCGGTATCGGTAAAGTAATTCTTCGCCTTCAGTTTGTATTGATTTCGCCTATCGCTCTGAGAATTTATGCAGTTACAGCGCCCCAATTAAAAACAAGTTTACTTTGGTCATAGAAACCATTCTAGGGTTGATAGAAATTTCATTCAAAGTGGCAGGTAATTATTATCCATTTGTTATATGGTATTCGCCGACTAGTTTTGTATTTAACGATATTTGTGTCCATAATTCGCCATGTAAACACGCCACATATTGGTAAAACGGTCGCGACAAGCGGCACGGGAAAATTCAGTCACTAGTGCTAACTACGCATCACCGGTAGCGAGGCGAGTGCTGGAAAATTCAGCAATGGGGGCAAAAGATGTCAAAATAATATTCAGCAACTTGAGGGTTAAAAACTGTTGAAAAGCTTTTAAACTGGAATTAATTTTCAAGACAGTAGACTTAATTTATTTTTCATTGTTGTCAAAGAAGAATTTTACAAAGAGAATTATGCTAATAAAAAGAGTTCATAATTCAAATTGTCATGGTAGAATGGAGATAAACCAAGTGTGTTTGAAAATCAGAGATATATTATCCTGGATTGGTACCATGTAAATTTTGAATTGAAACATCTTCGCTAAAACTTGCTCACTATCAATCCAGTAGAGCTGAAAGCCCTAGCCATTAAAATGCATTGTTTTTACTTTTAACTTCATATTTTTCAATATATATATATATATATATATATATATATATATATATATATATATATATATATATATATATATATATATATATATATATATATATATATATATATATATATATACATACAATAAGCATTTGAACAAACATTGAAATTCACATTTGAACAAACAATGAAACAAACATCAAAATGAACATTTGAGAAAGACTGTGAAACAATTTTTTAAATAAGCTTTTAACACAGACAATGAAATAAGCTTTTAAATAAATATTCAAATAAAAAATAAAATGAAATATATTTTCCACTGGCAGTCCTTGAATTCTTTATGACATTGTGAAGTGTTTACTATAAAATAATCTATTTTCACTTTAGAGATTATAAAGAGATGTTTAAGAAGCAGAAATAAACACTTCCAAGTTCCATCACGATAAAACTGTCTTCTTAAGAGAACGATGTAACCCATGGCTAAGAAAATCATCTTATGCAAAAAAGTGTTTGCATTTGGCTTAAATTTCTAATAAAAAGTAGGTCATGAATTTGATTCGAAAAGATAAGATCTTAAATTTTTTTTATGTTTTTTAAAAACAAAAATCCCAAAATTGGCATAGCATTAATTCAGGTTGATTTTAAAATATACTGACCTACGAATAATTTATAGGATACATGATTTTTTGTACAGATACATAATAATTATATTGTTTGTAGACAAAGATTCATAAATAATAACGAACTATAATCGTAATGAAAAATTAAGAGATATCATTATTTTGACACTTCAGTTTTGAATTCATTGTCAATTAATTCTAAACACACATGCAAAAATAATCTACTTTCGTCAATATATCATAGATGCTATACATACAATTCATGATCACATTTGCATGATTTTCCCAAAACATGAATACATTATAACAATAAACTAAGGACCATACACTGCAATTTAAACAAATATATATTGATATAAAACTAAATACTTTTACCATCCCCCTAAAAGTTCTGTATATATTAGTGCCCAAAAGCACCCTTTATAAATAGATAAGGAGAGACTTTTTTCATTTACGCCACATGATAAAACGTGAATATTTTACTAAGGATTATATACTCATGAACAAATATATAAACAAACATTTGATATATTTTCTCTCCCAACAGGATGCTGATTTCTAAAAATGATTCTTACAGATTTCAACGGATGGATGAAAACGATCCCAATCTTTCGTAAATAGACATGATTGAGATTCATATTTCCCAGCATCCTTCAACAGGAAGTCTTGCAACCCTGTTGCATGTTCGAGTGATATCCAAAGAAATATGCAAGCCAGAAAGCTTATCTTGTTGGGTTCTCAGCGGGATAGGCAGATCCCAAAGAAACATCATGTCAATGCAAATCTCACATAAGAATCGGTTTCAACAAGGGAAAAAAATATTTCATCTCTCCGGAAGATTAACTTGCCATGTTAAGAAACATGTACATTTTGTTGAATTTAAGTTTTACATTCGTCTTCTTATTATACAATATTTTATTTAAATTTCACTAAAAAAATGTTTTTTGATAAATATTTAAAATGAAAAGTTTTGGAGGTGGAATAATTGATGATTTGGATTTAAGAATGTAAATGATAAAATTTTTATTTGGATGTAAAAATGTAAATTTTATCAGTTTTAATTACAAGTAAATTACTTTTTTTATGATTTTATAATTTCAACCTTTTCATTTCCTGTCAAGCCTTCTGATGTGTTAAGGATGCTTTTAAACAAAGCATATTCTTAATTTATTTTAAAAATAATGTTGAAAAAATTTGTTAAAAAAAATGTATTACCTGATGAGGTTAGAAATTTTAACAATGTTCAAATGCTAACCAAAATTTCATCAACTTAAAATCCTACTTCTTCATCAAAATATTTTTTTAATTCTTTGTCGGCCACCAGAACAGTACCAACAAGACCCAAACCAATACCTGAATATTTTAATTCTTTGTCTTTTACCTGAATATCTTGATTTTTTTCCTGATAATATGGCCCAGAAGATACAAGCTTCTTGAGTGATACAAGCTACCAACTTAGAATCAAAACACAGGAAATACTAAGACGCAGAAATACTCGAAGTCACTGATTGATGGCCAGAGATTTGAGATAGTTCTCCGACTGTAGATACAACACACAAGATTTTCTTACAAAATAGTGGCAGGTACCGTATTCAACCTCATGATACTCAGGTATATCAGATACACACAATAATCTTTGAGCATTGCCACTGAGACTAGTTGTACATGGGTTTTCTAGGCCGAGGGTTTAAATTATTTTAAAGCTTTAGCCATAAGCCTTTAAAAATCATATGTCATCCAATTTAAGGATAAAATGTATATATGCTCCACTTACATTCCATGGGGAGATAACTCTACCAAAAGCTACATGCTGGGACTGATCTTAAAAATAGTCAACCAACACTTGAAACACGAGTCGGCAATATCAAGATTGCAGGTTGTTTTTTGTTTGCAAGATTGTATTTGATTGGATCATAATTAACAGCGCATAGCTTCGAGTCTGGTTATATCCCAGGGTATCCAAGTGGAGCAGAAGCATACATTTTACCCTGAGACAAGTTGATCATTGTGGTGTGTAACTAGGAAACCATCATCATAACATAAACATATTTTTATATTTCTTCAAATTTGCATCTTCTCTATACTATATGTGTTTTCATCTTACATCACATCATTTTTATTCACTTCATTACAACTAACCAAAAAAATTCAATGCATTTTGTTTTATTATCTTAGTCTAAGACTTCATTATGACCTTTACAACTCTACATGTGTTTTATCTTTAACAGATAAAATGCATGCTTTTCTAAAAGATAATTTAGAATTCCAAGCAATTTTTAACGCATAATACCAATTTTTTCAAAATCTGGTTTGACTTCATACCAATCATATCACATCAAATCAATTAATCTGTCGTAGGGTGCATGGTTAAAAAAACAACTGAATATAAAAAATGCATTGCATTTAAGATTGACATTTTGAAATAAAGCCTTTGAGAAAGACAATTTGCATGGTCTATAGTCACAAAACAACTAAAATTTAAAAAAACATTGACACCATAAGCAAATGCACATGATTTCAACAACTAAGGTAATATGTCGGTTCCTATCAGTCCTATCTCGTTATCAAAGCAAACAAAGTCCTCGAGAGAAAAAAATCCACGATCATTAGATGTGTATGAAATGCCTACCAAGTATACTCAACTTGATTGGCTGTAATGAAGTCATCTGACTTTTGCTTAATTTATTCGAACACCTGGTGCAATTTGTCAGTGACAAGATAAAACAATCACTGTGGAATTCCAAATGTCATTGCATATTCTCAATGTCGTTTAACAAGTGCAGTAATACCCTTGTTCTTTTGAAGTATGGAACGAGATATATTTGTAGTGACAACGTGATAAAATCATTTGTATGCAGTTGTTGCTAAATTTTGCCAAGTTCTTCGTTGAAAATCTATGAGGTTTTTGGGTTGCTTTGTCATATATTCTCTGAAGTTGGAACCTTTGAAGTTATTTGAAGATGTATCTAATAGTTGCAATGGCAATGAAGGTCACAAATTGAAACTTATAGAGCCACTCCATGAGTTGTTGGAGTCATATATGCCAAACTTTATCAATGGTGTCATTTGATCCCGAAGTATTGACTGTTACCAAAAAGACACATTTTGAAGCTTATTGGGTTTTTTACAGTGACAAAATGTAGAACGTGGCAATAATGATCGAAAACCGGAAAGTAGCAAGCATCAAATAATCAAACGTAATTTTGGAAACTTATCTAAACCAGCCAGGAGGGCAGTTAGGAGTTGATAGTGTTTGTTAGGTTGTATAACTTGTATCCATGTATATTGGGTGTGATATCTACACCTCTGTGCATCTATAAGGCTATTTTTAGATTTTCATGGAAAACCAATATTTGTCACATATATGTCTTTTGGACATGAAAAGTTAAGATGTTTTGATTGTATATCACCACATATGATATTTAGGTTCGTAGCAAAGGTAAATGATATGTTATGAAAATTACGGAGTGGCTCTTTAATACAGTCAAAGATCAAGAACTCTGGTGCTACTCATGGGCAAATCCGGGGGGGGAGGGAGGAGCCACGGTCCTGAGTGTGTAATAAGAGTGAAAAGTAAAGACAATTTTTATGGATAAACAACTTCTTTATTCTGTGGAAGGAATGTTTCGACATAGATTCGAAATGTGCTTGACAACGACATTAGAATCTATGTCGAAACATCGCTTCCACAGAATAAAGAAGTTGATTATCCATAAAAATTGTCTTTACTTTTCTTATCATCATCTTCTAGAATGCCTATCAAAGATGTTATTAGAGTGCTTGCATTATGTCTTCTTTATGGTATAGCTTAGTTTCTACACCACGTTTGGAGTTAGGCAAAATCAAATAAGTCTGCTACTCAAAATGTTTGTTATAGCAGGGTAGGGTCTCACTCAGCAAGGTCAGACTGGTACTAATAAATGACTGTGAATTTCATTCTACAAAGGTTATCATTGAATCCTATTACTACACCAAAAGATCATTTAAAGAATGCATCTAAGGAACTCTTAATTGGAAATCTAAATTTAAAACCATTAAAAGTTTGTGAAAAATTTTGAAAAATGAAAACAATATTTTCTTCTCTAATACATGTGTATAAATGTATTCTTGAAAAGAAATAAAATTTGAAAGCTTGCAAGAATCAAATAAAAATTCTCAACCAAAATTTCTTTCCGATGGTGTTCTAAAGGATCTATTCTTACCATGCTAACATAAAGGTAAAATCTTTTCAAATGGCAACACATTGGTATAAATTGGTAGTTTCAGAATTGAAACTAAAATTATAACTTTATTCATAGTTAAAAGAATGAATCGTATCTGATTAGCTCCCAGACAGAAGCAATTAAAAATGTGAACTTAAATTATACTATCAAAATAATAAGAATATATAAATTTTCATACCATTGTTATACACTTGTCTTCGCATTAAAAGCCAACAGAGAATTGCATTCTTTATGATTGGTAAGTGCATGGAAGGCTTGTTTTACCATAAAAACTATGAAATGTGCTTTGTGCTTATATAAAGAAATCGCCGCTAATGGCTGAAATATTACCACAGCGTTGTTAAACAATAATTCACTCACTCACTATATAAAGCAAAATTAAAACAAAACTACATAACAAGGGCATACTTGTGAATCACTGTGGATCAATTAAAACTACTGAATGCAAACATATATATCTGAATATTATATAATTATATATATCAGATAAATATATTTATAGCATAAAAAAGCAAAGGAATGAATTTGAAAATCAAGGTCTTTTTCTGCTTTGAGAGATGTCATATGACGTAATTTTGACAAGGTATATATACAAGGTACATTCCGATATTCTTATTCAATTTACAGGTTATTAACTTATTAATAGACCCATAGTTCCCTCATTTACTATTCAATAATGCCCTGAAGAATTTTTATTACCAGTGTTTAGAAAACATTTATTAGGCATTTGGAATTATGAAAATGATCATTGCATACAATAATTCCAAAAAGTTATGAAGCTCAGAAAAGAAGATCAGACAGCAATACAAAAAGAATTCACAGTGCTATGTGGAATTTGAAATGGCTGAACGTATTCTATGCCTGTATTATTAAACCCATTTTATATAGGCATATGATAAGAATACAAAATTTGAGAATGGTTGTATTACACACCTGTATTGCAAAACTCAGTTTATATACTGCCATAATGTCAGTTAAGAAATGAATACTCCTAAAATGTCAAAATGATTTCTCCCCAAAATGGGATTGTTTCAACATGGCTAATCAACTAGTTCAAGCCTATTCACCACAAATACAAGTATCAACTCTTGTAGCCCTGAATAAAACAAAAAACAAAACAACCCAACTCTTGTAGCCCTGAATAAAACAAAACAAAAAACCCAACTCTTGTAGCCCTGAATAAAACAAAACAAAAAACCCAACTCTTGTAGCCCTGAATAAAACAAAACAAAAAACCCAACTCTTGTAGCCCTGAATAAAACAAAACAAAAAACCCAACTCTTGTAGCCCTGAAGGAATAATAATAAATAGGACTCCTGGCACATGTAACCACACAAAGGTATGAGATGAGAACATTTATTACATGATAAAGAGTGAGTTACTCTATCGTCACTTTATCAGTGAAATAAACCCTCTATCTGGCTTCAATGGCGATAATCTATATTGTCATTTTATCAGTGAAATAAACCCTCCATCTGGCTTCAATGGCGATAATCTCTATTGGCAATTTACGGAGTGGAGATAAGTTTATCGCCACTCGCGTGACTTCATCAGAACAATGTTATGACGTCACTTGAAATTCTGGTATTGGCTTTCCTAGGGTGACAATACACTGCTTCAAAAGAGGCAAATCTCAATATAGAACACAAATAATATTAATGATAAGAATATCTGCTTTTGCTTGACAAATACCATGTTTATCTCATCTCATGAAGTAGAGAAGTAATAATTTCATGCATGATTACATAACGTAGGTAATTAAGTAAGTATATAAGAAATAACACAGAAATACTAAGGGTCTGCTTTCAGAGTCAAAGATCATTGTATGTTTGTGGTTGGCGTCATCATGCAAAGTCAAAATAATAATAAAACATAAAATAATAAGTAAATGTTACCTACCTTGGCCCTGTGATCTCTTCCTGTACATGTTTATTCAAATGCATGGTTTCCATGACAACTGCTTCTACGGCTTCTGTCGTGTGAGTGAGATGACAGTCTAGCTGATCTTCTGCCTATAGAGTATATATATATATATACAAAAAGCAAGTGCTTACACTTTGAAATTCAATGAAAACATTTAGCATAAACGTCATGTAGCCTGGATGTACACAGTATTTAACATTTACGTTTCTCGAATAAATGTTTCTTTAAAATATTGCTGGTTACAGTCGTCAAACACACAGTTCTTTGCGGAAAATCGACCGTGTCCAACCACATGATGACTAAATTATTTTTTATTGAAGTGTCAGTTTATCTTTTTTTACATTAAGTGTGTGTCATTAGCGTCTTTCCCGTCACAAAATATCTGCCCCGTATTGTCAAGTTGATGAAGTCACTTTGCATACAAGTAATAATCTTACAAAACATGTTTAAAAAACTTTAGTTTCGATCTAAAAAATTGGATTCGTTCATTGCGTTACTCTTAGCATAGAATGTTTGATGGTACCTTTACAATAGATTGGAATGATGTTTTAGTCTGTTTGGTTTATCACATCCTTAAGTTGTGCTTACAACTGAAAATTTCCTAGTTACGCCCCTGATAGTCATAAAAATTGGAATGATAACTGATGACATAAAAATCTTAGTAAATCCTTGGTGATATGCTTCTGGTAAAACCTGATCAAAGGGAGGTAACTCTGTAATCACAGCTCAACCATGATTCTGGAACCTAGCATCTTGTATTGCATGAAGAAAGCTTTTCTAAAGTATATTCATATGAAATTTCTCACCTGAATCCAAACCTGCTCGTTAAGGAAGGAGAAGGGGGAGGGGGGATTGTCTCCAGGTATGGGGGTGGTCCGAGACCGGTCAATTGTCCGACCGTCAAGTCTGGGCGGTGTTCCTGTTTACAGACAAATACTTAAAGTGTTGTCTTAAATCTAAAATAATATGAAATGAAGAATGCTTTTTCATTTTCTTGTCAAAAAAACAAATATGAATTTTCATTTTATTGATAAACAAATATTAAATTTAAAATCTGTTTTTGATAAACCATGTAGATTCGATTAATGATTATTCTATCTCATAAGTTCTAATGTTAATATGTACAAATTTTCCAAACTTTCTAACAAGGATTTTCTAACAAGTAACAGGTAAAGGAGCTTATTTGCTTATTGATTTTACATTTATTTAAGACATTTATTTCTTTCTGTTAAACTAGCAACCTGGGTGTTTATAAAGTCTAAACAAATTGATTGTTAGAAACTGATTCCATAAAAGTGAAAGATATTGTGATAAATAATTAATTTTGTTAAGCTACACCATAGTTACCTGTTTTCAGTCTGCCAAGTTTGAAGCCAGCCTCTTCAAGAGATTTAGCAAGTCCAACAGCAGGCTCGTCCCCCATCCTTCCAGCAGGATGCACAGATAAACCAATGTTGATACAGCCTCGCAGAAATGTCCCCGTTGTCATGACAACACTCTTTCCATAGATCTTTTGACCGTTTCCTACAAAATGTAAGCGGAAATCTTAGTCTTTTTCAATACTTTTTGAAAGAATAAAGGTGCCACTTGAAATATTGCTTTATCATGTTAGAAAATAATATAGCAATGGGTTCATGAGGAATTGATTACATCTATGGTTGAAGATTTACATTCCAGTTGATAAGATATATATTTCTTGCTATTGTTTCAGATAGCCAGCAAATTTACAACCTACAATCACAGGATTTATAGCAGCTTGAAATAATTTTCTCCTTTTGCCAACCTCCTCTTCTCAACTTCCCAACCTGTAATTAGCTTCTACTCCAACCTTTTACATTCTAAAGTTCTCAACACAATGTATCATATATATGGCATCTGTTTGACATTCTATGAGGCAATACACAATTGCAAAAATGCACCTGACTACCAATATACAAGGGTCACACTGAGGTCAGCTTGGTGAGGAGCAGAGAAGAATACCCAAGTTGGATGCAAATAATTGTACCTTTTCTATTATGGGTGCTACAGACATGCAATAGTGCCTTTCGGAATGCTAAAGAAAAAAAAACTAATCACAACGGAAATCAGCGAAACTAACACATTACAGACTAATCACATCACAGTGTAGTGATGTGTATTGAAAAGTTACGAAATAGCAACAAAGGGACGTTTGTCACTTTAAATAAAAATAGCGCAAAACGAAACACTCAATACAAAACACTGTACCACAAGACCAAAATTTTTAAACTGAACATTCAGCATGCCCTTCAAAGATTGCACCCCTTTTATAAAAAAATAATTACACCCTTGTCAGGCTATCATGTCCATTTTTTATGGAAAGTGATAATGAAATTTACAAATCGTAGTCTCAATGTAATGAAGATGACAATGTAAAGATTTCAGCTTCCTAACTGCCAAACATTCATGCATACCAAACTTCAGGAACCACAACTCTTTACAATGGTTAAATTCAAATTCAAGTTTGTTATTCTAAAATATCCATAATAGATTACGAACCAAGAACCACTCCATGACATCTCTGCTTAGTGGATTGACATTCTGTGGCACTCAGGATAAGATCTTCAACTGGCGCCGCCAAAACGGTCAGATTTTCTGTTCCTGAAACCTCCCTCTGCATATGATGTTTGTACAAGTCTCTGTCAATCTGCGCTCTTGGACCCTTGAGTGTCAAACACAAATTAATTGTTATTTGTAACAAAAGAAATATCCTATTCAAACAATGGCAACTAAAAAATTGTCATTTTTGGTTACTGCTATAATGGAACAGTGAAATTGGACAATCATGTTCAGGTACAGGATGATGAAGAGCTGGCTTAGAAAAGTTGACAAAAGTTGGAATACTTAGATAAGTAAAAGATAGAGACTGGCGACAGGTAGGCTTTGTGGAGGAAGTTCAAGTATCAACAAACAGCGTTTCCTTCGAATCTACATTGCACACAATTGTGCTATATTCACTTTGCAAGTAATTGCACAGCTGCAACGCACATTAAACATACCCAAACTGCTGGACCTTTTCTTCTGTTGAGTATCTTATACTGGAGTCCAGAAATATCTGGAAATAAGGATTCCAAAATTGAAGAGACATTTTTCTTTCAACATGGAGGAAGGGAGACAACTTTAAACAGAACTTGAATTCATTTGCTCTGAAATCTAAACCAGCTGTGATGTGGAGGAAAATTGAGTGGATTAAAACAATTTATTTCAAAACAACAAGTTTCTTTTAAATACATAAATCTGTTTTTTAGTCTGATATATTTGATAGAACATATATATAACCATTGTCATATATGTATATCATAATGCGTACATGTAATATTTTCCAAACAACCTCATCTTTATTTAGTCCTGCTTCATGACTGTGTATTTAAATAAAAGCCTTTAATACAGTCTAGGTCCACATTAAGCAAGTCTAGATTGACTGAATACACAAATTAGGAGCCCGAAGAAAAGAATATATAGATGAAGGAACAGTCAATTATTAAAATATTTCATAGACTAAATTTTAGTCTACATCTTTATATACAAGGATGAAATTTCTGTTTCTTCACAAAACAATAAATCTTGAAGTCATTGACATGACTAGAGCAGGCTGTTTTATGACTTTAGAGAAATAGAATAAAATTGAAAATAAAAGAAATCTGCAATTTTGTTTAAATCCTTTTCTATAGGATTAACTCTTGTTTTGAAAAAGATTTATGACATACTAAGTTTTGAACAGCCTAATCTGTGTACAGATTTCTTGAAAAACACTGTACATCTGGCTGTGAATGAAGACCTCACTATGACAACTGCATGCACCTTATCAACGATTTATCATTGTGAGATAGGTCTTGATTGAAGATATAAAGCTTCACTTTGACTCTGCAACCTCCCAGCTTGATACTAGCTGCTACTGAAATTCTTTGAATTGAGCTTTAACCAGATGAAAAAAATCTTACCACATATCCTAGCACAGACCCCGTCCAGTGCATCAATTTCCTTCATCAGATGTCCCTTACCGATTCCCCCAAATGATGGGTTGCAGGACATGGCACCTGAAATATTATATACATGCAATTGTAATTTATCAATAAGGTGAAACCCACTATCCGTATGCCGCCATAAATGACGAAAGCGGCAAATCACTTTATTGTCAACTGGCATATGCCTCAGGAGCACGTCGCATGCGATGGTTTGAAATGACAGGCAAACCTGGCACATAATTAAACATTTAACATTACTTTTTGAAATAACAAATCAAAATAATTCACGTATGATTATCAAATACTATCCATATAAGCATACTTGAGCAAAGCCATTGATACAAAACACATTTAGACAATATACCAGGATATCTATATCGTTAGGGTCCAAGATACATTGACGTTTCCTAACAAGAGACAATATATCCCGATACTACTAACATACTTTGTTTCAAACAAATTGCTATCTAAGCTGACAAAGTTTTTATTCTATTATAGAGATAACAGTGAAATTACAAAAAGAAAATATATAATATTTCTGATATTTGATCTGCAATTTCACAGTCTCTCTGATTGTATGATTTCTCTTCATGATATGTTTATGACAGTGTGGTAGCCAAGAAATAATAGTTTTTTCTTATGTCCTGTCTATTCGTCCTTCATAAACTGTAGAGAATCGAGATATGTATTGAATCGTAACCATGGTATTGTGATGATAATTGTCTCTCATGTTCCTTTGCAATACTTCCATGATCCATCATCTCACCTAATAAAACTAGAATCGGTATATATATCGTCTCGACACTAAGACCCTGATATTTAGCTCTTAGCAATACAAAAAGAAAACTGCATACCAATTGTGTCTACTTTGTGCGTGACAAGAAGTGTGTTTGCACCAAGTCGCGCTGATGCACATGCAGCCTCTGTCCCGGCATGACCGCCGCCCACAACGATGACATCATAGGTCGTTATGCCTTTTGATGTCAAGGCAAGTTTCCTAGATGATAAAATACTCCTCACTTGATGCAACAGTCTTCGGCTTGCCACGTTCATCTTCTGAATTAAAGATAACCAGTAATAACTCATGAAAAACAACCATCAATGAGTAAATTTGTCTTAACAACAGTATTCATTTCAGACTAAATATGAAATATTTGGAATTAAAAGTAAAATAACTCATAAAAAGACAGTGACATTAATTCAACACTAAAATTAACATGGTATTTGACAATTTCTATCATATAATTCTATCTATCATCTAATCTTATACATTGGGTGGCCTTATGAGTATGTATATGTCACTAATTCCCATAGGCTTACACGTTAAAGAGCCACTCCGTGAGTTATTGGAGTCATATATGCCAAACTTAATCAATGGTGTCATTTGATTGCGAAGTATCGACTGTTACCAAAAAGACACATTTTAAATCTTATTGTTTATTTACAGTGACAATATGAAGGTAGAACGTCGCAATTATGATCGAAAACCGGACAGTGGCGCGCGTCAAACAGTCAAACGTGATTTTGGAGACTTATCCTAAAGAGCCAGGAGGGCAGTTAGGAGTTGATAGTGTTTGTTAGGTTTTATAACCAGTATCCATGTATATTGGACGTGATATCTACACCTCTGTGCATTTATAAGGCTATTTTTAGATTTTCATGGAAAACCAGTATTTATCATATAGATGTCTTTTGGACATGAAAAGTTAATATGTTTTCTTTTTATATCACCACATATGACTTTTAGGTTCGTAACAAAGGTAAATAATATGTTGTGAAAATCACGGAGTGGCTCTTTAATTTATAATAATTATTCCGGCAACAGCTAATCAACATGTATGTCTATTGGATTAAATCACATGTAAATAATGCCACAGTCATGAATTTGTCCAAAAAGAAAAATACATGGAAAATTTCAAAGAAAGAAATAAGTTTAGGGTTATATGTCGAATATCAAATTTCTATAATGTTTATAGAAACGAAACTTGAAGGCCTCGTAGGATCTAGGACAAGGAAGTGAATCCTTATTCAAAATAAACTTTAAGTCGACATATGAACGTATAATAAAATACAAAGATACTTTGTAAAATCGAACAAAATGTTTTTTACCCTTTTACTAAGTATCACTAATTAAATAACCAAGATCAGAAAAAAAATCAAATTAAATTTTCTATTTATCATTGGATATACGTTAACAAAATCATACATCACATGTTAAAATCCAACTTCATTTGTAAAACTTTAAAAAGCGCGATAACATTAAACCATTGATGATCGAAAACTGAACAATAGACAAAAATCACAACTAAATCATTATTTCTGAATTTATTTTATCTTAATCAATAAAAAAACCCAGAGAGTTAATTCTTATTTTTATTGCTAAACCTACCTTTAATATTAGTTAATTAACAACTAATGGCATGTCTTGTACATTCAGTTATAAATTTCACGGTCACCCATGTGTCATGCCGTTTTCACAACATAAACACGCCAGTTGTAAACTGGCTCCCGATTGGTCTAGAGCAAAGGGGTTTCCCCATTCTCATCGTATCAAATTTATCCTTCTAGATGCATAAGTTACTTCACTTCTCACACATGTTCGAACCCCTGAATTATATTGAAATCATTGTTTTGATTTTTTGATTTACAAATAAACAACAAACATGATTCGTTTGTGTAAGTTTCTAAATTTGTCTGCAAATTGAAAGTTTGGTGTTATTCTTTTCATTTTATTGTAGCCTATTCATTATTTTTTTAAAACTTTTTAAACAGATCAAGGCGTATACAGGATTTCAGTTTCGGAGGGATGCGCCCCATGGGTGTCAAAAGTAAAAATATTGAAATGATTACCTTTGTTCTAAGAATGTGTGTCCACAGAAAAATTATCTTATTTATGTCAATTAAATTCTTATATTTATATATTTTCATCTTATATGTAAATTACATCAATTGACATTTATCATTTTTGGATTTCTTCCGCAACCCCGAACATAAGGTTACATCTGATTTCAATGAGATTTGAAAATATGAGATTCAGATCACACAGGTTGGCGGAAAAAGTCACATGAAAAAAAGTCACGGAAAAAAAGTCACAAATATTCATAGGAAAAAAAGTCACAGGAAAAAAGTCAGAACTTTTATTATACATCAATAAAAACAATAACTTACATCTTTTTCATAACATTTTACTTTAAACAATAACATCATTCACTTGTCTTAGCACTACTGATTAACATTAGTTCAGGTCTAAGCACTACTTACTAATCTGGACAATTCAAAACTCTTTATGGTTTCTAATATTCCACCCTAACCCATATAGGAATTCTGGAATTGATTTCCTCTGGCAGACACGGTCTTAACATAGGTTCTCAATTGCTCCTGCATTTGCAGGAACTTCTTCCTCATCTTCTTCACTGGTCGATGGCCAACTGCATCCTGAGCAAAGATGGTTGTGGACAGCGGCATCTTCTTTTTGGAACCACTCCACCACTCTCCATATGTTTGGTTGGTGTTGGCCGACAAGGTTGAAAAATTTGTTATTCCAGCCTTCATAGATGTTGTTTCAGTTAATCAGTTGATGCGTAGGCCAGAATTCTGTTAGGGTTGTTGGCACCATTTTCGTAGATGAGGAAGGGCTCCCCTGCTGTCGTCGTAGAGAGAGAACTCTTCTGGTATGGTGCCAAGCTTGGGCGGTGTTGGCCTCTGATTTCTCATGGTTCTCTTGCAGGTGTACATGTCAAGGTCTGGAAGCATAGCTCTGACTTCATCGTCACAATCTGCTACAACCTGCAACACAATACTGAGTTTAAATATTTCATTATATTTCAAATCTTTAATTATTTTTATGTTATCTATCAAGGAAATATTTGAATTGATGTATTTGACTTGGTTTGACTCTGGTCTGAGATGCATGCTGCTTCATTCTAAGTCGAACTTTTGTCAAAGCAATCTGGTTCTCATCTGATGGATGGTTGTGTGGTTCTCTCACTTCTGGGTTTTCCTTCTGTACATCTCTTATGATACTTCCTCTGCAGGACATGCTCGATTTCTTCACACAATTACACCATATTTTGGTCTACCGAGTAGCATGTTCAGTGTACATGTGGCCTTCAAGTACCACTTTGAAACCACCTCTGTTAGTCTGAAGGACTTCCATGATGATAGTGCAATACTGACAAATGTTAAATGTTTTATACACTATTGCCTTTGAAGCCAGTCTTTAAACAAGGTGAATTCAATCAAGACATCAAAAGGTTTTCAGAGTGGATATACTATGAATACATATAGATTGGCTCTTTAACAAAAACAACATGCTGATAAAATTATGATTACAACAATGTCAATTACTTTGCCATCCAAACTTAATTGTTTCTCAAATTAAGTGGCTTCACAACACACAATACATTTCAAAGGCTTACTTACTAAATCAATGAAAGAATTAGTAACATACATGCATTTTAATATATACAATTTGTGACTTTTTTCCGTGACTTTTCCTCCTGTGACTTTTTTTCTAGATTCGCCACACAAGCTCGGGAGACATTGATACAGGTCATATACCATATATGGATATTGTATATGACCTGTGTCAATGTCTCCCGAGCTTGTGTACAGCCATGGAGTATAGCAATGTTACCAATACACAATTATTTTTGATCACTATATACACCTGAACGAAAAGTTTCCATCCCCAATTCTTCTTACAATTGTCCATGTATGAAACTATTTCGAGCTCTTTGTACAAATTTCAGCATCTTAAAAAGTCGACGAGTCGTTTTTCCGACATCGTTCGTGTTCATGGGAGCAACAGCTTCCACGGACTTCATTTCTTGTAGGTGTGTCTAGTAAGTGTATTCAAACAATCCATTAAAACTATCCATTACAAGTCTGTTCATTTTAATTGTTAACAATTACTTTTCTATTTTGAATAAACGTTATTACATGCTGATATATCATCATCTTTCAACTTTTATTTTTGTTGAAACACCTGCCTAATATAAATTTCTATATCGGGGGTACTTTACTTTTATGTTGAATGTAAAATGGGACAGATGTTTATGAAAATTGCAAATATTATTATTAGTATTTCCACACACATACTTGACGAAATGTTATCAAATTTGCTTCTCAAAACAAACAAACCAATCCAATCTATACTAAACAAGTTATCATAAATAATATCTAATACGCCAATACGTATAAATTAGTATACACGTTTCTAATATCCCGTATTAAGGGCCCTTGGGCACGTCAATAGCGGTTATTTACAAACACAGCTTGTCAATATCGCAATCACCACATGTTGCACGGGCCTGCCGTGAAATAGCGTCTCTCGCCTGTCAATCACTCCACACCTTGTCTTTACACGACGACATCAACATGACGGCTTCAACGTTATGCATCTTTTACACACTCTTTTCGATTTCTTTGTCACAAGTATGGTTTCCGAAAAATGAACTTGGATTTGTTTATAAAAACAGTAACCCTAGTGCTCGTGTTAAAATTGACGTGTTTTTGGACCTGATATGCCCTGATAGTAAGCGAGCATATAGTATTCTTCGGACGGTTGCAGATATGTATGACCCATCAACTTTGAGGTTGAAGGTGCATGTGTTTTCCTTGCCATATCATATCAACGCCTTCAATGCTGCAAAGGTAAGTTTTATGTGTTTTATTTAACATAATTTTATTATATATTGTATACTCCATGATAATGCCACCCTAGGTGTTTATCTAAACTCATACGATTGCCTTGATAAATGGAAAAAATATGCCATCAGTACGCCCTTTCATCTTTATCTTACAAAGGAGTTTATATGCTCACCTCAAAGAATATACATCATGCTCATTATATATACGAAAAATGACAATAACAACACAATAATTTATTGACTCAAATTAACAATAAAATGGTGTTTTACCAAAAAAACGTCACGCTGTTACACATAAACTGCTATTTCCTTATACTATTTATAACAAACTCAACGTCATATAAACATCATAAGCCTTTGTTAAACACGATTCATTTCGAAGCAAAACACATTCTTAACGCTTTGATATCCAATATTAAGAATTCTGAAATTGTCATCTATATGAAGCACAAAATTATCATAATATATATAATATAATATAATATATATAAAATGTATTTAACAATAATTCGGATCATATTCGACTATCTCAAATGTTCACGGTAGTTGGTTAACGCACCAGCTTTCCATGCAATCTACGCGCAAATATAACAGAAATATTGACTGAAATATACAACACATGTGCACGGGATCCTGGTGTGGAGAATAGAAATGAGTGTATATTTCAGTTAAACAACTGTTCAGTGACAAGCAGGAAACACACGTATATATGTGATATATAAAGAGCGTGAATGATGCTAATAAAACCGTTCATAATTGAGTGTATATGAAATGTCCGAATAACGGGTAGGACAGGATATAATATGATAGTTTACTTTTAGACAGCGATTCCATCAATATATTTCCCAAATGACTACCCATTCCAAAACTGATTATTCAGGGTATTTAGAAAATTTATAATGATAGTAGTAGTTTATTTGTTTGATGTTTTGATACAAAACGGCAAAACATGTAAACGTTCCCTTATTCGAATTTATGTGTAATGTTAATTGTGTCATAAACCTATTGACACGAAGTTGAATTTGCATATTACATACAAAAACCGTATTTATTATATGATTTCCGGTGAAATGCCTGGATTTATAAGTGAAAATAAACCTTGTTATCAGTCACTAAAACAAAATATAAAAAAATAAAACTGGAACGTGTTATTAGTCACTCGTGACATGTTGTTGATTACGTGATGAACTCTTTTAGGTGCAGACTCAACGTAAATGCGCTTCCATTTCCGTACAGATGAGATAGAACGATTAAATACAAAAACTTATAGAAATTTTGTCTATTCTTGACAAATACCATGTTTATCTCATTTCATGAATCAGAAAAGTTATAAATTAACACTCATGGCTGCACCACTTGCGATCGTGTATATTCAGCAATGAATTTATATCACTTGTTCAAAAAGTGTGGAGATGCTGAAGCAAGGGTGTAATTGTGGTATATTCGTCAATATTTAATCATAACATCAAAAGTGCGATCAACATTACTCATATCGACATTTTAGTAATGAAATGTACTCTATATAAATGTCAGGATATGTTCCTAAATTCGACGTCTATGTAAATCTCCTTCAAAAGTAAGTAATATAAATAATAAATAATAATGGTATCAGTTTATGGTCACCTACTTACTGATGCTGGTAAGTGAGTGAGTTATTGTTTAACGCCGCTTGGGCAATATTTCAGGGTTAGGGTTAATAATGCCTACAGGGAAAAACGCCTACAAGGAACAATGCCTACAGTGATTGTTATGATTGTTATGGTTGAGCCATAAAGGCTCTGCAAGAATATCGTAAATATTGCTTGAATCAAGTTCAAAATTAAAGTTTCTACAATTTTTGGACACAGAGTATGATGTTGGAGTCTAATATGCCAAACTTCATAAATAGTGTTATTTTATCGAGAAGTGGTGGTCGCTTCTTACATTTATCATCTAAGTGCTCATGAGTTCAGTATAGTGACAATACAACAGGTTAAAATCTCGATTTGTGATCAAAAACCGGACAGTGATTGTGATAAAAACATGTTTCAAATTTTCACAAAATTGATAATTTGATGTTGATTGAAATAACGATGTGCTAACATTGTGGTGTTTTGTTTTCATTTGTGGAACATTCCACTTAGCTATAGGGTGAAGGTTGTTAAACTTAGAGCCACTGGTGCATGAAGATGTTTTGATAAGACTGTAGGCATTCTTCCATGTAGGCATTAGTGAACGCCACCATATTTCAGCCATTAGCGGCGATATACTGATGCTGGTATCATTTAATTCTATTCGGTTCAATTCATTACGACATATGATACGACATAATTTTACGACATATAAATCGCGATTTCAATCGAAAACTAGACAATGTCTAAATGATATCAATATATTTTTGGCATTAGGGGATAATTCATATTAGATATGACACATGGCAACGTCTGTAATATGAGATAGTATATGTATATGAAAACGGTTTACTACAAATTTATACTGTTTATGTTTTCATTCATGAGTTTTGTTATTCGTAATTGTAATTGAAACCGCAATAGAACATTTTGCTAACAACTGTTTTTGTATTTTGTAATATTTGTAATGAAATATGAAATTATGATTTTTCAACTCATTATTTCACAGTCAGTCCTATCCTTCAAATCATCTGCGGAAGGTCATTCAATAAATGACGTTACGATGTAGAATTGCAAAAATACGGAAAAAGACAACATGTATGCACGAACTCCTCGTGTCGTACAATCTTGACCTTCTGGCTAAACATATGAACGAACTTCTCGTGCAGGGCATGGGTTGTACCTTTCATTAGACGCTGATACGATAAGGGTTCAACTGCTAATCATGGAGTGTATATTTCACTTTGATAGCAACACGTATGCATAAAATGCCCTTGCTAAGTAAGTGATGTACTTTTCGTCGCACTTTGTATTATTGTGGTATTAAAGTAGGGTATAAACATGATACGGCTGCTAAGAGCTGAAAACAAATATGATAGATTGATCTTACATATTTAGAACGTGAATCTAATTTAAAGTTCAGCTGGAATATCGTAACAATTACAACACCCTACAATCTGAAAAAGAGTTTTAACGCTAATGACACATTTAACTTGCAATTGATTTAAACACTATAACCAAGTTAACTGTTCCAACGCAACTATGAGTTCCCCCGTTAAGACGTTTCATGTTTTCTCGATTCTTGTTTTTATTTATTAAATACGTTGACAGCGCTGTGTACAGAGACTAAACAGAGTGTGTAGCTATCTTCATCGACCAGTGTGCTTTTGAAGCGTATAAACATTGTTACACACATGTGAGAGCGACAAACACTGTTTACAAATATTTGAAACGTTTTTAACCTTGATTTTTCAAATTGTGTTGGGCCAAATGGAATTCAATGGTTACAATAGCTTGCGGTGCCTGTACTAATATCAATATGTCTTACTGATGCTCTAAGTCCTAAATCTTCGATATTACTTCTCAATCTAATACTAAAGACTCTAAGATACTTGTCATTCTTTACAATTAACCTAAAATCAATAATGAAAAAGTTAAAAGCGGCCGACGTCACAAAGGGATGCCAAAATCTTGTACGTGTCGTTTGTGCAAAAATCAGAACTATTGATATATTCAACATTTTGTAATAATATAATGTACATTAATCTCTTAATTGAGGACAAATAATGAAATATTCTTCTATAAGAATTTGGTGTTACACAGTCATTTCATATATTCACATTATAAGGATTGACGTTGTATTAACAATATCGGGCGCGGTTTTTGGTTTTCAGACTGGATATTGAACATATCGTAGCTCATGCGTATGTCATGCGATCTTGCATTAAATACTTTCGGACTTTTGGAATTAACTTTACAGCCTGAATAGGTATTTTTTCCAAAAATCTTATTTGGTAGATGATATGAGTGCTGGTCGTTAGTATAAAATATATTATGCATTATCTGTTCATTGTTTGTCGACGAAATATTGCTGTGCACTTATTCCATGACCACTATCTACATCCTGTCATTTTGAAATAAGAGATTTTACTTATGATATGGTCTCCAAAAAATCTTTCTTTTCGTTTCAGGGAACTCTTGCTATTGACCAACTGACCGGTGGAAACCGGACCTTCGACTGGGTGGACAGCGTATTCGACAACATGGCCAGTTTCACAAACGGCCACACCTTCAGAATGACAGCGGAACAAGTTCTAAAGTAATATTCTATGAGTTTTTAATTTTTTCAGTTTCCATCTGAATGTTCAATTTTTTATTATTTGTTTGTTTGTTTGTTGAATGTTCATTTTGTTCATGTACTTGTTGTAGCATAAGCAATTAAAATGTATGTCATGTACATATACAGAGCAGCGCAGAAATAATTCATTACGGTGACCACACTCCATGAAAATGTGGTTATGATTCATGCGTGGAAACTTGGGGATACTCTCAGTTGTCTAACGTTGTAAAAACACTTTACGAATATCTAGAAAATTTTACTTAAATCACGATTTTAAATACGCATGTAGTTTTAAACCATGGATTCAGTGATAACATTTAAGTAATATGACGTTAGAAAAAGGACACATTCTACAACAAAGTTTTGAATGTACATGTCTTCGGCAAAGGAAAAGCGTTCGTTCCAATACATTAAGTAGTTGCCACTTCATGATATATCAGTGAAGTTGAACATAAGCTATTTTCTGTTTCAACATGTCGCTTCCTTGCATAAAGAAGTTAAAGATCTCTAAACTGCCTTCATAATTCTTCATCACCTCACTCAGGATGTCCAAAAAAGTAATGTGTAAGAGAGAAAAACAGATTAATTATTCAGTAAGTGAACACCGTGATTTTTCTTTGCAGTGATTTTGGCTATCTGGCTGAAACTCTCGGTGTTAAAAGAGAAACGTTCACACAGCTAATGACAGCAAACACTCAGCTTGAGTTGGACGCCAGACTCGCCTTCAAATACGGCTGTACAAGTAAGTTAAATGGACAGTCCTACCTGGGTATTTTTTGTGGAAACGACATTTAAGGGACCATTTCCGTTTATACAAGTATGTTTTTAGTATGAGATTATAACATAACCCAGTTGAAATATGTGATTGAGGATTACATTTTGGTTGATTTAGATTTGAAAGACATGAATGGGTGCTATATTAACTTTGATGATGAAGAAAATTAAAAGTGCTATACCTTATTGAATTTTTTTACATTCTGATTTGTTATTCAAGCATTGTTTCAACATAGTATATTTCATTATAACGGAAACACAAGATTGCTGATGGCATTACGAAAAGAAAATAAGATTGACGGCGGAACACTTCATGTAAACTACAAAAAGTTATCATTTTAGTACATTGTTCAAATTACGTTGAGTTGACAATGCAAATATACATTTAACAAGATTAACATTATGTTACAAAAGTATAAATCAGGGTTTCCAACGCAATTTTACACGTTGTTTGAAAATCACAGACCATGAAAGAATCCCCTGTCTCGTCATACATTAGAAGTCAGTTTTTCAATTTCAATTGACAATATCATAAAATGTTACGCATGGTTTTGTATGACAGATCACTTGAACGGCTGTCAGAGAATACAAAGAATGACACAAACTAAAATAGAGGTTAAGAAGAACTCATTCATTTCGTTAATACAATTGCTCTTTGATTTTACTCGGCTTTTCTTTAGTTTACCAAACATGTCTGTGTCAAATCTTGTTTGATTTCTAAACACCTTATGTTATGAATGTTTACTAATTTGATTTTTTGGGTAAAATTCAGTGAGTTTCATGCCGTATTCTTTCCTTTTAAAGGCATATTTAATATTTCAATTCCGGATTTCCCATGGTGTCAAAATTTCCTTAGCATACACAAATCATTCGAGGATGTTAACATGGCCATATAGTAAGATTATGAAAAATCGTAATAAAAGAAATAACTGAAGCGCTCTTAAAATATCCATTTCGGTCAAGGTTCAGATAAACATATTTATGAATGACATTAAAATGCAGTTTCTCAGTGTTCATGATCATAATTTTACTATACCGTTTAGAATTAAAACGTAAGAAAAGGATGCAAAATATAACAGTTTTAACTTACTCTGTATATTTTTTCTTTATGTATTTGAATTTCTGCGTATTTCAATACAATTTTTATCTTATTATTTAATATAAGTTCTTTTTGCTAAATAGTGGAAACCAATTTAATCTACATGCAGATCAAGCAAAAATCATACTTATAATGAATAGGATGCAAGAGTCCAAAACAACTTTCAACGTATATAATGTTTTTCATATTTTGACATACTTTGTCACTATGCAATGCTGAAAATTATTTTGACTTCAATTTCATCTTCTTGTGTTAGGTAAGGTTCCAGGGATTGGGAAAGGCAGAGGCCATGGGCCATTTTGCACATTGGATAAAAAAATGGCCCATTCATATTTGAAATTTTACCATTGCTACTAAGGGGAATGACCCATTCATAATTCTGAAAATGACTAAAATCTCTAAAAATGGCCCAGGGTGTCTTTTCCAATCCCTTGTAAACGTAAGTTAAGGTGTAAAAACCCTCCGGAAAATTTTGTTGAAGCTAATTCTTACTAAATATTTCTTTCACAGGAGGTATACATTCGACACCGATGGTCCTTATAAATGATGTGATGGTACATGAACAGAATCCTCAACGGTTAACTGTCAAACAGTGGAAGGCTATCATAGACCGTCTTCTATAACAATATCGCAATAGATGATGATTATGTTTTGGTGCTTTTAAATTTTCAGACCATTAACACTTATACAAATGTACTAGACGACTGTCTAATACTTACTATATCAGTGATTCTGTATCTATTTCTCCAACGTAAATGATTAAAACGTGTTCCCACTATAGTGGCCATTTTGAAGATAAGACATTAAGAATCAACTAATGTTAATGGGGAAACTTTCAAGAGGGGAACTCTACAAAATGAAAATAATATAAATGAAAATAAATTCTCGTATTGATATAAAAAAGGCATAACTGAAAAACTTTTTTTTTTAAACTTAACGGTCATGATAGACTTCTATGAAAGTGAACTTTGGCGTCTGAATTCTAAAATTGAATAACTGCCTCAGTTTTTGTGTTTGCAAGGGTAAGTGAATGATGTCAATGTCAGGCTGTCATAGCTCATTCAAATTTTTGATAACGAAGCAAATTGAACCTCTCAAATTTAGTTAACACGACCGTTCTCTCAACCATCAACATTTAAGGGGCAGTAGCACGGTTTTTTTTAGAAATTTTTGAAAGGATGTCCCGAAAAACAAAAATGATTTCTTTTAATCTTAAGAAATCTTAAGAAATCTTTGAAATCTTTGAAATGAACGATTAAGCAATGGTTATCAATTCCCCTACCTTAAATGATTTAAAGGTATTCTCCCAAAAATTACCTCCACTGGTTTTGGCTTGATATTTTTTTACTTCTTCTACGACTAAAGATGATTAGATGGGGTTATGACATGTTTTAACCTCTGACAATAATACACTTAGCATAAACTAATGTTTTTGGGAAAAACTTAATCTTTCCAAAAAGGTGATTTCGCCCCTTTAAGGAATATATTCAAGCTTAAATGTGAGGTATATCTAAAATGCATTGACATAAATATATTTATATTCTATTGATCTTTCCTGTAAACAACACTGTACATGACATATCATGCTATATATGACGCTGTAGGACACTAAACCCATGGTGGCCACTTGTGCAACATGACGTTATCAAATGACGTTAAATTTGTCCTCTTTGAAAGTTAATGACGTGCAACATGTTAATATGAAGCTTTTTATTATCTTTTTATACTATCTCATTCACAATGGTAATTTCATTGCAATTTGTCAATATGTTTTTCTTGGTTCTTGGATATTTCAATACCATTTCGGAAAGTATGCAAATTACCCGTTTTGCACATAATATCATTGAAGTTTTTGAATACCAGTGAGTTTTAAAAGGAATACACATACACATTCGCTGGAAAGTACGTGTTTTCCATGCACTCATCTCAGGAATCGGTAGTTAAACATATATATTGAAATTATTGTGGTATTCATATATGCTCTGTTTTATATCACAAAATGTAAAGCCGCTTTAGATTTATTAAAAGTTGAATGCCGGTTTTATTGTCTTCTGTTTTATTAAGTTCGTGAAAACAAGTAGCGATTTATATATATAACAAGGTAGTTAGTTAGGCTCGTGGCTTCTATAATCTCGTTATGGTTATGGTACTGAATACCGAAATTATAACAAAAAAGCCAATGAAATAACATAACTTTTTTCATAGGTGCAAGATCAATTAGCGTATGTATTTTTTAGCCTTTGGTTACAAATTGTTACACCACACTCTCGGTCTCGTTGCTATGGTTTACTTTTTTTCTTGGTTAGGGATATTAGCTGAAACACTGTTATTTTCTCATAAATCTTCTCATACACTTTCGTGGAGTCAATTTACTTCAATAATATATGAAGGTTTGTGTATTTGCGGACAAATACTTTAAAAAACCATGCAATAATGTGTTACATCATTAAAAATTTACATTGAAATGTTGAAACTATCTATGAAGTTGTTACTAAGATAATATACATGTCAATAAACGAAATTGATCTATGAAACGAACAGACTGTTATATCTTTTTTCAAATAAATATAAAGAAGTATTAATTCTTATTTTGTTGCTGAAATACTTCGAATAATGATAAGAAATAATGAAAATAGAAAAGGCATTCTCCTCAACGAAATCGAATATATTATTGGTCAATACGCCGACGATACTGAATTATTCTTAGATGGTTCGGATACCTCTCTTAATGAAGCCATGAAGACACTCAAAACATTTTATCACATGTCTGGTCTTAAAATAAATGTGGACAAAACCAAAGCAGTTTGACTTGGAGCAATGGCTGGCAGTGATATATCTTTATCCCATGACTATAAACTAGACTGGCATAATGAAAACTTTGAAGTTCAGGGAATAAAATTGAATGCAAAGTTAGAAAACCTTTGAGTGATCAATACAAAAAAAAAGACTTGAAAACATAAAAAGAATTCTTTTGAACTGGAAAAAAAGACATTTAACTATGATAGGAAAAATAACTGTTATCAAAACATTGGCTTTATCTACTATTGTTCATATTTTTGCTTCTCTTCCAAATCCCACTAAAGATTTTATAACAAACTTGAACAGATTAGTTTTCAACTTTATATGGGACGGAAACAGAGACAAAATAAAACGAATAAATTTAATGCGAAAATATGAAGATGGTGGTCTTAGGATGGTTGATGTCAAATTATTTATTGATGCATTGAAAATCTCTTGCTTGAAGAAATACGTTTCGATGTCAAACGACTATAACCTAGCCGGTTTTCCCATTAGATATATTCTCCAGGTAGGCGCGAACATCAACAGAAAATACAAACTGCAAAATCCTTTTTGGGAAGATGCACTCGATGCCTGGCATAGATATATCAAATGTCATGTAGTCAATGATAATATTAATGAAATACGTATTCAACCTCTCTGGTTATATCACCAAACGTGCAATCCAAATCTGATCATCAATAACTGGCTCAAACAAGGTATAGTTCATGTAAAAGATATTTGCAAAGATCATGAATTCTTAACATTTGCAGAAATCAAAACAAAATATGATGTTAAAGGCACAGTGCTTGATCTTAATAGAGTCATCCTTAGCATTCCAAGAAAATGGAAAGATGTCATTCACTCTTTTGACTTGGCAACCGTAAGGGATATGCCACTAGATTCTCCTTTTAAGGATCTTATTGCTCCTGTAAAGGGATCAAGATTATTTTTACGACAATCTTATTTCTGATGCAACAGGTACATTACCGAACGTATGCAACAAATGGCACAATGATTTAAATGGTTTAATCAATTGGAATTCAACATTTTTGAAATATAGACAATCAACTAAAGATACTAAGCTTTTGGAATTCCAATACAAGTTTATCCACAGAGCCATCAATACGAAACGGGAGTTGCTAAAAATGAAATAAGTTGATAATGATATATGTGAATCATGTGGAGCAAGTGAGAATATTTACCATGTATATGTGGAATGCCCAATCATTCGAATGTTTTGGAACGAAATCGCCAACTTCTTAAGCAGATCATTTAATCAAACACTCGAAATTTCAACACTGGATATATTATTTTGTTCAACCAATAGCAACTTGCTAAATCACATAATATTATTAGCTAAACGTCATATATTTGTTATGAACACCAAACGTTTGAAATCAAACTTTACAATATTTTCAAAGATTTTAAAAGATGTTTTTGACATCGAGAAATATATTGCACGAAATTTTTTTAACATGAATTCTTTTGATAGGAAATGGATGCATCTCAAAGATGTCCTTTAAACGTTTGATTTAAATATATCACTTATGAGGGATAAATCTTTTCATATGTGTTTCTATTCCCACTGCTGATTGTAAAAAATACATTTGTCATCTGTTCATGTTTATTATGTCATAAATTCTTGTTTACCCTCTCAACTGTACCCACCTTTGATTGTATCCAACTGAAGTGAATAAAAACATTTTTTTAAAAAGTATAAAGAAGCAACAATTTCTGTTTCATCACTAGGGGAATGTTATACGTTCGTAAACAGTCAAATTTATCAACATTGAGTATAAATGGGGAAACAATGCCAAAACAATTTTGTTCTCACTGTGGTAGAAGGTCCGGTACTATTTCTGTATAACACAGGTAGTTGATTAGCTGCATTGATTTTAAATTCCATATTCGGTAAGAAACGTTTCTCGTTTGACTACCTTTCGAATTTCGCACACATCAACATTAGCGTTAATCAACAATGGACATCGAAGGAAAACCCTAAAACAATCAGCTGCATTGTTTTTAAATTCCATATTTAGTTTATAACATTTGACGTTTAAGAGCCAAATTCCCCTTCCGAATTTCGTACACATCAGTGGTATTGTCCATGGTAAGCATGTCAGTTATCGGTATTTATTTAAAAATTAAGTGCCTATCGCGATGATTTCCTCCCTCCAATGTATTGGTGAATGTATTAATGTATTAAAAATGTTTTCTTTTCCAAGTAAACTTGACTGGATTTAAGGTATAAGCTTAAGGTTCGTATAAATCAAATATCCCCGAGTTTTCTTTGTGTATATTATGTATCTCTCGATTGAATGCATTGTGAATTAAAGAGAAAGTGCTTTCTTCATAGTGGCATGCAATGGTAAAGGGAGGCAACCATTGCTAGTGAAAAAAGGGTATAAGTAAGGGGTCATGATGACTGTAGGAAACCCTTACCGGAACATACTACCGTGTTGTCAATTTAAAGATGCATGAGTGTATCTAATGTTTATCACGTCGTGATATGTACTTGAGAAAAGTCATTTCCTCCTGTTGTCAAGTCTTGTCGAGTCTGATGTTTCTAATATATAGATTAAACCATTAAGATTCAGGTATTAGACCTCCAACTATGAAGTGTTTGATACTGATATGATAGGTAAGAATTCGTTCCAAACGAAGTCATGGTTTCTCTACAATAAGGCTCCAGAGGCTGGAGGTCTTCATGAACCTCCTGTTTATGGATAGCAAGGCGTGGTTCCTATCATTAACAAGGGTCTAGATTTTCGAGTCTCTTTGTGCTAGGATAGTCGTAAGTAATATCAATGTATGGTACTTAATACTATCTGAGTGCTAAGAGAGCTTCGAACATCTAGGCCCAGTGTTGTTCACGTTTCTCAAGATTCATCTCTATCATCTCCCTTTTATCTTAGATTGTTAGCCGCAAAGGTAATTTCTGTGGAAATGCTTTTGCTATCCTTTTCAAATGCTTGCGTAATTTATACTCTTTGGTTCCGTTTATCTTCAACATTGCACCAAAAACATATTCCTCTTAAGTCTCTAGGTGCATATGACTTTCAAAACTATGGTGCTAACGTAATGAATTCTAACCATAGCTCTCAACTCAGTTACAGTGAAAAGTTTAGTCATTATAATTCATTGAAACGATCAAGTATACAACTGGTAAAATAGTACATGTATGTACCTGAAGTTGAGCCATTTTTATCCTCATGTAAACGTTCTTGTCAAGCATCGATGTTGGAGGTCGTTGAAATCATAGCTGTATTTACGATTACACACAAAGCGCTTGGTTTATCTGCAATTTGTTTTGAAATAAATTGGCAGCCAAAATTGAAGATTTGTGTTCTAAAATAATCATATGTACACATAATAAAATTATAAGCCAGTATGCTTTCATACAGAAATTTAATCATCAGATTGAATTATTAGTTACAAATACAGCTGAATAAATCATAACATTTATATTTCGTTTTACAAGTAGTCACGGAAGTCTTATGGTCAGTTGTAGGGAATCCTGTTAGACGGTTAGTATGTTGGCGATTTCTTGCTTGATGGTCTCATAATCAGACGGAGCTTGGACTATTTCACCGTTGATGAACACTAAAGGTGTTGAGTGAACACCACCTGAAAGAAGAAAGAAAGACTCGGTTTTTTATTTTAAAAAACAACAACAACGTTTTAAACCTCCGCGCACAACTTCTCATCTCTTCAACTAATCATCGAATTTTGATCAAATTTAGTTGTGAAATTCATACTTACATAAAGGTTTGTCATGATAAGCAATTTTGAAAATACTTTCTTTTTCACAAAAAATGGGGCCAATGTTCCAAAACTGTTTCAAATCTTGTAATGCTCATAATTTCTTAACTAATCTAAAAGTGACATACACAATTACATTTTTCAACATTTAAAAAAAAATTAGAAAAAAGGGCCATGCCTGGCTCAAAACTTCTAAAGTTATTATCTGATATTATTCAAATCATTTTTAAACATTCATAATTACGTGAAGGTAAATCATTACAAACGATTTTTACAAAATTTTGAAAATTTTGTCCAAAATATGTTGGTTTTAATTACTTTTGATTGTAAGGTTTTCTTTTATTTTTTTTACAATATTGCAAATGACATATAATTCAGCGAAATAATCTTAAGGAATCCTTAATTCAAATACACAAAAATCATAGAAAATCATAGAAAAATCTTAAATTGAAACAAATATATAATATCTAAAAACATTGTGTCAGTTGCGGAGATAAAGCTCGACCAAGTCAACTGATGGTCAGTTTTTTTAAAATAAATGATAATACTATTGCTATTAAAAATATGTCTCCGATTTTAAACATTTTTACAGCACTGAATGCTGACTGATTGAAATGGCGTCATCACTTTTAAGTATTTCCCGTTTTATAATTTATAAAAACTCGACCATGGTAAAGGTATCTAACTAGCTTTCACTTTTTACATATAAAAGCGTTCACTTATAAAGTTAATATTAAACGGGCCACTTTTTGTTATTCTCTTTGTTATCTTCATACCTAGAATTAAAAAAGTGAGTGTTGAGCTTTTACCACACGTCAAATTTAAAGGTAGCCTTTACAACTTGGCAAATAAAAATAGGTACATGTAATACCTCTATATTTGCCATGTTGTAAATACTCCACACAATTGTAAAAACTTGCTAACGAGTGGAAATGCGACACATTCAGTTATCGTTCAAATCATTCTTACAGCATGTGTTTCCTGAGGTATTTTATATTAAAATATACTTTACCTTCATTGGAAGCAATATTGATCAAAGACTTAAAATGAATGAATTTGAATGTGGTAAAACTGTAGTTTGAACAACAATTTTTAATTTTCAAGTGTCATGTCAGATAGTATTACTGATAGCAAGTACTTGAGACACCGATTTCACTAGCACTTGTAGCAACAATTTCACTGAATAGAGTTTTTCATTCAAATTGAAGTGCCTAATGTTTAATCTTCAATTGATTTCAATCAAGTTTTGAACCCTTACACTGCTGCGACCAAATATATATTTTAACAGCCAACAGACTTGGCATTTGTATTTATGATTCAAGAGTAGTGAACTTAAGAATGCTCTCAAAGCTCTCAAAGCCTTCATCTTTAACAACAGAATAACTTTATCGTTAGTAACTTTCTTACTAAGTTAAAATGATATCATTTGCTCGCCGTTGTTTTTCTCAGTAGGGTCACTATTTCATGAACACAACAACTAGCAGAATGTCTTTGATTAACTTTAGATGAAAAATATAATGCATTACAAAAGTGTATCATAATAAAATTTGTATTTGTTTGAAATATCCCTTCATGAAATCATGAATTACACTTGATTAATATATAAAATTTTAAATCTATATTTCGGTTATTCAAATTTCATTTCAATTGTTTAATGAAATGCTTCGTTAAGAAAATGATATACTTGAGCAATGGATATTAAATGATATTTGATACTTGTATTGAAACAGATTTCATATGCAATACATGAGTAATTCTGTGCTGACACAACAAATATCTTTTCAATAAATCAAGTACTTAGATTATAGTTATTTTCATCGCGTTTCGCTTGCTTGGAAAGGGGTACTTAGTATTTCGTAATAATGTATCATACAGTACTCACGATCTGCGCCATATTTCCATGCATGAACTGCGTCATTGTAGTCTTCTTGCTCAGCAGATAGACGGTTGTAAAACTTACGCGTGTCGAGTCCAAAGTTATCAACAAGGTTTGCATAGCGCCTGAAATATAACATTCATGATAGAGTGACAATCGTTGGTATGTTAAATCAAAACAGAATGCAAGTGTATGAGAATGTCCCAACTTTTTGATAATCTTACTGTTAGTAAAAATGTTAATAAGACATTTTACATAAGCAAAACTATTCCATTACTGAATGAATAAAGAAATGTACATTAATCCAAATCTTGGATGGGGTGATGTGAGTTTAGGGATTAGGACTGCTTTCAAAATAAAAAAATCACTAATGGTGAGTCTGTTTAAAATCGACCGTGTTTTGAGGAATAGAATTTCGAATCGCAAAATTAAATTAATTTGATTAAAAAGATAGCGGATTTCGAATGCATTCTACCAGTGATTTTCCTCTTCTTCTTTTTTTCTTTTTTTTATTGTTCCCAAGTCATATATACAAGCAAAGATTCCACATCTCCTCAGAATGTCATACAAGCGGAGTTTCTAGACTAAGTGTCTTAAATATGTTAACAGACGTCGATTAAATTGAAAAACTGGAAATAAAGGTAACCAGTTTTTCGAAAATTTGTCATAAGTATTATTTCTTTTAGATATAAATCATTCTATTGAGAATATGTCATTTAAAATCTTTATAAAATTCTCAAGTTTTGGAATATTGTTTTTCAATGAGCAGATGTATAAAAGAAAGTTGGCCATGTTCTCCATAAAGATCTCTTACTGTAAGAATTCCTTTCTTAGCCCATTGTTTGATATAGTGGTTCGGGTTTTTAAAGTTATGGTTTAACCATATGGGTTGAGATAAGATTTCATTTAAGTTGTCATCCTCTATTGTAGTCTTATTAAAATATGATTTCCAGGCTATCAAGACATCATTTCAAAAGGAATTGTGTATTCTAACAATATTCTGGAAATTAGCACCATTATTCAATATATCTTTTAATGGAAAATTGCATGGATTACTTATATTTGATTTCTTTAAGTAGAGTCTCAATGAGGATCATTTCATGGCCATGACAAAAGATTTTATGTCATTCATGCGCAAACCTCCTTCCTTAAATTCTCTTTTCATAGTACTCCTTTTAATTTTGTCTACTTTATCATTCCAAATGAATTTAAAGAAAGTTTTCTCAAGGGATGAGATAAATGACTCCGTAGGATTAGGCAGAGTGTTGAAAATGTGAACCAATTTTGAAAGGGCTAATGTTTTTATTACAGTAATTTTTCCAATAAGTGTCAAATGTTTTTCCCTCCATCTTGCAAGCAATCTATTAATTTCCTCGAGTCGTTTTCTAGTGTTGATAACCCATAGGTCCCTCAGATCAGGAGTGAATGTTATTCCCAAAACTTCAAATTCATTATTTTGCCATTGTATGTCCAAATCTCTACTACCTGCCTTAGAACCAATCCATATAGCTTTTGTCTTATCTATGTTTATCCTTAATCCCGACATACTGTAAAAGGTATTGAGTGTTTCGTCTGATCCATCTAAAAGAAGTCCAGTATCATCAGCATATTGTCATAATTTATATTCTTTTTCATTGATAACAATTCCTTTTATTCTGTCATTTTGTCTTATCATGCAACCTAGGATTACAGCTACAAAAAGACAGAGATATGGTGATATGGGGTCTCCTTGCCTACAACCCCGCTTATTTTGAAAGACATCAGAGTTTGTATCATAGGTCAATAAATTTATCCAACCTATAATTTGTGGACCAAAACCAAATTTAGTTAAAACTGAATTAATAAAATCTTAAGAAACCGTATCAAAAGCTTTCTCAAAGTCAATGAGTACTAACAATCCAGGAATGCCTCTTTGCTTTGTTTTAAACATGATATCATATAACAGTCTTGTATTTTCACTTAAGGTCCTACCCGGTATAAATCCAGTCTGATCACCATGTATAAGAGAGTCAAAGGTAGTTTTTAAGCAGTTTGAGATACAAACACTGATAATTTTATAAAGAGCATTTAATAAAGTAATTGGTCTCCAATTCTTCAATGATGTTCTTATTTTATTAGCTTTTGGTATGCACGGATTTTCCTCTTGGCATGGGTATGAAAGCAGCCTCCTTGCTCGCACGGTCTGACGTAATCCCAAAGACCCCTGCAAAAGCCTTTAGCGTCAGAGCAATATACTCCAGTTAACCATTTGTTAAACTTTATGGCTTTCACCTTTCTTTTAGACGCAATGACGTGATTGGTCCGAAAGACAAGGTTTTGTCTTCTCGTGCCAGAACGTGCGAGCAAGGAGGCTGCCTTCCGACTATTATACAGAGGGAACTCCCTGATAGTATGATTTCGAATCCTGATTGAGATATTTGAAAAAAACTTATTCCTCTGAACATGGTCGTTTTTAATCAGACTGACGTTGGGCGCTTCTGCACTGAACTTTAATGTGCCATTAAATTTACCGAATCCCAATATCTTTTCAACACGGAACAATAACCCTCTCCATTCTACTGGACAAGGATTCTTGAAGTCAATCATACGTTTTATAAGAGAAGAGGTAAATTTGTTTGTCAATTTTTACTTGATCACGATTTGAACTTACTCAAGAACACTTTTCAATGTATCCTCGTCAACAGACGGCCTTTTGAAAGAGTCCATCTCATCAATCACTCGGTTGAACCAGTCAAACACAGTTATTGCTGTTCCGTTAATGTTAGCCGTTCCATTCATGCCTGTTAAGTCATCTCGTTCCTCAATCATTTTCGAAAAGATATATGCCCCCTAAAAGGACAGTAAATGTAAATTGGAAACAAATGTAATTATTAGAATATGAAATGCAAACATTAGAATCAAATATTCAATATGCCAAGGTATCATTATTTCACTTGTTTTCATAGTTTTGTATATCTTTTTATACTGTATTAAAATTTGATGTCGCTCAGTGAACCTTCAACCAGCGGGAAACCTGAAAAAAATCTTCTCTTCGGCCCTTTTCGGTTCTTATGTTAAAAAAGAATACATTAACGTTTTGTCTTAAAAAGTCTTACCAGTTAGAGTCATCCTATTATCCTAAAAATAGTTTTTTAATAAAGGAGAACCTTCAACAAAAACCGTTCATTTCACAAGGGTATAAACCCACTTGTTTGTTTTTATCAGACATCCACAACATTCAACTTGATAAAATTAGACTCTTAAGTAAATTAATTGGAGGCTATTTTAATTTAAGTAAACTATTTCACAATTATCAACCATATAGGTTTAAAAACATACTGTTGATTTAATGCTAAACTTTGATGTATACTTTTCTTTTAAATGAAATCACCATGTCTTCAATCTTCAGTGTAGTAAGTAAACAATTGCTAATTTTTGTCCAAATTATATGTTATAATTCAAACGAAATATGACTTAGAGGTACCTAATTTATTTAGTTTTTATTTGAAGAAAACCAAACATATAAGTGTTTTAAGTATTTGAAAATGAATTATATGAAACCAATATTTAGTTATGTCTCAATCATATTTCTATTGAGAACAAGGCTTGACACGTCCATACGGAGGTCTTCCAAGACTCTATTTGACCCAGACATTGAAACTGTCTGGCAATTTCCTAGAGATACCCGTATCGTTATTAGTAGTTAGGTTTTTACTCTATGAATATCAGCCTTTTCAGAAACATTGAATTACGTTGTGTACGTTGGCGCACTGAGGATCAGTTGCCAAGAGATACACCAGCAATAATTTATTTATCATATAAATTATAGATATACTAAAATACTATCACCATTTTATCTTCAGCAGTTTTTCAAGAAAATTGAATAAATCACAAAATTTTCCTTTTTTGTAAATGTTCAAAGTGAATGTTTTCACTGTCAATTGTAAATAGAAACAGAATTTAATCAGGTTTGTTTTTTGTTTTTGTAAATGTTCAAAGTGAATGTTTTCACTGTCAATTGTAAGTAGAAACAGAATTTAATCAGGTTTGTTTCTCTTTGATTTCACAGCCTACAAATCTGTTTAAAAAAACATTAGGATTACCCAAAAACAACAGAAAAAAAGGACAATTTCTTTGAAATTTCCTTTAGCAGCTGTCTTCAACTTTCAATTACGTGAAAATTAGTTAGTTTATTCAGAGATATCAAGTTTTGAAGTTTCTCTCGATCTGTGTTATCTCTCGTTTATGTTATCGAGCCAGTTTTTCTAAGATATCATGCCTGAAATTTTCATGAATTTTAAAGAGCCACTCAGTGATTCACATAACCTATTATTTACCTTTGATACGAACATTTATGTCATATGTGGTGATATAAAATCAAAACATCTCAACTTTTCATGTCCAAACATGCCCGTAGCACCAATTTCGAGAGTTGGGGGGCTGAAATTAGGGATTTGCTAACTACGGGCCTGCCAATAGACATATAAATGACAAATACTGGTTTTCCATGAAAATCTAAAAAGTACCTTATAAATGTAGATATCACATCCAATATCCATGGATAATAGTTATATAACCTAACAGATGCTATCAACTCCTAACTGCCCTCCTGGCTGTTTTAGATAAGTCTCCAAAATTAATATAAGTTTGACTATTTGACGCGCGCCACTGTCCGGTTTTCGATCCAAATTGCGACGTTCTACCTTCATATTGTCACTGTAAAAAGACAATAAGCTTTAAAATGTGTATTTTTGGTAACAGTCTATACTTCGCGATCAAATGGCACAATTGATTATGTTTGGCATATGTGACTCCAACAACTCACGGAGTGGCTCTTTAAGCGATATGTCTGTTCACTAACATCCCGTGAGAGACATGATAGTGCTCATGTGCACATCTTGAAAATATGTCATTACTATTGACTTAAAATCAGGTACAAATAATAAGAATGATAAATATGACAAAGATGATTTTGCTGAGTCTCCAGACTTTTTTCTTGGAAAGCTAAATTTCTTACAAGATACCCTCATCACACATTCAAGTTAATTGAAAAGAAAACTAGAAAACACAAATAATAAAATATCGTTAAAGAATAGTTAATGCTAGTTTACCTGTGCTGCGAAAAAGGAATATGTGTTATAAGGAAGAGGAAACATGTGGATCTTCATCTGGACTTGGTTATCGGGGAAACTGTCCACCAGAACGGACAGTTGGTGGAACATAGCCTTGCTCTCCTCACACAGGAGGTCCATGTAGACGTCCAGCTTCACAGGAGCATCAGGAGCCACGTTGTAAAGAAAGCCTGACCCATCCTGCCCAAGAGCAGCCGTTATGAAGCCCAGCAGTATCAAAGTCTTCATAGTTGGAGGACTGATTTCAGATAGTTCGGACAGTTGTATTTATCGCTGGATATACCGTATCTGGTTTACATTGAGTTGTATAGTTTCCTCCAATTTAAATATTCACGTGAATCATTTACATTTTTTAAACCTTATATGGCCATGTAAGTTTTGATTTACAGTGACAACCGTATTGAATCTAAACTAAGGTACAGAAGAATGGTTTAGTCCAAATTTATCAAAGAATTAAGTTCGAATAGTGTATTTGTAGTTCATATCGGCGATTTCAGAGGAAGATATTTAGATATTTTCTTCTACAGGACACTTAACAAGTATACAGATACAATTAACCAAATATACGAAATCTTAAAGACAAAAAAAGGTTGATACATATGTAGTTACATATTTTCAACAGGTGCACTATCACATTTGCCTAGTAACGAGTGTTTTGGCGTATTTTCATAATCGGTAATCAGGGACGTCATAACAGAATTGTTCGTGACGTCTTTTTTGCGGGCGAAGAACTATTTTATGGATGTTTATTCACGATTAAAATTAATCAGAAACGATATTTCGAACGAAAATTCAAAGTCTGTCTTAATTGTACGACTTCCTTTTTCTTACACAAAATATTAAAAGGTGTTCACGCTAAAATGGCCGCTCGCAGTTTTCGCTTGATACTTGATGTTTTTTCTGCGAATATGAATAATAGACATAAGTAGTAATGCCATGTTTGATCCCACGGAATACAAAGCAATTGGAATAGGCTAAACTGATATATGGGGGAATTTTGAGGAAATTAAATTTACAAAATAAAACTATTGCTACTGCACCTTTAAATCGGTGTGAGATCATAGACGAGGGCATAACTTGATATATACAAAGTGACAAAATGATTAGAATAACAATATACATTTACTTAGATATTATGTGCGACCTTAAAAACGTTTTAATTTAGAATAATTGGAATTTCAGTTAACATATATAAAAAGTAAAAAATGTTACCGATAGTGTTAATTTTACAAATTATTAAAAAATATTCAAATTATTCTTATTTGAATGTAATCCGTATACCAGATGTTTACTATCAGATCTAAAACGCAAGTAATTTAGGCCGTATTAAACGAAATATATTAATGTTTAAATCATGTTTCAAACCAACACTGAATTATGTTTTTGGACGTCCGCACAATCACAGTTCTTATTTTCACGAAATTATGTCTTTCAAATTAGCACCGTTTTGTTGGCATAACTCGGTTAACAGGCCTTTGCAAATGCAAGCAACAATGTACGCGGTCCATCGAGGTACTAGAGGTGAAGTCAATATGTTTATAGATGGGGATATGAAATAAAAGTCAATCGTTTTGATATTGATTTTATTTTTGAATATTGGCCATTTGTCTTTAAGACTGGATATGCCATTGCGGCAGAGGTCTTCTGACTGGCCCCTCGGCCACGCGTCAGTAGCTACCATCATCACCGCAAAATCTTGTATCACGCAGGTGTGATTTCAGATTGCCAAACAGACAGAAGTCACTTGGAGCTGTAGGGGGGTTGTTAAGTTGTTTAAAGTCACATTGTTGAAGTGCAGCCTGTGCAATAGAACTCTTGTGCAGCTCCAGGAGTGAACACGCCGCGCCCCTTCGTCTTGATAGCGGCTCTGAATTGCTAAAACAAGTAAGTATAGAAGGCTCCGGTTAGGCCCCATTTTATTCATTTCTCATTGAAACAGTACTATAATCATAGAAGGCATGGAAACAAATACATATGCGTCAATATAACATGGCAAAAGGCATAACTATTATATTCAAATGTTGGGAGAAAACAATTCAACAACTCCATAGAGAAACAAGATTGTCAAAAATATGATGACCTTCTCAATTATTTTCCATTTTTTTCAAAAGAATTAATGTTATCATTTCTCCTGGCGATATATTTTTCAATGCCAAATACATCTTTTATTATATTTAGGAAAATTGAGAGAAAAGGTTCGTTACGAATATGTGTCGTTTAGCTGACAATATCATGTTATTGAGCAGGTGGCCATCGTTGGCACAAAATAATAAGTCTTGAGTTACTGTTTCGAAGGAAGTCAATTCTTCCTAGAATAGTCTGACAACTAGACATTCAATATAAACATGGTATATATTCTCAATTAAACCACATGAAGGAAATACATCATTATCAACAAATTTCATTTTGAATAATTCTCTTTTAGAATAAATCATTCTATGAATAAACTTATATTGTAGTTCAAGAAGCTTGATATCTTTGGTACATTGTCTAAATCTAAAAAAAAATGTGCGAATCCAGTTTATAACATCATATTTTCCCATTTATTACAAACCTTTGTAAAATAAACTGAAGTTTGCGAAATTAGATTATCGGAAACTAATCTTGATCTTTTTGAAGTTTTAGTAATATCTTTCCAGGGAAAATAGGTTGGCATATGTATCCCGGTTGAGCAATCAGATTCTTTAATCGTACCTTTCCATGTTTTGTGTGGAAATACTCAGGATGACATGATGTAAATTGAGTTCTGTTCCTCGTTACTTTGATTATTATATATTATTGATATTCAAATCTGGCTTTTGTGATTAACCAAAGCGGTTGATGATATTTGAATCATTTATAACATAACATTTGATATATCTATGCCAGGCTTCCAATGTATCCTTCCTGGTTACGAGTTTGTATTTTTCTGGTATCATAGCATCTATAAAAAAGCACATGCTTGAAAGGAAATCCCGCTAGACAATATTTATTTGTTTTGAAGCACATCTCTTTATGCAAGAGATTTTGTTTAAATCAATGAAGAATTTGACATCTACCATTCTTTGGCCGCCATTTATTTTATTATTTCGCATTAATTTGATACGTATAATGTTGTCTATCTTGTCATTCCATACGAATTTGAAAATAAATTGATCAAGTCTGTTATAAATTCTTTTGGGGGATCTGTAAGGGAGGAGCGAATATGAACAATGATAGATAACGCCAAAGTTTTCCCAGTTCGTAAAGAATTCTCTTTATATTTTCAAGTCTTTCTTGTTTGTATTGATTAGCAAAAGTTTTTGTAAACCTGCGTTTAGTTTTATTCCAAACACATTCATGCCAATAAAGTTTTAAATCGTGATATAATGTTAAATCACTGCCAGGTATTATTCTGAGCCAAACTGCCAAACAAAAGTATTATCCATATGTATTTTCAGCCCTGACATTTTATAAAATTTCAAGAGTGTGTTTAAAGCTTCATTTAGAGAGGTTTCTGAACCATTTAGAAATAGTTCAGTGTCGTCAACATATTGACCAATAATGTGTTCTTTCGTTGTGTATTTCGTTTAAGATATTCCCCTTTATATTTCCATTCTGTCTCATCATTATTCCTAGTATCCCAGCAACGAGTAAAATTTAGTTGTTTCCAAATCCGAATTTAATCAATACAATCATTATAAATTTCTCGTAGACCGTATTGAAAGCCTTTTCAAAGTCAATTTGGATCAAGAGTCGTTTTTTTGTATCGTAGTTTAGTTTCAATGATAATGTCATAAAGCATTCGAAAGTTTTCCTACCTAGAATGTATCTAGCTTGGTATTCGTGAAAAGAATATCAAACGTCTGTTAAAGCCTGTTAGTAATAGTGATTTTATATACTACGTTAGGAATATATGACGCCAGTTTTAAAAAAATCCTCTTTGTTTTTGTATTTTCAGGTGGTTTATAGTCTATAAGTATATCGAACATTTTGGGTGCAGGAGAGTGCTTCCATTGCATGGATTCTTGCTTGGTGGCAGGATCCCAGTGATGAATCCACTTTTCACCCCCTGTAACCAGACGGGATTGGAAGTTCGGAAATGTAGATGTCCGAAAGTTCATGACTGGATTCAACTCTCTGGAGTCTATCTGGTGCATTTAAATTTCATGGCATCCATCTTGCAAACACCTTGAACATGTGCAAGTGCTCATGACTTATGGTGCAAACACTTCCTTGAAAAATGCCCCACTTTAAATATATCTCATCCAGCTTTATTCAACAATAGAACTTCATTTCACCCTGGACCCTTGCAACCGTATTATCTATAATGGCTTCTACAGGCCTTCTTATATATGTACAATATGTGGTTTGGTTGGGGACTAGCTTATTAGCTTGCAAGAGGTACAATTTCTCCATAACTACCAAAGAAGGTTTTTCATGATGTTATTACAAAACAATCAAAGCAACTTACATCAACAGACAGTTTGTATTCGAAAATCAACCTCCATAACCTAATGCAACCTATACTTACTGAACATTTTTATATGTTATCAAACCTTTTTCCTATCCTCTTATCGACACTGTCAGTAGACTTCTCTCGCGCCGTTGCCGATGGCTTTTCTGGACTGTCCAACCTCCTAACGTTTCTTCTCTAAACTCCCCTAAACTACTCGTGCATCCCCTTTTTTAACCCATCTTGTCATTAATCATGCTCTGGTGTGTCTTTCTCTTGACCAATCATATTCCCTATTTCACCTTACGACAACAGTGCTGTTTTGACCTATGACCTCTACCTACGCCCTTTGCCCCGGTTACCTCAACCGTTGTGACATCACTAAATACTCTTTGGTTTATCCAATTTGAGTCAACTGGTGAGGTGAGGTGAGGTGAGGTGAGTTGTTGTTTAACGCCGCTTTCAAGATTATTTCACTTATATCGCGGCTGCTAGTATTATGGCAGGGAGAAAGCCTGCAACACTATTGTGGCTATGCATTGCAGTGAAACCTGCGAGCATCGGCTGGAACTAGCGAACCATGGGTGGTACGGCGCTGAATTTCAGTGCAGCATTGCACCCAAACCTGACTGCGTGTAGAACAGTTCTCTACTGCAGACAAAGTTGCCGAGCCCCTGGCGGGATTTTGAGTCAACTGCACAGTTTATCATACTTTCCCGAAATGTTTTTTCTCCCTATTTAATTCTATTTGTCTCGTAGCATTGGACATCTGAAATGACTTCATCTACATGTTACAATGAATAATATTGACATTCTGCTCTCCGTAAGTCTATCCTTAACAAAAAAACTCACTATATATTCGTGTTTCGCCTAATTAATAACCCACTGTCATGCGTTGTACTACACTTTATGTCCTTTTTTTATCGATTCTTTTCTCTACACATTTTCAACTTTCAAATTTTATCTCTCTATTAACACCTTATTCTTAATTATGCTGAATGTTTCCAAACTCCTATTCTAATTTATTTTAAATCCTACTAAATAAGACTTTCCCATAAACAATTGTCATACGTTGATGTTTTTCTGTCTCGTTCCCCCCTTCTTTTGTGAGAAACTTGATAACCACACGATGCAAAGTCTTAGAACCTTCCATGATTAAAGGAGAGTATATGTGTTCAACAGGCTGTAAATCTCAAGTAACTGATCGGAAAGGGTTGTGTATGTATGTTAACTGTCATCAGATTGCCTCAGTAATGTCGTCAACGATGATGTCTTCATTAATGACTTAACTCATTATTGACTAACTTATTGACTTCTCCTCCTAAGTTATTTGAATTGCAGGAAGATTTTTGTGATAGAATTGAAAATTCCAAAATAAAAAGCTAACTTAATTATCAAACAAAATACAAAGATCAGACATCATCCCCAGTATCCATTTATAAGAATTGATAAAAATTGAATTGATCTATGATTACTAAGTTATGTGAAGATGAGATGGCTTAGTTTTATTACATTCCACACAATCAACAGTAACATATGAAGTAATCAGACTTTTTATTCGTAAAAATATTTCTCATATATGCTATGTAGGCTTATTTTCTGTTTCCTTATTTAGTTATGAACTGAATAAAACATTTTTTATGTAGTATCACAGTGCTAAAGATACCAAAATTACCTTTTACCTTCAACAGCTTAGCTGGATAAGCGTTTGATTTCATTTCTCTAGTTGAAAGTTCTTTTTTGTATCGAAAAATGGACATATGAATGGTTAGAATCCTCCTCGATTGTTTTCAACTAATTCCGTTGGTTTTTAAGATATATTTCAAATATGATGGAATTCATAAGATCAGACAATAACACGTTTATGATTAGAGAAATTAATTGATCTTATATCATTAACAAGGTGCTTTGTTTCATTTCGTATTTGGTTTTAAAGAACACAATTGAACACTATGGATGCCAAAATATTTTTATGGCTAGGAACACTGCGACCTATGAAAGTATGTGAGGCATTGAATGTAATCATATGGTATTCTACTGTCTTCTTTCTCCGTTTATGAGCTTTTATATCGATTAAGCTATTATTCAGATACACTAACCAAAAACAAGTCTGTGTCATGTTTCATATTATTAGGAAAAGGTTTTAAGATGGAAAATATTAAATAGTATTTAGAAAATGTCAATCATTATTTTATGTTTGTATTCATCTCTAGCAGACGTTTTCAAAAGCATCTCAGATAGGTTTATTGCCTTAGAATCATAAAGATCGTTAATATCGACATTCCATATTTTCAAAATTAAATCAGTCTGGTTATAAATTAAAAAGTTGAAACTTGTGTTGAACTATTCAAATAGGTTTGAGTACGCTGAGTAGCATCTATTTGTACTCGTATGTGAAGCATTGAGGGTATTCATGAAATATCTGCCAGTGTTTTACTGTTATTTTAAAGTGAAGCATACTATCAACATCATGTTAGTGCATTTAAATTTGAATATGTGAATGCTGGTTTGTTTCTCTATAAATTGACTGTAGTTGAAGAATGTTTCAAGATGATTCGAAATAATTTTTAAGTTTATGTCAAGTTTCTTAGATTTAACCTGTTAAGATTATCCACGCTTATATTGAATGTGAACTGATTCTGGACGTATTTATCTCTATATTATTTGAATTTTCAGAAATCACGCTCCTGCATCATGGACAATATGTTCTTTGGAGTGATTACATTCGTATTCTTAACACAGATCGTGTTCTTCTCGGCTATATTTTGTCATGATTCCGCGTGTGATTTAAAAAAACCAACAGAAATTAATATATATGAAATACATGTGGTTAGACAGCATTTGATATGTTCAATGTATTGTGACTTTACTTGCACTGGGCGTTCTCACAAGCTAGTGGAAACAGTATGTCAACGCCCAAAGAAACGAAAATCCGGAAAAAAAGAACAAAGGAAAATTTCATGTAAGTTGAACTATCCGATTACAGATTAACATTTGATTTTATTAGAGTGTGATTAAGGTAATTTATTACGAATAAGGTCAACACATATGTAGTCATTGTCATATACATTATACGTATATGAGTTCTTGTACATTTCCTAGCTATTTTATTTCAACCACAATGAGGTTATCCCATTTCTGAATTTGTTTGATTATTTTCATAAGATTTTCTGGTAAGTTATTTTTCATGTTTCGATATGGTCTTCTTAAGACCATCTACCGCAAATGAAGTTATTTGAGAGTTACAAGAAATATGAAAGGGTTTCTTGGTTAAGTAAAGATACATCATGGTCGACTCTTTGACGATCTTTTTAAGACAAAGCAGTGAAACATTAAATAAATTTACACATAATGAATTCTTAAAAGTTGATATTGTCGACTATATGACGTTGTACTGTAAGTTTAATGAGAGGGGAACTTTCTAGAGAAATCTATCTTGGTTAATTCCATCCAAGATAAAAGATGAAAATATTACCTCAATAAAACGTTGACCTTTGGCCTTTCCCTAATGTGAATGGACGTTGCCATTGAGGCATGCCAAATAATATCGTTTGAAATGTATGTTAAGAGCGCTATAAGATGAACTTATATTATATACTTATTCATTATGAATTTAATACACCCATATACAATTATGATATTGCGATGGGAAATGTCGTTTTAATATATAACGTGAAGGTTGTAAATATGTTTGAAATGATAGGTTTTACTTTATGATATTCTAAACAATATTTCCACTGTGAACTGTAATCGTGAATACTGAACGACTGAAGTGAAAACCTTCTCCCATCATTTTGTTTATCTCAATCGAATTAGATCTTGTCTAACAATCATACAAATGTACCTGTCTGCGTAAAGATCTGACAACTGTTGGATATTCATTATTTTTATCTTTTGATATGTACTGTTGATGCTGAGAATTTCCCAGCATTATTTCATATTAAGTTCAAATTTATAGATGTATTTCTAAGGTACTATTTCAGAATGCAAATAATTGACGTACTTTATAAATGTCAATTTCTCTTTGTATGAATTATGAAATCAGTTCTTATCCTCATATCTGTGTTTCACACAGAACATTATCAAAATAAGAATAATTCATTTAAGTACTTTTATTGATAAAATCATGTTTATAGTTTACAGTTTTATAACTTGTATTCATAAGGCATTTATACTGTTTGACATAATGGTATACTATAAGCTTGAGTTAAATGCAATGGAATTTACATTGCTATCAGTTTAATCTCATGATTTGTCTTATTTTCTAAAATATCTTATGAATTATGTCTATGATAGATAATCAGAAATATAGACAACTGATTTGAAATATGAAACAAGAGGTTAACAAGTGTTTAAGTTTCAAAGCTCAAAATATATTTTTTAAAAACCCAACGATATGTACAAATTATTGAGAAGTTGACAGCTCTTAATCTTAATCTACATCCAAAGAAGTTATGGTTATAATTTTTTTACCTTCAATTAGTAGTATTCTGATAACATCTGTAACATTGAAAATCAATACTTTTTCAGCGTTTTTATTAAAATGTTCAGGTAAACTCTATACCTATTTCATAAAAACAATATTTTATCAAAATTAGACATAAATGATTTTAGATAAATCATAGGCAAGAACATTAAAGAACATTTGGTACACTTCGACGACAAGTGTAGAAGCGCGTACATCTCACATACCCCTTGCTTATGGAGAAAAGGTTAGAATAACAGTTTCAGAGGTGTTTTCAGTATACGTTAAACTATTTTGGAGGATGTGATTTCATCTAGAGTAATTCCTATATTTCCTATGGAAACCGCAAAAATCAAACTGAACACCAAAAGAAAAGTCACATCTCTTTAAATTATAATATCATAAAAAGTTATGTGATCAGAAAAACTTTTTTGTGTGTTTTAACATCCCATAAGTATATTTTTGTTCTAGAATATCAGACTTGAGAATGTACTGATAATTATGTCATATTAAAGATTGTCGGGATAATGAACTCAAAGAACGAATTAAAATTTTAGCGCTGACAATGATGAATTAAAGTTGCTGTATCTAACTAATTGAAATATATAGGTTTGAACATAAGAAATTGATGAATATTTTCAAATTTCGGACACATAAAACTACTTCGATTTGAGTCGACAGAATGACGTTTTCAACCATAGATCACTTAGCTCATATGGGTTGATAACTAACGCTAAACTTGCCCTATGAACTAAAGTTCCATTATTCTTTTATCTTTCAGATTGTCTTCGATTCTCCAAGAGTGTAACTCGATACCCAACTGTGCGAGTAAAAGTTCCATGCAAAAAGAGAAAGGTTAACTTGACACTTAACAAATGTGAAAGGAAATGCATTCTCGAAAGGCGTTTTGCTTGTACGTTCTTTATGTACCGATATGTCAAAAAACATTGCAAACTCTATGACATTCTTTTCTCAAAGATTCCTGAAAGTAGGAAAGAGAAAAATCTGCCGTTTACAGTTGGAGTTAGGGAATGTACAAAGAGAAGGGATGACTAATATCGGTGGACAATGCACTTTTTTCTGCTTTGGATTTAGACGTTGAACCTTTTATGAAATGTGTCTTGAATTAATGATTATGTAACCGATGGACACGAATGGGAATGTTGTAGAAAATAACAATCGTACCCACTTTCGTTCAGTAGCAATGCACCATTACAACAATGGGTATTGCTTGCTGTGGGTATACACACATTACTACACAGAGGAAATAAATGGGTTGTAATTAGCTTGAATTTAAGCTTATAAAAGCCCATGAGATATTTAATTCATTTAAAACTTTGAAAATCTTTTCGATGAACTACGTTTAGTGATTTGTGGCACTTGAGTGTCACAACTAGGCAGAGTGAAAACCATGGCTTTTGAAAGAGTAATAACTCATCTTTTATGATGACATTGACAAAGCCTTTTTTCTTTTGTTTGATCCTGGGGTTTCGATGAACTGTGAGACAACCTAGAAAGCAAAAACACACCTATAGGAGCAAGATACAGAAGTGACGTGGCAGGTTGCTTAAGATTACTCTAGGTCGGGATTTAAAGTTTACCTGTGGACGATTTGTTTACCGAAATTATGTAACATGAAGTTGGCATCGATGATGATTTCTACAAAACTGCAACAGTTTGGCATTGAATAAAGGCTTGTTGAAAACCACCTATCGCTGCTATTTTCTATTTTAAGGAGATGCGTAACTGTCGGACACTGGTTTGTCAAATGTTTAGGCTGGAAATAAGCTTAACGTGCATTACAAACGGGGATATTTTAAGCATAAAGTTCAAGAATTTTGAAGAATTGTTTGTCAGCATATACACTATAACAATGCCCATTCGCGTCGTTGAAATTATGTCCTCAGAAGCAAACAAAAATTTTGAATTGAGTCTGTGGAGTCTAAAGAGAGTCTCGTAGGAGAGACTAAAGCGAATCTGAAGAGAGAAAACCTTTCTACGTATTTAAGGACGTACATGTTATATAACAACATGCAACCTGTCCATTCTGTCAAACAGAAATAGAAACAATCAGCCATATGTTTTGGGAATATGAACCTATTTTCAGATTATGGAAAGAAATAGAATCATGGCTAAATTCTGATCAATTGAAATTAGAATTCACAAATAAAACTATCATTTTAGGAATGAAGGGTAAAAACAATAATCCTATAAATGCAATCATTTTATTAGTCAAACAGTGTATATACAGATGCAGTATTAATGGTTTTAAACCAAATTTGAAATACCTTAAAACGGAAATTGTACGTTATTACGATTTATCAAGATTTGTTTTTTTTGTCAACTTCAACAGAAGAAATGTTTTTTCGATATTGGTCAACTTTACTTTTATTACTTGGTAGATAGTCTTGTTTTGTTAGCAAAATGAATTGAAGGAGCCAAATGTGGATTTGTGTATATGTTTTTGTTTATCTCGTTTCTTATACAAGTTATTTTGCTTGTATCACAAAATATGGAAAATTAAAAAAAAACAAAAAAAACATCCAACCTATTGCTACCCAACTGGTGTTGAATGCCAAATGTTGAATGTTGAACAAAGGGAGCTGACTGCGGTAACAGCTTAATAATAGATTGAATCTCTGACCTTTGACGAGAAGATCCTTAAAGCGATATGGGTCTTTAAAAACATCTCTAAAACAGCAAATGGATTTCAAAACCAGTTAGGTATCCTTGAAAGGTACATTAAAAACGATATTGAATATAGAAGAGGGTGACCTATTAGTCAAGAGAAATGTTTTTTCCAAGTAAATCCATTAACCCATTAACCAGTAAAGCGACACTAATTTCATATAAAGAATATGAAACGATGTATTAATGGCTTGATTTTTTTGCATTTATACCAAATCATTGTGGGGTTTATTCCCTCAAAATATATTTTTAAACTTTTTGATGCCCATATACATTAACTTTTGCAATATGGATCCGCGGTGTTAGGTTTTAACCGTTTGACTGTCTAGAGAAACTACATTTGACGGCTTGTAAATAGTTTTTAAGTGTTGAAACAACTACTTCAAATCTTAAAGTTTATGACGAGTGTGGGAGATATCCCCTCTACATAAATCTCACAAATAAAATGTGAAAAGTATTGGCTGCCCCCGCCACAAGTTCCTACGCCTATTTTGAAATATTCATTGATATTTTGTTCAGTATCATGTAAAACAACCTCTATGATTTCCTTAATTTGCCTTATTATTATTCCCAGTTTTTCTGCAATTACTAAAGGCATGAGTTTCAAAGAATGTGGAAAGGAGACCAATTTGATAAACGCAAGATTAATTTTTTGTCATTATTTGAATCTATTTTGAAATATTTTTTTTATACCGAACTTTTTTAAATACATCTTTTATAAAATGCTTGTTCAAAATCAATTAAAGGGGCAACAGCACTTAGATAAATTAGGTGATATCAAACAATGAAATGTTTCAAATTGCAAGAGCATGTTTTTCAATTGCAAGAAAATATTTTTCAGTCAAATATACAAGTTTCAAACAAAGATACCATGGTCAGTTAACCTAGGATGATCAATTCTATTACCTGAATCAATTTTAAGGTGTTCGCTCAAAAATGGCCACCAATGGTTGTTTCTTTTTGCCAATGTACATGTCCTCTATGACGGCGTTTTTCGTAAAGCAGCATCAAGTAATGACCTAGAAGCAGCTTTTGAAGGTCGTAAAGCATCAGAAGATATCTACAGAAAAGGTATCGGTGCAATCAAATCTTAATAATTCAATTAAATGACTTAATGCCTCCCAAGGCTTTGACATCATTCAAACCTCAGCCGACGATACTGATGATGACGTAGCAATACTATAAGGTAATAATGCTGATGACGTCATAATGCTGCGATCTCAAAGAAATCATTGCAAAAACAACCTGATTGCATATCTGAGTTCAGAGATGTTCCTTCCTGACTTCTTCTGCCTCCCGCACATGGTAGCTTGTAGCAAGAACCAGGTTTTTTCTTTTGTCCTTTAGGCAATCAAAGTCATATTACTGTAATGTATAAAAAGGAAAAGCAAACATAAAAAGTGGAATTTATCTTATATTTTCTCAGGCGCAAACATCGGAGCATTAAAACTGTGTCACAACATGGCTATCAAATATTCAAAGACAATTAGAAGCTGATAAAACGATTCGTACGTGACACGGAACTTTCTCAATGTCAGCATTTCTCTGGTGATTTATTCAAGAAAACAGCCATTATGTTTTCTATGACGCACCTAGGATGTTTTGGAATTTGAATGATCAGGATGATGGAATCTCTTTGAGCAATCGTTCACATTTTAGACAATTAACAAATCATTATTTTTATCTTTATCGCATGAAATAGCCACTTTAAAACAGCTGCTTCTGAAATATTTGTATCTCTGAACTTCAGTTGTCATTGTATGACATTTCAGAAGCAAAATCATTCCTCTTGAAACAAGGGAAAGAACGGAATGGTTTTGATTTTGCTGGTACGGCTTTGGATGGTCTGCCTAGCTCCTGGTAACCTCCAAACTTGTAATGTGAGGAAACCAGACAGAGACAATCTTGAAATGGTCTTGGTACGAAAATATCTGATTTGTTCTAGAATCTGTGATAGGTCATGTCATGAGATTGTGCTTCAACCATGGCGGAATCTTTGTGAGACTCCAACACGGAGGAACAATGCAAAATTACCCCAAGATATCTCATCGAGGAAGAACTCGAAACTAACGAAACAAAAAGGTAAGTGCTAAGGGAAAAACGTTAACTTTTATATTCATTTGATAATCTATTTAAGGATTAATTTACATTTTTTGTGCCTCTATCGATGTATAACAGCAACAAATTGAATAACATCGCGTAGCGTAGCGATGTTATACAAAATTTGTTGCTGTTATACATCGATAGAGGCACAAAAAATGTGAAAAAATCCTTATGATTACAAAATCAACTCTACTTCCAAAGATTTTCTGAATTATTTAAACAAATCTTGAATAATTGTCGTGCACATTACTTTAGTTTGCAGTTTATTACACACGAATATACATGGTGGAATTCAAATTGAGAAATACATGAACTAAAACGGAAGATGATTCAATTTCGTTTTTATCAGCATTGACGCTCATGCTCAAAGTTCGTCTCAACTCGAGTCCGCATTTTTGGAATAACCCTCATTAGCATATCACATGACATTCAAAATGACTGCCGTTTGTGAAACGATTGAGCTACCAATCTTCAGGACTCGTTGTTATTAAAATCAAGTGTTTTCGGTTAAGATTATAGTTTCTCTTGGGGGACAAATTAAAGTATTATCTGGTTATCAACGCAGTTATGAAGATGATGAGATGCGGACAATTCTTATTTTTCATAAGAATCAAAATAACGCTGTGTTGTCATAAACAGACAAGCCGTTGCGTCAATTTGTTCTGTCAGATTGTGACTTCATAAAGAATGAATGCACGATGTATAACTGCAAAACCTTTCTGCATTCATCGAGAAGTGGTTGCATGTTTTTGAGAGCTCTCATCCTATCAGAATCGCCGAAAAACGTGTAACAACATCATTTTGTAATCATATATATATAAATCATATCTAAATGCAGAAAAGATGCTTTTTTTCAAAACATCTCATTTCACATTCTGTCTGAATTTATTATGTTTTGACCTTGACAAGGAATGGTGACCTCGGCATGACGTCACAATGCCATAACATCACTTCGATCGCAGCTCAATCACTACAATGTCAATTTCTTATTTCCATGCAGTCGTGTGTAGGAATAGCATGAATAACAGTCGGGGCTCTATTAAGAGCTCAGTAAAGATGGCTTGAAAGAGAACTCCCTATTACCTTCTATTAAAATGTTCGCTCCCCTTTAAATTTGTTAATGTCTATTTTGAGAGTGTCTGCGATTCTTAGGACTGATCAGGGTGAATAATTACAACTAGACATAACCCCTCAAATTAATATATGGGGTTTGTTTTTACTGTTGGGCACATACCAAGGGAAGTTCTATCTACAATGCATCATTGCAATCTGAAATGACAGATGTCAGCTAGAAGTGGTAAGACTTGAAGAAGGTGCGTTTGCATACTTTCTGAACAGGCACATTTATGAGATGTGCTATTTACTTAATTAAGGGGAGCAAAGGACGGATCGAGAATATTCTAATTCGAAGAGTTAAAATAAATGATTCTCAATCAGATGGAGTTAGTAAAAACAAGTCACTTAATCAGCCCAATGGAAATCAATGACGTCAAATTTCACTAGACCAATCAACAATAGAAACTGGCTTGGGAATTTCCACCGTGGTATATTGAAACGTTTATAGAAGTTATTTTATCCATTCTATACCTTTTGACACGTTCGAGGGGAAAAACTGTAGCGGTACTGTTGGGTGAACGTGAAACTTCTTTGTTTGCTTCATGACTGCTTCTAAGATAGACGCCTGTAACACTGTATAGGGTCTCATTCAGCAAGTCTTGATTTGATACTCATTTGAATTGAATCCCTTTCATAATATCACGGATGAAAGTACATTTATAACTTAAACAATAAATATAACTAAAACATCACAATAGCTTAAAAAAATATCCGAAAATGTATCAGGTCATACTTTATTAATATCCATGCATGTGTACATGTTTCTTGTTGTCAAAGTATATATCAGGTCATATTGTTATAACATCTGCTTCCTTCAGGCAAATATCTTAGAAATAATCATCAGAAAATCTCATTGTTGATAAATATCATATGTTTGTATGGATATATTCCCATTAAGTTTCTCATAGATTTAAACAACGTCAAAAGTTAACGTCAATTATTTTAAAGATTAATCTATAAGTAAAGCCCATGAAAGAATGAAGCAAATTCAGAAAATAAGCAACATGCTATAAATGCTATTCAAGATCAGGTTGTTTTTCCCAATCATCGTTCATTTTACCGTCAATTTTACTGTGATTTTTCAGGCTGCATCCAGTATGGCGACTATTTCGAATCGTACAAGGCGACTAAAGTGCTGTCAAAAGCTGAACGGGTGCTTATCGCTTCGAACAAACGATCATGCCGGACGAATTGTCTCTTAGTAGAAGAATTCACCTGCCGATTTTACTCCTTCAAATGGGGTATAAAGAAAACATGCGCCCTTTACGATCAGGAGTTTTCTGAAGTTAAACCAAGTAACAAAAAAACTGGAATGTTGAATTGGTTCACCGCGGTGAGACAGTGTGCATCAGAACATTCATGAAGACATGATGCAAAATATTCTTATGCTTCGGATTCACTTGCCAGAACCCTTTCATACAAAGCTCTTCTTATCCACCTAACAAATCGTGTGAGACAACATATCGTAACAAGTGGGTGAAAATATTTGTTTTGGTTTTCGCCAATTTTATTTGTTGTTAATAATCAATGGAGTTATTGTTTTTCCCCGTCGATTCTGAAAGCATGACCTCCGTCAATCTGACATTAAGATGTTTATCCTTTTCCCTATTTCAACGGAAAGCCCAATAAACATATCATAGCCCTGTGGTAATATTGCTACCATGTCTTATAACCAGATAGAAATAATACGTGAGTGTTAATGTTACTGATATTTCTAGTGGAAATGTCAATCCCGTTTCTATTTTATTAAAGAAATTAACATAATCCATTTGGGATAAACAAGTATTCATTTAGGTATCATATTTGGAGCATGAAACCGCCTCAAAAGAATTCAACCATTACGGCCTCTTCAGTTAGATCTTGTGCAATTAATATTGATGTCAACATGCGAATTTCAGTCACGTCGAACTTGTACGTCAACACTAAGTACATCTAGGCGAGTATGATCCTATACACAGACCTTGGATCAGAATGAGAACAAAAGGTTGTATGGAGTATGGTTGAACTTCTATCATTATGTTTCTTTTATCGATAACACTTCATTATCATTTGAACGATTTATTTTGTATATTTTTTGTCCAAAAGTCAATGACATTTTCTGGAAAGATACCCAATGGGCTGAACTTGATACACGCCAAAACAACTCCTTTCCCAAAGAAAACCGTAAAAATTTTAATGAATATTCATGAGAAAACAATTATGACATGGTTATAATTTAATACTTTTCCTAACTTTTCAGTCAATTTTTAGAATGTTCTCACCCAAATGAACTTGTATGAAAGAGCTGAGCATCACATATGTTGTTAGTTTGGCAGTATAGTACAAACGGTGTTTAAAAAGAAACGTAGTTCGGCAACAGATTCTACACAGTGACCACTCAAACTTACGGGACACACTTCTTTAAAATCTAGTTAAGATATTTCATGATAATTTCAGGACGACTTATTATGTATAAAAAGCAATAATTAATTCGACCAAGAACAGTCGTATTCGGCCACAATAATTGCTCACAGTTTGCGCATTTTCAGAGATCGACTTCTAGGTGTCTTGCCATGTCATAACTCGCGACAACCAAATCAAACGTTGATATTCATTTAAGTTCTTTTCCGTGAGAGAGAAATACGTGCTTTTTAATATGATCAAGCTCTACTTTATTTTTGAGTGACAATAATGGGAGGCAACTCCAATCAAAGGCCTTATGTGTAAGAACGCAATCTCATTTTAATCAGCCCGAATCTTGTTCTTTATACCTAGCTTCGTTTCTGCTTAAGGGCCTGGTCAGACGGTCTTGACCCCTAGATTATGTCAGCCACTAAGCATCGAGGCTTGAAAGACTCTGCAACTTTTGAACTTACATAAAAAACCATCACAACTACATTTGTATCTCGGAGTACGAGCGTGTTTATAATGGACTCGAAAAAAGCCGAGCTGGGATGAACGCAAAATGTTTTCTTTACTATCCAAGACGAATCCGTTCATGTTTACTAGGAAATAACTAGGAAGATTTACTATCATGACAAATATTTTCGTTTGATTTTTCTGCGTCCTAAAACGTTTTCAGAAATTTGGGAGGTTATAGTAAAGAAATTTACCATAACACACCTACAACATATAATTGAATAGGCAAACAAAACATTTATCTGAAAGTAAGGTCGACAACCATTTTGTCATAAGATATTTAAGAATTCAGGTACATATTTTGGAACTCAATAGAACTTTGACAAAACAATGTTAAGGGCGTCCCACACTTCCAACTTTTCTGCAATGTATGACGATAAAACATTAAATTGAATGAATGCGAAATGCCACGGCCAAGGCCGTCTGACACGGAGTCGTGGTCAGATCAAGAAACGGAGCTAGGTACGAGAGACAAGTTTCGGACTGTTTCAATGAGATTGGAATTGACGGAACTACGAATGAAAGTTTTCTATAACGTTTGAACACGATTCTTTTTCATGAAAAGTTCCACTTTACTTAATTACATGATGATGAAAAAGTGACTAAAATTTTGTTATTCATTGATTTCAATTATTTTTTAAAATTTTAACATTTGATGAAAATAACACAGATGAAATATAGACAGACAGACAGACAGACAAGTGTATTCAGTGAAAGGCCATAGGCCCATGATACATTCAGTTCCTTAATTTATAACCTGGTGCACATAAGGTTATATATATATAAGGTCATTATCAGATTTTAAAATGTTGTTGAAATTTACAATGGGATTACGATCCTTCAAGTGTTTCTGTAAATATCTTAATCTTAATTCAGAGAAACGTTGGCATTTCAAAAGAACATGAAACTCATCTTCAACCACGTCAATACCATTTGAAATAATATAAGAAGCTTATATATACCGCTTTCTATGTTTAGATGCGTGTTTCCAAATTTAGACCAGTTTGTAAAAATATTTGATAGCTGTAACGTCAAAGCACACAATGCAAATTCCATGACATTTTGATAGATAATAACCTCAAGGCTGAAAATGACACATACGAGAGAAAATCTAAATTTCAAGATTTAGTTTGAGTCGCACAGTCAATTTAAGTAAGTGAGTGAGTTGGGGTTTAACACCGCTTTCAAGATACAGTCAATTTGAATTAAAAGATATAACATAAGAAATTTCTTTCAGTGTTTACTTTGAGACTTGAAACTTGTTATAAAAGATGTGAAGTTATATTTTGACAAAGAAATGAAGCATGAAAACCTCCAAATAACTGTAGTCGCCATTTTAATTTCCTTTGAATATGCACTTGGTAAAATTTATATTTGAAAATAAACGTAGCATAAATTCAAAAATATTTCCCAAAAGGCAATCCTTTTTACGAATAACTTGTAGTTGGGCAATCTGTACATAAAGAGATGTGTTACATAAGATCTTTTATGGCTCAAATATCGTATCTCACAGGAAATGTTTTATAATGTAGTTCAAGAAGCTCGGTGAAATGGCCGGCATTAAAAACTCGAAAACTTAGTCTCCAACTTAAGTTTAAAATTAGCTAATCAACAGTAGTAAAATTGCATATTTTATGTGATGAAAATACAATCAGCACATTTACTCTACTGGTTCGTGTGACAATTCGTAAAGCAGATTTTAGGAAATTACTCCTTAAGAAGAAATCCAACACAGCCTTGCTGATTTCGAAAACTTTGTCACTCTAAAGAACGGACAACATAAACATAGGCATACGATTCTTAGCCAGTACACTGGAAGTAAATAAAAAAACCTACACAGAAAATCCTATCAACACGGTTTGTAGATGATATAGGTGAACAAACCTATTGGATGCAGTTCAAGTTAGCTCGTGTTACAAAGCAATATTTACTACCCTTTGGTCCAAACTGGTAACGTAACACACGTATTTGTCTTATCGTTTGGTCTTTATACTGAAAATAATTCTCATTTCAAACTCGCCAATACCTCCAAAATAATTAAAAATTGAGTGTAAATTTTGTCTACAATGGGTTAGTTTCTTTGAAGATAAGGTACTACTAAACACTAAATAGGGACAATGCAGATTCTTCTTACCCAGGGATACTTTGTGTCAGCTTTATTTTACTTTTTTCATTAAGAATTCATTGAAGTACCTTGTTTATATTCTACGCTGATGAAGGCTGTATCACTGTGAATGCGGAATGGACTAATAGAATATCAATGTGAAATCAAAGGCTTGTGTCCTACATTGAATTAAATCCCGTGCTTTGGAAGTACTTCGAATAAACATGTACAGGTTTGACAGTGAGTGATCAGTTTTGTTTTGTTTTAAACAATAAGCTATTATTCAATTAATTTTATTCGTCGTGTGAAATTTAAATCAAAATTCAGTTTGAAGACGGTCCAAGGTAAGAAGATTTTTTACTTTGTTTCAATTCTTACCCCTATATAACATTCCCATCAATTTGAATAAATCCGTGACAAACGTTTAGGGTTAATGATAAAGATCATTCATCTGAATTGACTTTGTATTTGTACCTGATTTAAATGTGTTCCAGAAAGAAAATTAGAATAATTACAAATACAAGCGGCTGGAATAGTTACTTGGCTAGAATAGTTACTTGGCTAGAATAGTTACATGACTAGAATAGTTACATGACTAGAATAGTTACTTGACTACCCGATGTAAACTACCAATACATTGTTATATCATGAAACGGGTTGGGACCTGTCACTATGTCAAAACACGAGCATATCTTATATAGTACAATCGTTCTTTAATGAGATGGTTTTTATAGTAAATCAGTTTTATTCTGTAGAAAGTTCTTCTCTTTTTCATCTCCTTGTGCAAATGTAAACAACCTTAATTGGATAACTTGTAACTTCTCCTTTTCAGACATATTCAGAAATCAAATCAATGTCTTCCATTTGTTTCTCCAAATTTCTTTTTCAATCACTCGGAATCATAGTACCATTAGGACGTATCGGAAGCCCACGTAACTTACCCTCAATGCAGGTTGGTTAGTTGGTTGGTCGTTTATCAAAATTCAATGCTCTGCATATTGTTTATCAAGCTCTGATTTCTATATCAAATGCCTTTTCAAGGTAAAAAAAAGCTTTCAAAAGTAAACTGTAGGCAACATATTTTCAGTATGAATTTGGAAATTTGTCCTGATATGTGAATAAAATTCATCTCTCCCACACAGCAGTTGTTATTTTGACCTTGTTCTGATCCCAAATTGTAATTGACACGCAAAATAACATCATCTAAATCGAGCCAACTCCCCTACCAACTGAGCTACACTAAAACAAAAACGAAGCATACCGACTTTCATTTCTTATTTGTAGTGAATCCTCATGGAGACGTATGGTTTGCTGCTTTCACTTAACATCACAATATTGGTGCTCTACGTCATCAATTTGGTAGTGTGGATCCTCTTCCTAACCCTTCCCGGTCTACCAGGTTCAGGTAGGGATGTTTATAATTATATGAATCTGTTTATGTACAACGTATCTACGTAATATCGTAGTGTCACCTTTCTTTTATTAATCTTTTAATTAATCAATGGAATTGATATATATTCACCCACTAGAAAAATCATAGAACTTTAATTTACATTGAAGAAAAACATTGTATGTATGTATATCAGCACAACTTGTCTATGTTACTTCACGAAATAAGTGTTACACTAATTGTCATTGATAATATCAATCTAAGACATAAGCACATATGTAGATAACCCACATAGTTTCCGAGGTAATGAAGAAAACTTGATTGTAGAGAAACACCACAAGAATTAAGAAATTTTTTGTATCTTTCATTTTTAATTGATTTTAGTATAAAATAGTTAATTTTTTATTTTTCTAGTTGCCCTTCTCAGTATCAAGGATGCCGTTTACTTCCTGAATAATACTGACATCAACTTTCCGCCCTGGGCTTTCGCTATCTGGACGGCAATTTATCTATGGCAACTCCTCTGGATCATCTTCTCATTCCGCCTATGTTTCCGGTACCGGCGACTCGGGCCTCCTCTTCTCCTCAGTCCAACATTCCTCGGGTTGTTTCTCCTCAGCCTCCTCCTTCAAATTGGGGTTACTATTGCAGGACGTTTCGTAACCGAACTAGCTTTCGCCTTCCTTCTTCTCCAATCTATAATATTATTTGTATGTTTCATTTTAGTTCACAATGATATATTCAACAATAGGCAACTCATCCAATCCCAAAACCGACTTCACGACGACCTCCTTGTCAGAGCTCTTGTCCACAATGGTGTAGGCATTTACGTATCATGGGTAATTTTCTTGGTTTTCCTCAATATAATTGTTCTGGTAAACTTTCGATCCCAATTTGACCTCCAACTTACCATAACAGTTGTGATAGTTTTATTAGAACTCTTCAGACTCATAACTAGTAGTCTTGACTTCGTCTTTGACCATCTATTGCGGTATACTTTTACTCCCTTCATTGTAGGAGTGTGGGTAACAGTTGCTATAGTAACAGTAGCGGTTAGACAGAATTTGATTATCATTGCTGTTTTTCTTGGATTCAATATTGTAGCATTCGTCTCTAAAATCGTATTCGCAATTATACAAAGCATTGGTAATCCTCTGTATCCAGTTACAAAGTAACAGTCGGATTGAACATTAAAGAATGATATCAAAAATTCATACCCAACGCAGACTAGAGCGAATCGATATTCTTTTTCAACTAGACCTATACGAAAACATACAATAGTTGTTATCCAAATAAAATAAAATAAATAATAAAATGTTTATGTTAAATAATACCGACAAATTACTGTTCTAGAATTGAAAAATAAAAATATGATTATAATCATGATAGTGAGATATACAGCCGTGTCGGGTAAAGATACGCGGAGGGTAAAGATACGCACTCGCGCAAAACTTAAACTAGTAAAGCAGGATGAGTGTTAGCTTGTAATAGATTTATGTCTATGCATCTTAAAGCAATTTAGTAGATATATCATGAAGTTTTTGAATAGGTAAAAAGGACTTAAATGTTGATAATTGGCACAAAAATGGTAAAAACTGACAAAAGTCCTAGAAAACATGTCGTCATCAAACAGTTTGCCTTCCCACATAACAATTGTCATTGGAAACCAAAATATTGATCCGACTATCGGATTGTCCTTACCTACACTGCAGAAAACAGTTTAAAAATCTATCAAAATCATAATATTGCAAATGTTAGTTGTATTCAAACCCTGCGTGCGTATATTTAGCCTACACATGCCGACCTACGGTAATAGGGGGGTAGTCGTAGAAAAACTTTCAGTGTCACTGACAAACACATTCCAACTTGAATATTTTACATTAATATTATCAGTGAAGCTCAAAACTTTAACAGTGACATGTTTTTTTTATCCCATATACTGTATTTTTGCGGAAGAATGAACATGTATCTCTAAGGTGCGTAGCTTTACCCGACAGCACTGTAATCAAAATAAAAAAGGTGTGGCTATTCATTCAAGTGCATCTAAGTTATGTTAATGAAAGTTATAGATTTATTTATTTATTTTATGTTTATGTTATCTTTTTTTTAACCTCTCTCTCCTTGTTCACGTTCTGTCTTCAAATATTTAAATAAATTTTGAACATTATTAGAGGAGAGTTGTTTTAGTTGATACATGTGTAACCTATTCTTTTCCATGTGAATACTATATGAAGACCCAATTCAAATCAATTGTAAATCAAATTTTAAATATTATCTACAAAAACCAAACTAAATAATCACAGGGAGAAAAACTATGACATCATTGTTGCATGGAATTGAATACATCTGCAACAAAAAATAACCAGTGCTTATTACAGTGACTGAAGCACCTAAGTCTTTTGTTCAGGTTGAAAATTCTTTACAACATTGTTTTAATGTTTCTCTTGATCCAAAAATTCTCTCTTGTTCTGGGAATTGTTTATGACTTAACAGATTTCTGCCTATATGGCATTACAAATATGGGTTAACAATACACATATATATATATAATATCACATAAAAAATAACATGGATGGTTAATTAATTAAATCTATTTTATTTCAAAATTCAAATCAGTAAATTTTCCCACTTCATCGATACATATATTCAGCTTTGAAAATATTGTCAATTGACATGAAACTTATTCACCAAAAATGTCACATCTCTAACTTTGGGGGTGCAGTATTGGGCGACGTGAGGTGATATGGGTTTTTTTGAAGCCAGTTGCAAGAAAATTTCACTTATATATAGAACAACTTCTAGTATCATTGTGGCTATGCAGAGATGATAAGCTTCGAACCTTGGTCTCCCATAGATTTTCAAATAAACTCTAGGTAAAGTTACTCATCACATTACTATGTAAATGTCACTTGATTAAATTACACATAAAGAAGTTCATTTTGGTCTCCATGATAGTCCCAAAAGCACATGATGGGTCTCTTATAGGATGAAAGAAAATAACAATCTATCTCCCTCTTCAATACATTTCTTGATGAAAACTTGTTACAGAAGAGTGGTGATCTGCTACAAACAGCTTTCTTCAAACTTTCTGAAACAAAAACAAGAAAGGTTAGACAATGACTACCATAAGCATGCTGATTTCAGAATCAGGGCAGAATATGAACAAACTCAATGTAATTTTTAATATAAAATCTACCTAATGTCTTAACTTACAAATTGAAGTTAATACCTCATCTTAAACTATTTTAAAACAAGTTTTGATATAAATTCAACACTGAAAAAACAAATTTTTTCGAAGACTGATTCTACCTTGAATAAGAAAACTGGCACCCTTGATTTGCACTTTGATTACAAGCCTATAATTATTCAATATATTCAGAATAGAAACTTGAGATTTCATTTGAGTTGATAGTATTAAAAGGTGACTTTATCAAAGGTCAATGTTCAAATATATTTAGTCAGTATCAATTTTGTGGAGAAATACAGAACTGTCATGGGTGATATGGTACACAAACAAGAAATTATAAAAAATCACACTATTGCTAAAAAGAATTATTTTTACCTTTAAAAAGGCCTAGTTGTGAAAAACTTAGTTATTTGAACATCGGTTTTAAATATATAAAAATGATAAATAAAAAACACCCGCTAAATTGAATTTTATTTCTATTTTCATGAGTTTTATAGTCTTGAGCCTTCATGAGTCATGTTTGGTACTGACAAGATAAAAAGAAACATGCGATGAATAGCCAATGATATTTGTCAAGAATATATATGTAACTTATATGTTTAGATTACCAAAATCACCTTAAATTTCAGTTTAAAATGATACAAATATAAACCATGCAAGAGAATGTAGGTTAATAAAATACGGTTAACTGAATTAAATTAAATTTAATCAATTATTTACCTTGATGATACTATGACTGCCACTTTTCAGGAGGGATAAATGGAAAATAAAACTGCTACACATGATGAACATCTGGAAAATAAATGTAAAAAATTGTAAATGATCAAAACAAAATAACTTTGCTTGACAAATGATTAGAAAGTAGTTATAAATATGACAGAAAACACTTCAATTCTTACTTTCCAAAACTACAACACTTATTTTTGGACTTTTCAATTGGGGGGGAAATTTCCCTCATGAGCTCAAGACTGTCCACAATAATTAAAAAATAACAAGAATATATATATATTTCTAAACATGATTGAATGCAGTATCAACTTTGACAAATTTACAAATGCCATTGTCAAGACATGATCCTAATATAAATGAGATGTCATCTCAAAAGTAACTATGCCTGAAAGTACAGTAATTGTTTTGCAATTTCATTAATTGCCAATACAGTCAAAACATTTGAGCATACTCAATGTTCATAAACATAATAAGCCTTTAAATTCAATAGTTTGCTATTTGAGATTATTTCAATTTCAGTCTTTATTTGCACTTAAAATCAATATGTTTCTTGCCTATGAATAAAAACAACATGCTTATTCAAAATAAAGTACATTGTTTTCTGAGTAAAAAACTTAATACAGAAACAATAAAAACCAAATGTTTCTTAGTGCAATGGCTCAATTATTTAAATAATTGATAAAATGCTTTTAATTATAAATTTGAAATAAATAACTAGGACTGAGTATTGAACAAGTTTTTTCAATGCAATAAACAGCAATATATTGAAAGAACTCTATATCTAACTTTTTATACTTCTTTCTTCAGTTCAAAACATTATACATTTGATAAACTGCCTTGTGATCTTTCAAAATAAAGACCATTTCTAAAACGATAAAGCAAGCAAGTACATTTTGATGGCATATAAATTTAAAAATTGTTAACAAGCACTTGTAATGCAGCCAAACACTTTTTCTTGCACTGCAAAAGAGCTTTTCTTACACATTAAGCAAATCAGAACAAGCTTTCTGAATTAATATGATTTGAAATTATTTACTGCGATGTATTGCAATAAAAACAAAATTCTTGCAATATTTATTGCACAGTCCAATAATTTACTACACATTTGTACTTGCCAATTGCAAAACTCACCCAAGCTTTGCTTCAGGCCATCCAAAAAGAAGGTCACAGACTCTGAATCCTGGAAGTGTATATGGACATCTGTGGCACTTCCTCTAATTCCCTCACACATCTATTTGCAGAGATTTAACGATTATTATTAATTTGAAATTCTGCTGACTCAAGAGCATACAAAATCAAATCACAATAAATAAATCTACAAAATAAAGACAAGAATGTTTTACATTTATGGTTATTCATCATTTTTTATAAAGGCTCACTTCATTAATTTATGTATAATCGAGATAAAGTAAAATCAACACATATCACTGAGAATTATATACACAAAAGTGTCATACATTTCGATGAATAATTACATCAAATAGTAATTTATACTTATTTACTAAACAGATTTCTCTTGTAAAATATGTTGCATAAAAATATTTTTACTTTTCTACTAATTTGATACAATTGAATGAATACTAGATTAATAATTTTATTAGTTTTAATTGAGAAAACCAATGTTAATATTCGGACCTCATTGTCTAATGTATAACGCACATCTGAAGTAGATGAAAATAATCATTCATCCAGTGTGTTCTCATCCCTGAAGCAATTAAGTAGCCCATCTGTCCATGTGAAAGGATTTAAACCTGTAAAAACCAATGATTAAATAATGATTTTGTTGTGTAAGTTATGAATAATAACTGAATTGAAGGGGACCTTTTTTAACAATTAAGAGTGAAATAGACATGAGATTTGAACAACATCATATGATACTTTTCATAATAGAATCTAATCATAATCTGTCAATATCTTTTGTTCCAAACACACTATATCTTTTAAATAAATGTTTAAATAATTAATTTCATGTACACGAATATTGCATGTGACTGCATATTTGTATTTAAGCACTGTAGTGATGTAACACAACCAAGAAAAGGCAATAAAGTATTTATTATTATTATTATTGTTGTTGTTGTATTGGATACAGAAAAGTATCGAGTTTTTACAGGAATATGCCGACAGTTGAGGAGAGAAGTACTTGTGAACTATCAGTGCGTAGCCTGTCACTATTATTTGAATAAATCAACTACTTTGAATGAATGATGACCATGGCATGACATGGCATGTTACTAAAACTGACTCAGTGACTGACGGGTCATATTCTGGTGTCAATCGCTATGAAAATCTCAATTTTGCGACGTTCACAGCAAGATTATCTTTGGAATTTCCAATTCTTACCAGGCATTTAGCAGTTGTTTCCTCGGCATCTCGTGACTAAAGCCAAGCCGTCCTCCTCGGGAAATTATATCGCTCAAATTCGCCCGCAGACAAACTCAACCAGTGCAGCCATGTTGTTTATATATATGCTGTCACTGTGCGCATACAAACGCGCGAACCAGTTACGTTTGTGATTCCCTTCAATCCGGACATGCGCACTGGGCTTTGACCTAGATTATGTCAACAGCGAATTTCCGCTGGCCACCAGCGGGATTTTTAAATCCGTTGAAATCGCTCTTTCTGTGTACAATCTGTCCGTAAAATCGCGCTAAATATATCGTACAATGTCCGCTCTTTCATTTGAAGACATATCATTTTTTTCCCATAGGCGTAATGTTAAAGGGGACATTATGGTTTTAAAGTGGGGCTCCCGGGTAAAATCACCTTATTTAACCAAGCCAAATTGTACACTTATGTGCATGTTTTCATAACATATCCTTCTTGAATTGATTTTACGTCAGGTTTTAACGAGTTTAGATAACTTGATTATGTAAATAATTTCGATTGAAAAAAGGATAGTAAATTGCCTTCCCGATCGTGTTGTTCCGTGAAATCAACCGGATGTGACGTCAACTGTGGAAAACACACGTGACGTAGCCGCCATAACAAATGTAAACAACACCACATTTCATAATTAGGTGATCGTGTTCTCGTAGCTATTGAAACGTTTTAGGGTGATGTTTTTTTAATATAAGTGCTGTACGAAAATTAAGAAAAACGGAAAAAGCCTTTTGATGACTTTTATACGTTATTATGGAAACAATTCGTATGATAAATTCGCAGTCTCAAACCACTGCTTTACACTGTGTACACGGGTAATGCACCCAATTAAAAACACCGGTGAGTGACTCCTTGTTGTAATTTTCCTGAAAAAATTTTCTTCGTCATTTTACTGTCGAATGTATCAATATCACTTCGTTTTTCAGCCTCAATGAAACAGATGGTTTGTCATCGTAAGTCTCTCGAACGCAGCTCTCGTCATTCGCCGAGATTTGTTTATATTTCGCTGCCGTGACTTTCGAAAGGCGGCCTCAATCTACATCAGTACAAGTGTATGAAAAAAACATTTGAACAATCGGTGAAGTTAAATTTGTTGTACTGGGGATTTTGAGTAAATTACAAAATCATATCTATGATATGAACAAAGATAATTTGTTGTTGATATTAAAATTAGAATTGGAATTAGAAGGGTGAAAAATTACCAGATGACACCATTTACATTTTAGTCTTTCAACTCTAAATTTCAAAATGATATATATACTTTAATTATTTCAACATTTTTTTGTAAATGAACTATAAATACAAAGCAAAATAAAGTGAATCAAATAAATTTTATTATTATTTAAACAGAAGGGATTTATAAAATTTAATTTATTCAATCAGATTCAATATCAAATATTGCTAAAATTATTCTCCCTAATCAGGAAATTAAATATAATTTTTTGCAAAGCTTGGAAATAATGTAAAGCCCAATTATTATGTGTGCCAAACTTGACTTTCAAAATTAAGTCAATCATCCCAATGCATTTCCTGATTTGACTGAACAAACATTGTATTTTTTTTATTGAATATGCAATGTGATTAGTTAAATATCTTGGTTATAGACATCAATGCATGAATTTATTCAGCATCCATAGCAGTTTATTTTATTGTATAAGGCAATGCTTAGTTAAAGTTAATATTTAGAAGAAAAATAGCAATTAAAGCAAACAAGGGAATTTTGTGTGCTGTTAATATGCAAGTAAATAACATCACAAACAAAACACTGCTTGAGCATTCTTATTTATTATTTGTAAACTTTATAAAATAATTTATCTATTTTTGTTGCAACACCAAAAAAGAAAGAAAATTTAATTGCACCAATTTTGGAACATTATGTCACTGTAGTTCTGTTGTCAATACATTGTTTGTAATATCATATATTTTGATAGACTTATTTTAATCTTTTTTTACCTAATTCCTAGTGAATAGGTGAAGGGCGATTGATCAGCTTATTTCCAATTCCAACAAAGGTAATATGAAAAATGGACGAAAGAATGAATGAAGGTTCAGAATATTTGATAAGTTTTGTGTTTGGTCAGAAAAAAATAAAGACTGGTCATGGATTTTAAAACATGGAAAGCTTACAATAAAATTCCATATCGAACATCGGCCATGCACAAATAAATCATTTAGAAATCAGCAAATAATTGAAAAAAAATGCCAGATTCAACCACCACAGGTTATTATGATTTTACTATGCATTCGTAAAATGTTATCATAATTTTCAATTTTATAATAAATAAAAAGTATGCAGCTGGTAATTTCATTTTGAATCTGTCCACGATACATTGAATTATTTCACACTCGTGTATTTTGCTGCGTTGTACGTACGTGCAAGTTGACTTACGTAATGAGCGGCATTTCGCCATTTTAAACGACAAAAATACAGTTACACAACATACGTTTGCTTAAATCACCATTGTCTTTACACTGGTAAAGGCATTTGTAAAAGCACGTACGTTACCCGATGTCTTTTCGACCGAAATTAGTACTGTTTTGACGTTCGAGTTCAACATATGAAGAGACTCACTTCCGGGATATGTAATGGACATTTATTCAACTTAATCGTCATTTTTATTTTATTTCCTTTTTACTATTGCGTCAGAAGTTCATAAGGAGATATCTTGCCAATTTTTATATGAATTGGTCGACTGGTATGGCTGCTACAATCCGCGCTATTTCATTGTCTGACAGTGTAAAGATACGATAGAGGCCATCTGTTTTCCACAGGTGACGTCACACATTCCATAGGACGAAATCGAGGTTTTCCCGGTGTAAATCGTAAAGTAAGATGGCCGACACGTCAGAACAGCGACGTAAACGGTAGAGTTTTCAACTTCTTTTACGATTTTCTAAAAACATCCTTCATCCGAATAGCTAAGGTATTTGTGATATTGATGACTTTGAACTAATGAATGTGTTTTTCACGTCTATAAGATGTACATGCGAAGCAAAGTGTATATAGACGGAAAATTTTGGAGCAAAATCACCCGGGAGTTGCACTTTAAGTGAACTTAACTGTTTACATCGATTTGCAGACAACGGGAAAATGGATTTTAATATCAAACATTTACCGACGTTCTGGATTCTTTTGATGAAATTTAGGAGGTAAATATTAATCCATTCTGACTTAATCTTTTGGTGGTAAGTAGTGCATTTTTATCCCTAAATTTAACTTCAAACCGAGCTCCCTTCGTACCGTAAAAGCGATTCGTCAAATGAACAGAAGCGACGTTATTCTTCAATTTTGCAAAATGCTGCCATTTCTCTCCCGTCTCTTCTTCACAGTAACCACATTTCCTGCTACAGTCCTCACAGTCATGACACAAACCAGTCTCAAAGCGTTGAATTAAAGAGAACATCTTCCTTAAGAGTAACGTCCCTTAAGGTGGAACAGCGCTAGACGGTCTTGTAGGGGTTATAGGTCGACCTATTTATTTACGTGAAAATCGATACAGAATATCTGTCTTCTGTTGATATTATACTCAATAAAAAATAAAGATTAATTAGACAATAAAACATATTATTTTTTTCTCATTAGTTATGTTCTAATGGATTCAGCGTGTCATTTACCTCTAAAGTTGTTAAATGATATACTTAGCAATACCAACCGATATTTCTCGTTGAGTCTGCTATAAATAAGTTTCCAAAATTACGTTTGAGTCATTGAGCGGTTTTCGATCATAAATCTCAACTATTTTCTATTTTGTTGTCACTATACCAACTGAGAAGCATTGAGGTGTTAATTTTCAGAAATAACCACTACTCGTCGATGAATTAACACCATTTATAATGTGTGACTTATTGTATCCGAACAACATACACTGTGTCCCTTTAAAAAGAAATGTCATTCACGTATAAATTATCAACTATGTGGACTGTGCCAGGGGTAATGAATTTATTTTTAAGGTAACGCCCTAGGACGACGTGAACCAGCAATAAGGTAACGCCCTTGGACGACGTGAACCAGCAATAAGGTAACGCCCTAGGACGACGTGAACCAGCAATAAGGTAACGCCCTAGGACGACGTGAACCAGCAATAAGGTAACGCCCTAGGACGACGTGAACCAACAATAAGGTAACGCCCTACGACGACGTGAACCAGCAATAAGGTAACGTCCTAGGACGACGTGAACCAGCAATAAGGTAACGTCCTAGGACGACGTGAACCAACAATAAGGTAACGCCCTACGACGACGTGAACCAGCAATAAGGTAACGCCCTAGGACGACCTGAACCAGCAGGAAGGTAAAGTCGTAGGACGATCTGAACCAAAGTCAAAGTCAAAGATTGTTTATTGCATTCAAGGCCTCAGGCCCATATACAATGATACATACAAACATATAGCGTACAATTTACAGATTTGTAATTTGGGAAAACATAGTTCATTCAATTGGTGACATGACGGACTTCAGCAATTACATATTTTGTAATTTAAAAAAAGTTTATAAGTCACAAGATATTGTTCAAAACACTACTTCCATACCATGCTTTAGAAATAACGATAATTTAAATATAACATCGTCATCTCTTGATGTCATAATAGAAATGAAACCTGTTACACTCGTCCTAGATAGAAAACGTTCTGGTATATATTTATTTCTAAGTTCAGTATAATATGGACAATCAATTGTAAAATGTATTTTATCTTCAATAGCGTCGTTACATAATGGACAGAGTCTTTGTATTCTTTCAAGGGAGATATATCTTCCATGGTTTATCATTAGTTTTAGTAAACAAAGTCTATATTTGATATATAACTTTCTCATAAAACTGTTTGTAAGAACTGATAGGTATTTCTCTGGTTCTAGTAGACTCTTGAACTTTCTGTATATATCATAACGTGAACTTCTTTCTATATTGGATTGCCATCCTTGATAAAACATACTAATTGCCACGTAACGGAAATCTTTCAAAAACATGTGTACATTATCAACAGTTTGACATATCCAAATAAAAGCATATCCATGAGAAAATATATTTTCTTTATATGCGACATCCATGTTGTCGTTCCAATACTATCTAAGTGGAACATCATGTTGTATACAATTTTGGGAAGTCGATGTTCTGGCATCCGGAGAATCTTCAACCAATATTTCAAGCATTTTATCTGCGATTAATGAAAAGTTGGTATCTTCAACATTCTCCATAGATCATACAACTTGGAGTAGATATTCCAACACACAAGAACTTTTTACATGCTAATAAGCGAATTCTTTCCAAACATTCATATCTTTGGTTACCCCACACTTTAGATCCATATAAAAGAATTGGTTGTATCTGTGTATCAAATAACTTAAAAAAATACATTTGGTTTCAGGACTCCTAGTTTATGAGAGATACACATGATATTAAGTAATGCTCGCTTGGCACGCAGTGCAAAGTCTAATAGACACTTGTTCATATTCAAAGTTGAGTTGAACATTACACCAACATATTTATAACTGTTAACTACATTAATTCCATTTCCATTGATATACCATTTTTCTTTTAAACTTAAAGGACCACCCTTTGTAAACACTATAATTTTTGTCTTATCCAAATTCACTGATAATTTCCATTCTTCAGTGTATTTATGCAATATATCTAACTGGTTTTGTAAACCAATAACGGTATCAAACAGTAAAATAGCATCGTCAGCAAAAAAAAAAGCATTAGAATTTCAATGATGTCAGGATACATCTCTATACCATGCTTACCGTTACTTACAGTATCATAATACAACTCACTAATGAAAAGGGAAAATAACAAGGGACTCAATATGCATCCCTGACGTAACGCTGTGGGACAATAAAAAAAAGTCAGTAACACCATATTATTCGTACACATGATTTGACATTTGAATACATAGTTTTAAAATTTTATACATCTTCCCTTGAAATCCAGATTTTCTTAAACAAAACCATAATTTAAAATGATCCACAGTATCAAAAACTTTTTTGAAATATAAAAGCCCCATAAATATTATGCTTACGGCGTGATAAACATTTTTGAATAACAGCATATAGCGTAAAAATGTGATCAGTAGTTGAATAATTCTTTTTAAAGCCAGCTTGAACCTCGGGAATCCTGTCTCTCATGTTTGCCCAGTTAGTGAGTCTATTATTTAAACGGAGGTAAAACGTTTCCCAAGAACACTCATCAATGAAGTCCCTCTATAGCTGTCAGGGTTTCTAGGATTACCCTCCTTATGCAGAGGTACTATTTCTGATCGAGACCAACTACTAGGAAAAATGTAACTGTCAAAGAGTTTGTTGAAACATTTAAGGGGAAATGGCATTATTTCAAATTCAGAGCATTTAAGCATTTCTATCAATACCTTGTCCGGACCAGTAGACTTTCTATTTTTTAATTTGTTGATAGATGATTTAATTTCCTGTTCAGTTATTGGTGAGTCTAGTACAAATGCATCAATATTGTTATATTGATCTGAAAATGTTTCATTATCATTGTCACGGTTTTGATAATAAACATTGTTATTTGAAAAAACATCTTTAAAATGAGTTTACCATTAGATCTATTTTGTAATGACCTTATCTGTTTCCAAAAGCTTGATTGATTGGTTATGCTTCTTTGCAGTTTATCCACTGATTGCTTTTGTGAGATAGATTTGAACTTTCTGCAACAGACTCTATTATGATTCCTTTGTTTACAATAAGTCATTCGGTTTGTGTCAGAACGACGTGTTCTAAATCTCCTGAGTGCCCCCCGCGTTTCCCGTTTTGCTTTTCTACATTCTGAGTTCAGTAGTCTTTGATTAGTAAATAGTGATTCATGTCTAACTTTCTTCTTCATGCAGGTAGAAGATTCTAAAATAATATCAACAAAATTGTCATTTGCATTTTCAACATCAATCTCAATATCATTAAAGAGCTTTTTCTTGTTCTCTGTTATCATGCTTTTAAGCTTATCAAGAAATATATTGGAAAACGAATCATACCATATAATCTTATCTGAAGAGTAAGGTGTTGTATGTTTACCATTATACAATTCGTATTTAGGAATTTACATATCAATTCTAACGGAAAATGGTCTGAATCAAGGCGATTGCCAACAGAAAATGTATTGACGTATTGAAAGAAATCTGTGGAACTAAAAAAATAATAATTCACACTTGATCCTTGTTGGCCCCAAAAGGTGAATTCACCATTTCTATCTCCGTAGACCCGTCCATTTACTATGTACAACTTAAAAGCATAACATAATTCCAATAAAACCTGGCCAAATCTATTTACGATCTTCTACGGGATCCTCCTCTTCCTGGGGAAAGGGTGTATTACCTCTGAGGGTACCATCATGATCGTTAATATCAGGATTGTTTTCCTCACCCGTTCTTGCATTAAGTTCCCAACAAATTAGATTAAAAGAGTCTGAAAATACTTCATGAGTATCTAACAAGCATTCTTCAAACTTTATAATATTACATTTTGTGATCTTATGTTGATAATATGATGATCCAGAGGGTGGTATATAGGTACATAAAAAGCTCACATCTTTATCAATTTTAAACAAAAAAATCTTTAGATATTGAGAAACCAATAAGGTTATCCATATCGGACTTAAGAAAGTTACAGAAAGTACTTATCGATTGACGTACACATAGACAAATTCCACCAGATAAACGACCAAAATTTGATATCTTAATAGCAGGACTGTAGAAGGTATTGTACCCGTTTAGCCAATTATTTCCAGAAATGCTTGTGGTAAATGTCTCGATAAGACACACAATGTCAAATTTACTTATGTATGTCAAGAAGTCATCATCATTAATTTTTGTAAATAATCCGCCAACATACCAACACAAGAAAGAAAATGTATCGTTCGTTTCTTCACTAGGAGAGCGCGTATCACCGGTGAAACCTTATAAGGTTCCCTGTGAGAGAATATCATGGGCATAGCCTTCAGCCTATTTCCTAAGACGTGAATCACTTCTGTTTCGGAAAGGTCTGTCCGGGTTCGATGCCCAGAATTTTCAGTATGTTTATTCTGACCACGTTGGCTACTACGAGGCACTTTGACGAGTTTGCCATTCTGGAAGAAGCCAAAGGTATCTGTACCTATCAGGGTTTGTAGTTGTTGACGCTGCCTTGTGATGAGATCGCTAGCGATTCCGATGCTCTCGCTTTCAACACACGAACTTTGTAATCGGAACCGGACAGTTTAGTAATTATTGGCCGTGGTCTCTCACTACCGGGACGTTTCGAAACTAGACGATGGGCACGCACAACGTCAGACGGTTGCCATGTTTTAAACGTAGCATTATCGTTAAAAACACTAATTGCTCTCTCCTTACATGCCATCGACTTTTCACTTTCACATTCTTCCACGCCATACATGATAACATTGTCTCGTCGGCTATATGACTCAAGTTTATCGAGTTCATCGACAACTTGTGTAAGTTTCTCACTAATAGCATCAACGTTATCCGCAACGGTGTCAATGTCATCCTGAAGAATACGGTTTTCTTCTCTAACGTTATTTATTTCGGATTTCAATTCAGAAACGGATTTTTCAAGAAGTTCACATTTAGAACCGATGCTTTTAACCTCTGTCCTTAGGTCAGTTATGTCAACGCTGAGATCAGATTTGACGATTCTTAATTCCATAAGGATAGCTTCTTTAATGTTATTTAAGTCTTGTAAAGTCACAGGCCCTGGGTTTGTCTCGTCGTCATTTGTAGGATAAACTGTCACTACGCTCTTGGGAAGCACGTGCCTATCACCTGTATTGCACACATTTCGTATATGGGTCTAAGTCATGCAGCATGTAGTCGATGTGACGTCACCAAACGTGTGGTGTGATAGATTGTGTATATCATCAAAAACAAGGGCTGGATCAAATTTCAAATCGACTGTTGGATTGTTGAAAAACTTACGATAGTTCAGACATATCGCCCCTAAACACATAACTAGGCTGCAGACAATAGACACACTGAGAAGTCGATAGACAAAGTTCATAACCGTCGTCCATTTTGTGTTACCTGTGTAGCGTTCAACCTTGTCAAAATTTCTGTGTCTACGGGGAGGCCAAGCATCTATCGTAATGCCCCTGGTGATCACAATCCAGATTTACGTTCAAATTGCAAAATTGCAAAATTGTAAGAGAGCTCAAATCAATGACTTCTCACCTTCTCAACCAGAACCAGCAATAAGGTGGTCCTACGACCTGAACCAGCAGTATGGTAACGTCCTACGACGACCTAAACGCGCAATAAGCTAACGCCCTAGGACAACCTGAACCAGCAATAAGGTAACGTCCTAGGACGACCTGAACCAACAGTAAGGTGACGTCCTACGACGACCTGAATCACCGGTAATGTAACGTCCCTATTACGACCTGAACCAGCGGTAATGTAACGTCCTATGACGACGTGAACCAACAGGAAGGTGACGTCCTAGGACGACCTGAACCATCAATAAGGTAACGGCCTAGGGCGACCGGAACTAGCAATAAGGTAACGTTCTACGACGACCTGAACCAGCAGTAAGGTGACGTCCTTTGACGATCTGAACCAGCAGTAATGTAGCGTCCTAGGTCGTTACTAATTTCCGATCTAAAAATTTTTCTATCCCATGAAACACGAGTTGAACAAACTTGTGAAATCAAAGAAAAGACAACGCACAAAAATGCTTATACAGCTGCATACCAAAAGTTTGTTCACATACTTGTGTATCGTAGTGCAAATATCATGTAATTTGGCATTTGTTAAAGGCATCGTATCATTGCGAAAAAGAAACCGATAAGTGTGGAATTTCCAATACATAAGTGAACATCCATTTCCCCTTAACGCAAATATATGTGATACTCAACAGATAACAATATTAGTTTTCGGCAGGTCACTGAAGTGGTCAGGGGTCAAAATTTCGAAAACAGTAAATTTTATTTCACCCCACAAAGTCCTTTATAAGTGATTAACAACCTTAAAAACGAGTCATGTTTGTTCGTTTGTATCAAGTCAGTATGATTTTACTGTTTTTTTCCTCAGAGAATCGAAATAGAATATGTTAATCGAAATTCAAGAAAATTGGAAATTCGAAAATGTGGCCCCTTCTGTCTTTTTGATCATGCCAAAATTCGACTTTTAGCACAAGAGACTATACAATCCCACGATATGTTAAAAAAATGGTTATTTTACACATTGACAACTGGAGATCCGTTGTCAGTTCTGCTGAAGTTTTTTTTATTGACGTTCAAACCAAACCCAAATTACATTATATTTTGGATCATCATTTGCAATGGGTCGTTTTCCATTAATAATAGAAGGTAACTGTATTGTTAGCAATAAACGCTAATTCCTATGTACTACCCAACGAGGATAACCATTGTAGAAGGCGTTGCTTCATTGAAAGCCTTTTAAGTGTGAAAAATATAACATCGAATGTCGTCGGCAAGGATGTTTACAAAGGTTTCCATAAAGATGATACTTTGTTTTGAGATATTATTAGAAATATAAACAAAAACCTTTATAAATTATATTATCAGAAATGCATATTTAAAAAGTCTTAAATGATATGTTGTGCATTTATAAGTATAAAATAAACAGAGTTCAAAAACAAGTTTAAAACTAGTTTTCAAATTTTATACCCGATACTAATAGTTTCGTTATTCTCTAACTATGCTAACATGATCCATTCCCTGAGATCACAATATAAAAAAACCCACATCATCTTACTATATAATATATTAAAGCCATTCATCAGCCTTACGAGTGTGATAAGCGTTGATAAGTCTTGTTAGAAACCATCTGTAAATCTGTCGATATTCTGTCCATACATATAGTTTATTCTAATAATGTAAAACAAGTAAGAGTTGAACGCCCTCTTTCATGTGTATTTCATCCACAAAAAAACCCATGGCGGATCGATTGCCGACAGGACAGACTCTTTAAGTCATTGGCCATAATTCTAAAGAGTTTACGAAATTGCGACAAGAACATCACTTATATCCTTGAGTACGTATGAATATTAGAATTTGTACTTCAGAACGATTGATCAACAACCACAGGAGGAGTTGATTTCCTAAGACAGATATCCTTTTAAGGGATATCATTGCTTCGTTACCGTATAAAGGAATGCTGCTGCATGCTAAGTAGCGGAAAGCTCAGTTAACGCTTATTCATCACTAAAAATTCTTATGTTGTAGAAAATATGACATATACTTCAACCAATTCGTGTAAATGTATAAAACAACACGGTTAATCCTTTTTTTAAAAAAAAAAAGACTAATGCCGTTTAAAAGTAGTAAACCGACACTGAAGTTACCAGTTGGATAGTCGGTCTTCACTGTATGTATTAATACATATAAAATGATTTCGGGTAAACAGAGCAACTTGAATCGTGAACTGATGCCTTGTGAATCGGACCAATGAGCAATCAAAATCGAGTATCCAGGACTTTCATGGTAGAATTTCAATTACAGAATCTTTCACCAATATATGATTTGCTGTACGTTTTTATATGCAAGTCAAAACAAGCATGAATATTCATTAGAATAGAAATATCTACATAACTACATGCATTGAATATATCATGAGATTGTGAGCAATCAATTTATTATTCGCAACACTTCTAACTAGTCGTTTCCTGCTACTCTATGAAGCTGAAACTATGAATACTGTAAGTATGCATTTAATCACTTTTGATATTTAGATTTTCAGAGACGTTTTTGTGTTTTACTTTTCGAAAACATTATGTATTCGTAAATGTGCTTAAGTTATACAATTTCGATATTTTTTACAAAATAATTTCGTGAATACATTTCCACATGAAAGCAAAATAGCAAAACTGTATATTTTTTCTTATATCTTAACTTAAGCTTAATTCAACAAAAGAGTGAACGAGTTGTTGTCTCAAATGAATTGACAATATTTTCATATTATTTTGTATTATTGCAGATACTATATGTATTATTAAGTAAACTGTCATGGATCTGTACACAAAATTGTTGGCGCTTAACGTCACGATTGTTGTGTTCTACGTCATCAGTATCGTTGTTTGGATGGTCTTCTTGGGACTGTCAACTCTACCAGCATCAGGTATTTGATAATGTTACTAAAACAGTTGTATTATATGAATAGGTAACAAATCAATCTTACTTCCATTTTATCGAAATCATTCATATAAATCGAAATGATCATATTTATCAATGTAACTTCAATTTCAATCATAACAAAATAATTTTGTACCCAAGTGAACGTTAAAACAATGATTTCTTTTCTTTTCCATTTATGCTAAATTGTATATTTTATTCTCTCGCAAAATGGATTCTCTGCAAAAAATATTTTAACAAACATGAATTCGTGATTTCGCCTTCAAAACTCGAATATATTATGTACACTCTTGATTGTTGATTTGGTAATTGCATAGTTTTCCACTACGTATATTTTTTATATTTTCAGTAGCACTTCTGAGCATAACCGATGCCATTTATCTGAACAACAATACTGAAATCAAATTTCCACCGTGGATTTTCGGAATTTGGTATTTTATATTTCTCTGGCAACTCCTCTGGATTATCTTCTCATTCCGACTCAGCTTCCAGTTCCGGCGCCTCGGGCCTCCTGTTCTCCTCAGTCCAGCATTCCTCGGGTTGTTTCTCCTCAGCCTCCTCCTACAAATTGGGGTCACCGTCGCTGGACGTTTCGTAATCGAACTTACTTTCGTCCTACTGATTTTCCTCACAGTAACTTTAACAGTGTGTTTAATACTTGCTCAAAATCAGCTATACATCAGTAGGGAGTTACTAGCTAAACAAAACCGGCGTTTAGATGATACTCTTACAAGAATATTAGTCCACAATGGTCTAGGTCTTTACTCAGTTTGGGTGGCAATTTTGACGTTCTTAAATCTTACTATCCTCATTTTCGTCAAATCTGGTGGGACAAATCTACAACTTATAACAACAATTGTTTTGATTTTCGTCGGTGTTTATATCCTTACAGTAGACGTGATTGATTTTTATCTGGATAGATTCTCGAGATATACATTCACAACATTTATTCCAGGAATTTGGATCGCGTTTGGATCTGTGTTTGTAAACACAGGGGTAAACTTGATAATTACATCTGTGTACCTGGCACTTACTCTCGTTGCACTTATCTCTAAAATAGCGTTTGCCGTTATACAGAGTCGTTGTCATCCGCTTTATCCCTCTTAATTTCAGAGGTTATTGTTTCCTTAACATGTAGTTGTAACAAATGGTGTAGGATTCTAATCTGAATCAACTTTTCCTAAAGATGCTTTGATTTGAATGGTGGTAATTCTTTGATTCTTTCCTATGGGAGATAACTGAGGTATTTGGTATGTCCGTCTCAGGTGTATGACCTCAATTTTCTTCCCACCTTCTCTTGAATATATACATTTAACGGTGTGTCTGTTTTAATAAAGCAATATATTTTCATTTATCCAGCACTATGAACTGCGTGAATGCGCCACTCTTGAAACATATAAACTGTGTACCTGACTCGAATAGACAGAAATTATATTTGTCATGTCACTTATATTCAATTTGTTATAATATAGAATCCTAATCAGTTTGCCTAATTAGGATCATTTCATGTTGACGGCCGTTTAGAAGAGCCAGTCGCCTCGGTAACAGTGTGACATCATAAGAGAATTCGTAACGCCAGGCCATTCTTTTATGACATTACACCTTTGAACTATGACCTTTTTGAGTAGAGATGCCATTTTACTCTACTGAGTAAAAAATTTACATGTTCTCAATGCTGTTGACTTATAGCGGGTTAATTCAATTGATATCAAACGACATTTCATCGCCAATGGTATGATAAATAAATATTTATCTATATGATGTCTTTTGAAGTGTACTTCGAAAACAGAGGGTAAAGCTCACATCCATTTTAGTTAAAACTACATCATGAATCAGCTTGAAGTAATTTTTACCTTTGGAATAAAATAAGCTATTTTTGAAGATTTGGAATCATTATAAATCAACAATAGAAATTATTATCTTTTGATCTGCTTATCACAGACATTTATTTGCTCCTTCTGTGTGATGATATAGTATTGGATTTTTAACGTATTCAGCCACGTTATGCATAATTCATATTCATAAGCACGAGATGATTGATAAACCTAAGTTGTTTTTCAATTCATCTACTGTCCTAAATTCGTGTTACAAATCACTTCTTTTACTATTTCATTCATAGATGCTTTTGCTGTCAATTGCATTCACTATGGCAACATATGTTCAATTGTACCTTCCAATTCAGGTCGTGTTGCAGTTTTATTTAAGAATTGAATGTCAGTTGTGTGTTTGCAATGGAGAATGAACGATGTCAAAGCTACATTCAAACTCTTGCAAACACATAAACTTACGTTCAGTTTATATATTTTCCAACCATATAAGGAATTGGACAGCGGTATAATACACATTTTGTCTTATCCTCTGAACGAAAAATTCATGATATTGCAGTCTAGCAGTGTTAAAAATAATGAATGAAGCGTGCCTTGAAGTAAAACCCATTCAAGGACATGAGGTCAGTGAATCTGTCTTATAAAATTCCATATCATGGCGACCTTCACGAGCCGACATTTGCTCGAGTCTTTTCGCCAAATTATGCAAACAACAGTTGTTTAAGTAATGTTGTGATGGGTATAGTCCTTTCCGATAAGTGTCTTACCTCCCCCTGAATTATTACCTCCCTTGAGTTCTCTTACGTTGTGAAAACCAATCGGCTGACGCCTGACGAGCAATGACGTTATGGCTGCCCCCACTGCAGTGAAAACGTCTAACAGACATTACTGTTATGTGAGTAGCAATTACGGCGGTCAAGTAGTGAATGAGAAAGTCATAAGCCAGCATAGGGTTCCTGCTGAAAATTCAGCAACTCGAAGTGCATGGCTTCAAAGGATAAGAACTGTCATTCGAGATTTCATGCTGAATCTGAAACATGAATGTCTGTGTTTGGCCAACTTCGATAATGGTGGTTACGTGAAAGGAACTGTACCAACAACATTTATCTTGCAAGATGGAAACAACCCTCAAAGCTATTCTTTTCGGTTTGTTTGTCGTCTAATGTTTGCATTGAGGTAGCCATCTTTGATAAGCGGTGCTCGCCAACGCCAAGGGAGATAATTTGCAAAGGGGAGGTAAGACCCTTACCAGAAAGGACTATAAAGTGAATGATCAGCCGGGTTTGGTACGTCATGCTTCCCTATATTGATCGTAATGTGAAATTTTTCTTGCGACTGTTCAAATGCATCTCGATTTCTTCGCTTCTGTCAAAAGCCAAAAACACCTGAAATGATGCTTATTTAAGAATCATGAACAAACTTTATTTAGCACATGATTACATGCAATTTCTTTTTTTTCATTTTATGGAATAAAGAAATACAAATATGGTGAGTCAGATTGTCTATAAATTTTGGAACCGAGAAAGAAGTTCCGGTGATTGGTCACATGATCTATTTCTGCTAGAAAGGTTCACAGAAGTATGAACGATATTTTATAGAGTTCATGAGAAATGGAACTCTGAAATGAGATCACATGACCGGACTTTCAACCAATCAACGTTCATAATTATAACTTCAAAGTTAACTTCAAAATTATGAAGCTATAACCTGTTTCTGTTTGTGTTGTAAGACTAATTTATTTTCGCGGTTTACATGCAAGTTATATCTATGTTTGGTGTTCACAAGTGTTTTGGAACTGAATTACATGAATTAGATGTCTAATAAGAAAAATAAACACTTAAACACGATTTTATTTACAATTCCGTGGGAAAGACAGTCAGTTGAGTTCACTAATACAACTCCGCTTTCCATAGTATTCATATAAGCCTATTACACAGATATCACATTAGGTCAAAGTTCAATGAAAACTGCAAATATATTATTCATATATATATATATATAGATAGGTTAACCCTTAACAAATATCGGATACCAAGATTGATAATAATAATAATAATAATAATGATAATAATAATAATAATAATAATGATAATTATTATTATTATTATTAGTAGTAGTAGTAGTAGTAGTAGTAGTAGTAGTAGTAGTAGTAGTAGTAGTAGTAGTAGTAGTATTGTTATTATTAGTATTTAAAAAGCGCTATATTCATACATAAGGTGCATGCTCAAAGCGCATGTACATGTTAGAATAAAAGGTTTGGTCTGAAGTCTTGGCATGATATAAAATCTAAGAGGAGAGTCTGAATTATAGCATATGAATAAATACAGTACTTAAAGTCAGATACTTTAGTCACTGGGAAAATATGAAATAATGTCTATAAATAATGCATTTAAGAATTCATGAATCTTAATTCTTTTGGAAGAAAAACGACTCCCTCACTGAGTCATTGTTTAAATTAAATTATCAACCAAAAAAACCTGAAATAATAAGGTTTAACCCAAAATAGGCACATCGAGGGATCATGGTTGACTTGTTTGTCACGTTTGGTGAAATAGGCTACATAGATTAAGCGATATGTAGCGGACCATTGAGTCAGATGTGATATTTCACGGTACTCAATTATCTCAATAAAGGACTAGAAACAAAAGGCACAACTAAATATCATATTGATTAAATAAGTTAAGTTCTTTTTACATGTTAAGATAAATGTCAGAGTTATGGACATTTTAATAATTGCATAGTTATGCAAATTATGGATAAAAAAATACAAAAGTTAACATCTACATATCATAATGTTTCAAAATGTACATATTCATTACATTCCAATAGTTGGTTTCAAGGTAGCGAGCGGAACGAAATGTGTGACGGAGGACGGAAGGGTACGCTGACTATATACCCGACTACTTCGAATTCATATTATATTGCTTAAGTGGATTTGTTAACAAAGAGATCAGAGGTTATTCAAGATAAAGACAACAATGATATATAGATATACAACTTCTTTATTACACAGTGGCGACGTTTCGGTATAGATTCTTATACCGTTATCAAGCATATGGGAAAATGATGGGTACAGTCATTATATGGGTACCATCATTTTCCCATATGCTTGATAACGGTATAAGGATCTATACCGAAACGTCGCCACTGTGTAATAAAGAAGTTGTATATCCATATATCATTGTCGTCTTTATAATACCAACTTCTAGAATGCCACTGAAACAATTCAGTTATTCAAGATGTTTACAGGTTAAGATATCATAGGAGGGTCTACACACACATCACAGCATCACATGGTCCAATGACATCAGAGTCGTTGACATTTGTCAAAGTTCGGCTATGACGTAGGATCGCATGATACGGCCATGGTCGTGTGGTTTGGTATCCGGTGTTGTTCTCAATACAGGGCTTAAATCAGAGCATTCATGATTAACGGAAGTGGTTGACGCTGTTTGGTGAATTTTACAAAAGCTTTACTCCTACAATCGCATCAATATATTCAGTTGTTATGAAACTCCAATTAAAAGAAAGTTGAGTGCTTCCCGATTTTTTTATGTAGACAATATTCTTCCATTTATCAAGCGAGGGAGTCAAATCCGAAAAATATCATGGATATATTGTTTTAAATGCTCTTGGTGTATTGTTAAAACCTATCAAAGAACATAGATTGACAGATGGATATTTCTCTGAATTCGAAGCTCAAAACTATTCCACTACAAATAAAGTTGGTGTATTCCATCAATTAAAATGAAAGTACCTTAGAATACAAATAAACAGATTTTATATTCCATGATTCAGTTAATAGATTAAATCGTTTTATCAGCTACTCCAACATAGAATATATGGAAATAGTCAATATTGTAGACATATCATACAAGCTGTCACGATGACAAGTCTTTTTGACACTTGAATTAAAAGTTTTCAACAACTGCTATAATGATAATGTTCAGTCTTTTCCAATGTCTTTGAAAATAATCCAAAATTAATAATAATCCGTCATTTGTTATGTTCTAAGCGGCAGAGCCAAGTCCGCCATATTGCCGCGTTCAACGGTTACGTTGTGCACTTTTACAAGTAATGTTTTAAGTCATAAAGAAAAATAAAAGTAATTGTGATATTGACCCTTTGAAACCAACAGTGTGTCACTCCAAGAGGCAAGATTATCTGGCAGCAGAAGAAACACAGTTTGGTGACCATTCGTTAACATGTTTCAGGTCTCGAACAAACTTAAAAGTCACTACACGGCTTCGACTACTGTTGTGTGAACCTAAATGGTAGACAGAACACGAACAGCTTCTCCATAAGAGTCCACTTGTTGCAGATCCTTACCACTATGCTTAGAGATGCATATATTACAGAAGGCGTCGTAGCACATAGAACAACTAAAGGGGCACAGAGTACATGTATGTTGTTGGGGTCAAATAAGTCAAACTTCATAAGTGGCGTTAATTAAAAGGTTGTTGGAAAACTGGACGATGGCGCACGCTAATGAATAAGACGTAATGTTAATAATCTTAATAGCTGACACAACGATGAATATAGGCTGGTGTTGGTTATTAGGTTATTAAGTAATATAAACTTAAATAGGACGCTTAATGTCGATTTCTTAACATTTATAAGGCTGTTTTAATTTTCAATCGAAGACAACATTGGCATTTAAGAGATGAAAGGGCAACTTTGGATAGGCGATTTTAACTTAACTCAAGCCATATGATATTTTGGCTCTAATAAAGCGTAATTAATGAAACATACTCTGTGTTACTTTACGTATTTGAATCAGGTCCATCAGAGTTTTGGGAAAATAAGGAAGAACGGGTAAGAATGCTTGCATCCCCAACCCAAAATTTACATAGTTTGTGATCCATAGCTGTCTGAAACAAGCTCGGGAGTAAAGCTAGTATTTCGGAATCGTTACGTTGCCTCGTTTTTGGGAAAAAGGGTAACTCCAATTTTATTTCTTTACGATGTGACTGATCACATTTTCGTCTTTTTTGTCACGTAGACAAGCAACAGGGATCCCAAAGTGTTACCAAACTTGCTGAGTCGCCTTTGAAATGATGAAATCTTCGCGCATCTAGTGCTAAAAGGGTATAAATGCATGCCAAATTGTCCAGCACCATTTTCTCCTTGGCAAGTCAACATGAGGGTTCCTGTGCTGAATTTCGTAGAATGTCCAATTTCCTAAATGAAAAAAAATCCCAATGTTTAACGCTTAACCAGTAAGCACATATACAGGTGTCTGGTATCTGCTTTAATGACGAAATTGAGGCAAATATTGATAATACTGCTGCAAACCGAAAGTACCTGGGTATCCAATTGCAAATATCGTGTAATCTGGGATATCTCTGTCGCAACGTAGCATTGCCAAAAAAAATTGAATTGAAACACAGGTCCATTTATATTTTAGGCAATCGTTTATAATACCCAACAATTAATTGTAATAGCTTTGTTAGGTCATTGAAGTAACTTGGAGTCAAAATTTCGAAAACTCTAATTCTTGTTTTTCTCTACATAATCCTTGATAAGTTATCAACAGCTTTAATTCGAAATTTCGAAAAATTACTCCTTCTCTTTATATCGTCATGCCAAAATTCGAATTTGTGCATGAGAGACCAGACGAACCCTAATTAAGTTCAAGTCATTTCCCATATGGACAATGGATGATCCATTATCATTTTTGCTTAAGTCATTTTATCGACGTCGAGACTATATACACCCAAACAATGATATTTGCACTACGATTCAGTGGTAAGTAAACAAACTTTCAGTATGCAGCTGTATATTGTAGTTGTTAACCAACCATGCTATCCTTAATTATCGCCAAAGTAAAATGTTTTTAGCAAACTATCATCTTTTTAAATAGACATCTCAGTATTTGTAACAATGTTACAGCGAGAGAAAGATCAGGCGGGTGTTCATTTCAGGGGCGAGCGATATGTTAAGGTTAGACACCCCGTCAAGGGAGTTATGGATTATAACCTCGAGACGAAGTCGAGAGGTTTAATCCATAACTCCCGTGATGGGGTGTCTAAACGTCTTACACCACGTGGGTTTGTTTATTGATAGGTATGATAACATTTTCTAACAATTAGGATCAATTTAAATAGTTTTAAATTAAAACGTTCCACATAACCTCCCTAGGGTATTTAGACATAACCTTTCGTATGGCATCTGATAAAACTATTAGCACATCGTTTTCATATTTTGCTTTAAATACAACATTATCACGGAGGGAATTTTCAAATATTGGCTCGAGGCTAAGCCGAGAGACAATATTTGAAAATTATCGATGTATAATTTTCGAGGGAAGATACCAAGTCCAAGGCGAAGCCGAGGACGTAAGGTATCTGACAGAGATTACACCACGTGGAAAACACGAAATAAATATTTTCCCATCGTAAAATAACGTTTTCACATCTTTTACTATTACTGTATATATAGTATTTAAAAACCCAACATGAAGGAAGATGACAAGACAAAATGCACCCCTATCACCATCGCAGTCTCCGTGGTTGAATGGATAAGATCGCTGCTCGCTGATCCGAAGATTCGCGTTCGAACCGCGCTTCAACTCTTCCTTTCTACTCTTATTTGTAAAACTTCGAAATTTTGACTGTCACGTCAGTCGAGCAGGTACAAGGTGATTTCAGTCAGAACATTTGACATAACATTCATTAAAGGTGTTAATATCCCCTAATTGGAGACGTCAAATGGCATACTCGGGAGTTATTCAAATACATATCAACCTCTGTTCGTGTAGTTACGTAGAAAATCAACCTGTCAGAACAATGGACATAACATGCCCTAGTGGTGTAATGATACCTACCATGATGGGAAACTTATGTACTCCGCTTCCCCTGTTGTTCAGACTTGGATGCATAGGTCAAAGTTTTGTTCCGTTTACAGATGGTAACAAAAGTTATCCTGACGAATATCACCGGTTCCAACTCCTGTCGTCTAGATCACCACCCTCAGAACTAATGGTCACAGAGCCTTTGACAAGAAGTAACAGGAATTGTCCGTTTTTTATTTCAACTGATTTAACTGATTTTCAACTTATCAATCCGTACCTCGTGTGAAGACCGACTTATTTATACTGGCCTTTAATATTTACATGCAGCGCATAAAGGTATGACGAAACATGTAGAGCGCACCTATACTATCAGATTGGCAACTAATGAAGCTATTTTAATGAAGGCTCACGTCCCAAAATTTGTCATGAACTCTGTCAAGTGGCAACTAACATCCTTAATTTGCATGTAATGGTATAAGTATAGTCACAATTATGAAAATTTTTATATATGTAGTTTGATAGTTTTTTAAAGGTTTGTGATAAATAATACGTGGTATGAAAATGATCACTCGATTAATGAATATCGTTTTCTGTATTTGTCATATTGTCGGTGTAAATGGATATTGATAATGTGTATAAATACGTCCAAGACGTTATGTCAACGTATAACCCTGTAATTCCAAAACCTATTGAAATATCTAAATAAACATGTGTTATATGGAAGAGATGTTAATATGAAATCTTTCTTAGAATCAGGAAAAAATAGTTACATAATAAGTTAGAACCTTAACAGTATTCTTTCAAACGATTGTTAAATTGTCTGTGAAAAGCTTTTAGAGAGGCAATGGTTGAACGTGTCACTATCGACTTGACAAAACTCAGTGAGCCTGTAATGGAAGATGGGTATTCCAAATGAAAAATAATTATGAATGTTCATCTAATAAGAGCTTGAGTAATAGCACATTGTCAAAACGGTACACAAAACAGTTGATTAGAACAGTTGCTTTAAAATATCGGGACTTAAAATATCGTAAAGGCGTTAAAGTTACCTTCCAATGTACTTAGAAAGTATTTTGTATGTGTGATAATTAAAAATAAAAATGCTGGATGTAGTATTTGAGAAGACGAGATTGATACAGGTTAGATTCAACAGTTGCGGAATTTTTCCTGCTCACGCTTAAAAAGAACACTACAAACTTAATCCAACTACATAACAAAAGTTTTTAAAAAGTTTTGATTGATTATCACCGTTATAAGATAAGATATTTTCAAATGAAAACATAACATACACCACTTTAAATTTGGAATGAATATCTGCAAACTAATTGGTAAGTAATAAATGCTCGTTTTTATTACAAAGGTGAAGCATTGAGATTGCATCAAGATCGATTCCTCTTTGATCAAAATTTGGGTTAAAGGTACTAGACACGCCAGTCTTTGTGTTCGTAATGTTCGGACACAATGAATCGGAACGTTTCAAACTCTTAAATGAACTGTCAAGAAAACTTGCAAGTACGTTTGAAACAAACTTGTGTTACGAAATTCATGAAAGGAGTTAAAATCGTAAAAACATAAATGGAAACATAATTTTAGAATTTAAACCCAAAATACTTTCTCGAATAGCTTTGCTCACGTTTTTTACTTTCTTTCATTGTAGTTTCTTCATGTTGTTTCGGGAACAATTTTAAATTGTTAATGTGAAATCGGCATAACTGAGTCCAATTGTACATTTGAGTATGATGGTTTGAATAGAAGTTTGACGGTTTGACGGATAGTACAGAAAAGAAGTTCTGCATTTAGCACCAATAAAGGACAGTAATCTCAGTTCAAATGTACGGCAGAGGATATCAAAGTGACTGTTTTTGTATACAGAAGACTAAACGAGATAAAAAAAACGGTCGTGAACTGGATGGGGTTTAACAAATATCTATTTCGTTATTTTGGACACGTGACCGTGTGCAAATAGTTCTTGAAGCACGTGATGAGAATTTTTTTTCTGATTTACCAACACATGATGATATAATATAATCAATTTAAATATCTCTATCAAATGTTCAAACTGAAACAAGTTACTTTGTGATTTAATTGTGTAGAAATATTGTCAATTATCCATACTTCAAGATTGTTCCCGAGTATATGTGCTATTCTACATGAATATCATACACTCAAGCTATGTATTAGGATATGGATTGAAATATGCACCTGGAACAAATATGCAGCACAAAGTTTTTCCATATTTCTTCCTTTGTTATGCACAACATCTAAACACATGAAGGGTTCTGAATTATTTTAAGGGCCCCTCTGACAATTGCATTGGTAAAACGATATCGAAACAATGGCATTCTAAACAGCTCAGCGTCTTGTCCAAATAATAGTGTTTGTTCGTTTTTGAAATTTTTTAGATAGCCACCAATTCTTAACAGAACAATCTACAGACCATACTTTGGATCAGTATGCGAATTGTTCATATCTACAATACATATACAGCTGCATGCCAAAAGTTTGTTCACATACCTGAATATACTAGTGCAAATATCATGTAATTTGAGATGCCTTTGAGGTATCGTAGCGTTGCGAAAAAGAAACATGTAATATTGAATTTTCAATACAGATATGCAAATCCATTCTTCTTTCACACAAATGTTTATCGTACCCCCACAATTACTCGTGACAGTTTTGGCAGGCCATTGAAGTGACCAGGGGTCAAAATTCCGAAAACACTAATTTTTATGTTTTCTTTTTTAAATCCTTTATAAGTTATCAACTTCTTTAACAATTAGACACGTTTGTTCTTTAGCACAAAGTCAGTGTGATTAGGTTCGTTTTAATCTCAGAGTGCGATATGGAACATTTCATTTGACATTTGACAAGATCGAAATTTCGAAATTATGACCCCTTACGGTTTATATCAATATGCCAAAATTCGAATTTTTGCACGAGAAACCAGACGATCCCAAAATGAATTCATGAATGACTATTTCACCCATGGACAGTGGGTGATCCATTGTGAGTTTTGCTGAAGTTATTCTATTGACGTTGAAACGAAACCCAAATTACATGATATTTGCACTACGATTCAGTTGTAAGTGAACAAACTTTCGGTATGCAGCTGTAGATATTCATGCAAGTTAATTACCAATCCAAAAGTTTTTGTGGATCTGACAGATTCCATTGGTAGAAAAACTTGCAATACAAACTTAATAAAAACAAATCAAGCCAAAAATGACTTTTTATTCTGTTGATGAAGATGAAAATATGTTTGAATTGGTGGTCAGGATGTCTGTACATAACTTTCAGTATTGTAGAACTCTTTAATTTGTAGTGGAGTTGAAGAAGACAGAAGGTTTTTAAGGCATCGCCCCAAGACCTTCATTAGGAACCACAGGGTGACCAATTCTACAATTTATAACCACAATTGGCCAATATACCTGTTCACACGTTTTCAGTCTTTAGGGCTTGAGATGAAATCGAAAAAGGTTTCTGAGGTTAAAGCAAACTTTAATGGCCACAGAATCCCCGAATCTACAATTGTAGTGGACCAAGCATTTGTACTCTATTTTTAGCCTTCAAGGAAGTTTTGTTCTGGAGAAGATGGCACTTGGTTTTAGGAATAGAACTGAGACCCTTGGTTGTGTTAAAATAGAGTTTGACTGAACTACTTGAGCGTGGTTGTATACATACATTTCTGAGGATAGAGTAACTTGCATGTTCTTGTATTCCACATTCTGCACTCCACACATATTCATGTACAAATGTCTTAAGTTCGTCTATAAGAATATGTTGAGGTCCTCCTCCCAATCCTGTTTACACAAACTAGCTACTAAATCGTGAAGAAACGTCGGTCCAGCCCCCATGTTTTCAATGGATTAGGGGTTGTCATTGCCAACTGATTATACATTAGGTATTTGATGACAATATTTAGAAAACCTTCTCCACATTTCCCCTCAAATTTCTGCTCGTTCATGTTTCCTCAATGATATTCTGATATCATTTCGTCATAACGTTTTTTTGTAAGACTCCCTTAAAATATCAATGGAACATGTTTGAGTAATGTTGGCTATGCGTCATTTCTTGTCTTGTACTTTCTTGTACTTGTGAAACGTTTTTCAAATGTTGTCTATTTGTCATGTAAAATAGAAATAAATGCAGCAAAGAAGTTAATCCCCCAAAAATATTTTCATTTAAAAGAAAAAACTTTGACATATGCAAGAGAAGTTTTGTAAAGGTATGAGCTTCGAAATGCATGAACCACAGAGTGAATCCTAAATGGAATTTCATTCAAAAGACATGGGTGTTTACGTATCGTCAGTTCAAGGACTTGGTGTGTGTGTCACCCGGTGACCTTCTCTCCCAACAGAGATAGCTCCGTCATAAATTCCTATACTACCTCTGTCTTAATACGAAGGTTTTTCGGGCTTCCGTCAGTTGCCACTACCGGCGCGATATTGCAATATAAACTACCTAGCAATATTTCAGCATGAATAACATATGAGGCGTATTAGGACAGAGGTAGTATATGAATGTATGACGGAGCTGCCTCTGTTTGGAGAGAATGCCCGGTGAAAGCAGCTAAATTAAGTAAAGTGGATCAGTGTCACAGGAATTACAAAACATCAGTAACGATTACTGCGGCCACGTGCCTGAATGACTCTTTTTGGCATACCCCGGTTCCCTAATTGTTCCATCAGTATCTGATGTCACTCCTTGCGAAGAACTGTCTCCAAGTTCCCTCAGGTTTTGTCGAGGAATATTTCTTCTTTGTATCAGACGGCCCATGGGGTCATAAACATTTTCGTTTTGGTTCAAATCAAGTTACATTGATAACCGTGGAATTCGTTATTTATCTGCAAGATGTTGGTTTATATCACGTGAACGATGAGGTTCTTAATTGTCGTCAATGAACAAGAGTATTGGGGAAAGGCTGTGGTCATCGAAATGATCAATGATTACAGGATCCAGAACCTCCTGAATGTAGCGAGCGCCCACCAGTGAGCCAGTGTAGTCACCACATCCAGTAAACAGTCGTAGTAGAAGCCTCCCAAAACCATAACGTATCCCCCGCCAAATGGTATTCTAGGCAAAAATTTCCTGGGGCCTAGTCGTGTATTCCTAGTCCTCCATACTACCATCAATTGCATGCTGAATGAAACGATTTTCGTCTGTCCAGTGTTTTCTCCTCAATGATCTTGGGTGCCACCTCTGCTTGTGCTCACACTATAACCCAGGCGCCTGATGACCCTTCTGACTTCTCATCCAGCAGCTTGGAAGCGGTTTCTCACTGTCTGGTTGCTCAAGCGGCGATGTTACAGGAGGGTGCATGAACAAAAGGCTGGCGTCTCGGGCGTGGTTGCTTTTGTACCTTTACATATTTTGTTTGTGTATGCTTCCTCACCAGGTGGCTTATTACAGTGAAATGAAAATGGGTTCTTCTTGCATTTTCCTTGAAAGAAATTCCTCCCTGGCTAAGTTAAATGATCTGCCATTTAAATGCATCGGAAATTCTCTGTGCGTTTGTCAATCAGAAGTGCAGATTCTTGAGCTTATTTTTCTTGTATTATTGTAATATCCTAGATAACAGATCATAGTATTCATCAAACGTTTATGAATGCGTTTCCAAATTCAAGTTTAAGGAACAAACAAGTGTGAAACTTCAAATACCTGAGAAATACTCAAATAAATAAAAGATTGACTGAAACGAAAGCATTGACACATTCTAATCTGGCCGGTTGCCTTAGACTTTTTCTCAAAAATACACTTCCTTTTCATCTGTCTTAAGTGTTCTCCAATTATTGAAATGGATAACGTTAACAATAATTTAATTCCTCATCTCTCAGGTATTTTTATCATTTATCAAGTTGTATGACTTTGTCATTTATATTAGTCTGATACTACTAAATTTCTAAAATACTTCTGACAACCTGAGCACCTAACTTTGATATAATATGTAGCCATGAATAAAAAAATCATTAATTTGATAAATCCTCAGAATTTGTATAATTATGAAAGAAAAAAATTAGAATTCCTGAAGCGTCAAATATCTAGAAACGTTTATTGAATATAGTAATACACGAAAAGGCCAATCTCATTTGTATTCGAATCAGTATTACAACCTTTTCAACATCAAATAGACTAGACGAGACCTGACAGTTTGTAAGTAAATCAATTTGATGTATCACCTAAAAACAATTTGTAAGTATATTGCTATAGGTATTTCATGTAAGATTTGTTTAGTTTCTCACATAACCACTTTGAAGATAGTTGGTATATAAAGTTGTTTCGGTATCATAATCTAAATGACAGTTCTTAGAAGAAATCATTTTAAGTATAAACTTTCAAAACAATATGTAGATTGACTTTATTCCATCTAATTATCTGAAGGACAGTTTTTGGTGCAACGAGTTCATTTAATAACTTGAAGTAAAATTATTCTGATGTTTTAACCTTAAAGAGAGTTTGTCAATAACATTGTTTTAACCTGAAAGACAATTTGTTAATAAAACTATTTTGATGTTTTTACCTGAAAGACAATTTGTAAATAAAACTGTTTTGATGTTTTTACCTGAAAGACAATTTGTAAATAAAACTGTTTTGATGTTTTAACCAGAGGGAAAGTCGGTAAAGCATCAAAACTGCTTTGATGTTTTTACGTAAATGTTTGTAAGCAAAATTATTTTCATGTTTTAACAAAGGAACTTACTCTAATTTTCAGCTGAAAGATAGTGTTACGTTAAGCCGTTTTGATGTAATCAACTGAAGTTAACCAGAAACAGCTTTTAAAGTCAACTATTAAAACTTTTCATCGGAAGAAAATTTTGTAAGTAAACTTGTTTTGGTGATTTTTCTTAAAGGACAATTGGTAAAGAAAATTGTTTTGATGTTTTCACGTCAAAGAAAGTTGGTATGTAAAACTTTTTTGGGATGTTTTAACCTTAAGGACAGTTAGTAAAGTAAACTGTTTTGATGTTTCAACTGAAAGATAGTTTCGAATTTAACTTTATTAATGTTATGTACTGAAGTTTGTAACCAAATAGACAGTCTGAAAGTAAAACTGTGTTTTGACGGTTAAACCGCATTGACAGCTTGTTACTAAAGTTGTGTTAAAATATTAACATGAAAGACAGTTTGGAAGTAAAACTGATTTGATATGAAAATACCCATAGGAAAATTAATTTATGCAAAAACATGAAAGACAGTCTGTTATTAATTGTTTATGAATCTGAAATCTGACTTGTTTTGGTTATAAATAAAGAGCATTATTTACATCTTGATATAGAATAACATAGACTTTTAAAACACATGCGAAAGAGGGACCAATGTTGACATTAAGTCTATTGCAAGTTCTTAGGAACAACAAAATATAGGCAATTATGGTTTAAAAAGCTAGAAACAAAAGAGAGATTTATATTGATGGATATGTATCATATTGTCAATTTAAAACGTCCTTAAGAACTTAACTTTGAAACCACGACTTCGAATATAAATGTATATATTTTATGTAAGTAATACCAAATATTTTATTCAGCTATTCAAACAGTGATGTTAAGATATTTATCGACAATACTGGTTTTAATGAAATATCGTCATCAACCTGTGTAAATTATTATTCGGATTTTAAATATGGCATCAGAAGTTTATCTTTCTGAAAATTAAAATCAAGTCAGCACAACTGAGCCGAGTGCTCACTAAATATAGATGTAACGCTCACGCTTACAGAAGTACGTTATTCCAGAATCATAACACAATAAATACACAATGTCGATATAGAAATCCGAATTAAATATATGCAATGCTTTTTCTATAACAATCTTTCAAAAATGAATTCCGTATGTTATTGCACATTGAAAGTCTAAATTTGTTATTTAAGGTTTAGCTGTTGTACCACATATCTCAGTTAAGAACATTGTTAATTGGTTTGCATATTAGTTATACTTACGTATTACACATGTGCTATATTGGCCTAGGGTCACTTGTATATAAATACAATCTGTGTGTCTTAGATGTATCATGTAACGTAAATTTCTTGGTTTGCCAAGAGAAACAATTAAGTAAACGTATGTCGACAGAATGATTATAAAACAAGAGTATGCAAAAACTTATGTCACTGGTCGTACTAATTTATGACACGATGGTATTGTTTCACAGCAATGTTTCAATTGTAATTAAGTTTTGAAATAGAATAGATATGAAAGTCTGAAATTTACATCATTATTTATTATTGCTGAGGTCAAATATTTAACTAAAATAGGACTGGCAACTTCAATGGAGGGCTGGTTAGTTTTCAAAGTTCCCAGCCCTGGTGTCTGGTAGACTTTTCTGGTAAGTTTCCTATACTGCCTTAACTATTTACTGGAGTTTTATGACAGGAAGATCTCAATTTACAAATATAATTCTCAACCTCTCTTTAATTTCTCTTTCCTCTTTGTCGCTTGTAATTTACAACTTCAATCACAAATACATGGTAATAGAATAGCGAGATATAATAAGGATTGTGCTTTATCGTCATATGAATTACAATGTATAGGGACATTTACTTCTTGTTTGGTTTTTATCATTATTTATTACAATAACGCACTTTTTTCAAATCTTTTTATTCATTTCGATTCGGTGGGTTTTTCATCTGATGGCATACAAATACACTTCATATCAAACCCTAGTTTGGAAAATGATGAAGCAATCATTAAACATAAATAAAGGTAACTAATGTAAAACATTACTTAAGGCTCACCATTTAATGTTGAAAGATGGTAGTGCAATATTTTTTTCAACATTAAAACATCCTTGACGACAGTTATAAAACACTCAATAGATAGTTTGTTTCTCTTAATACTTGAGAGATGTATATATTTTTAAGCAATTAGTATGATATGAGATACCAGAAGGCTGGCTGAACTGTTACAGTCAGAGATGACAATAACGCACTTACTAAAGATTATAAATTGACCAAACATGTTAAAGGTATACTTGGTAGGAATGTGCATGGACTAAATATTTTATTTTTCAACTCTGTATTAAAACTGACCGAAACTCAGACACCACACCATGTATAAACATTTCTTTGTAGGTAATATGTCTAACCAAATTTTTCCTGGGAAGTACAAATTCTAGAAAGAAAAATTGTCTATGTAATATGTCCAACAAAACTTTTGCTGAGCAGTACAATTTCAAGAAAGAAATATGTTTATTCTACATGTTAGTGTTGATTCTTTTGTCAATATGTGCTAAAATATCTCAAACTGACTTTATACACAAAGAGAAGTACTGTCGCTTTTTCTGAATATTGCTACATTATCAGTGACTATGTAAGTATATATTGAGATTTTGATAAAATGTCAAAATTACCTTGGTTTGGACAGTTTTGACTCTAGGCCTGGTTCTTTCGATTATCTTAGCCCTCATAGGATTTGAAAATCTAAATTCGTTTTTGAGATATGAGAAACCAGCTAATCCCGGCTATATAGATGGTTAGCGGTGCTAGTGTCAATAAAGACAAGAGTCAACTACCTTGAAGAGATATGTTTTTTTCCTAAAGTCTCGATTGCTAATGCAGTCATAGAGTTCCAGAGTGTTAGTGGGTTAACTGAAAATGATACTTCTACGAGCATAGGCGAAACTACCCCAAGTTGGTATGATCCCGAGATAGTTAAAGGCCGTTCTAACCTTGAACAAAATTATTACATATAAAATTAGATATATATATCATCGATGAAAGTGTGAAAATGGAATGAAAATATTGTGTTAACTGAAGCATGGTTCATGACACAAGTATTTATATACTGCCATCTTGCCCTTGTGTATTATGTATGTAATGATCTGAAACTGTATCCAATCTTGAGAAATGAAGATATTTGAGAAATAAAGATATTGTTTCCAAAAATATTTCTAATAGAATTGATAACGCTCTGATAAACTTGACCTGGACCTGTGTCGCTAAGTATCAATAACTTTCTGATATATGGTATTCTAGATGTAAAGTATGAATCTGTAATGGATGTTCAACTTCTTTATTTGAAGAATTCCAACGATGCCTCATTTGTTACATACACTTGTTTGAAATTGATATAGAGATCTTCTTCAAATTTGGAATTTTTCAAATAAAGAGGTTAGACGTACATAACTTCGTGTATTTTGAAAAGTGATATCCATGTTGTTTATGTGTCATTTTTTCCTCTTCAGATAAACGATGACGATGTTTTCCACTCTTCTTGCTCTCAATATCACGATTCTTGTTTTTTATTTCATCAATTTGATATTGTGGATTCTCTTTTTGGTACTTCCAAACATTCCGGACCCGGGTGAGTTTCTAAACTTTTAACATAATCATCAATTCAAAAATGATATAAAACGTGTAGGGGTCGTTTCTTTATGATGACATCCTAAGATATTGAGAATGTTTCAATCATCACTGACCAATAAAACAAATATATAACCTCATAAAAGAAAAATATTATTTACTTACGTCAAGACCTTCCTTTGTTAACAAAACTGGGATTATTTTCATAAATGAACCATTTAATGAACGGTATTTTGCAAAATTTGACAATTAAGGTCGACTTTTTCAGAAGCCTAATTCTTTAGAAACATTATCAGACAATGACATCGTCTAAAGTTGTACTCGATTCATATTTACTGTTATCCATGATCCCAACAACAAAAGATATTGCAATATATCTTTAAATGAATCGCGGTATGGATCAATGAACCAGCCAAACAATATGAATAGTACATGCAGAAAGACTGGCTCGATTGATCCCTGGGGTCCGAATATTCTTGGGTAACAACTAATTTATTGAGAGTATTCAAATGTATTGTTCCCTTACAATCCAATGTAGGAGTATTCAAGCACTTCCACACAAATACATCCCGGAAGTTTGTTTTTTCCCTAAGAATTGGAGTCAACTTTTCATGTAATTCGTAATGTAAAAAACTAAACCAACATTGAGTTTTCAGTTTGAGTTAGACAATATTATGTTATACCTGACAATTGCCCAAAACAGTTTTGGTAGCTAAAAGAAAATACTGTCTTGTTTGTTATAAATCACAAATTAACACAATAGTCATGTATTTTGTTTTATACCAACTTGATGTACATATTATGAACTCTTTCATATGCTGTTATTATATTTACCTTTTGATGGAAGTAGAACAGTGAAAATCTGACCACGTCATTCCTTTTTGCCAACAAATAAAAACATACACCACTGATCTTACACTTCCATATGTTACGATAGGAATAATTATTTAATACGTGCAGAGGATGATCGTCAGTCATTGAAGTAATCTAGTTGACCTTCACGGCATCTTGCTCTTAGTTAAACAGACATTGTAGACTTTTGGAACACAGCTGTGAATTTACAACATAATGTTTTTCAATTGTGTATTTCCAATTTTGAAGAAAGATTTGAATGATCTTTTTCAGTTATAATCATCAATGAAAGAGACACTGATTTTCAATTGTGTATTTCCAATTTTGAAGAAAGATTTGAATGATCTTTTTCAGTTATAATCATCAATGAAAGAGACTCTGATTACTTCAACGAAAACTCCCTCGTCAAATCTATCCCTTGGATTTTTGAAATATGGTCACTAGTGTACCTGTGGCAACTTCTCTGGATCATTTTCGCCTTCTACCTGACTTTCCAGTTCCGGCGCCTCGGGCCTCCTGTCCTCCTCAGTCCAACATTCCTCGGGTTGTTTCTCCTCAGCCTCCTCCTACAAATTGGGGTCACCGTCGGTGGACGTTTCGTAGCCATACTCGCTTTCATACTTTTGTTTCTTCTAGCAATATTCCTTACAGTATGTCTAGTTCTAAGTCAAGTTGATGTATGTAGGAACAGAGAGTTACTTGTTCAACAAAACAGAAAGCTTGACGATTCTTTAACTAGAGTTCTTGTTCATAATGGCTTAGGTCTTTATGCAGTATGGATCGCAATTCTAACATTAATGAATTTACCAGTTATCTTATATTTTGGTTCAGCATATCAAGACCTTGATTCAATCACAACGCTAGTTTTGGTCCTTGTCGGCATTTATGCCTTCACTATAAATGTACTAGATTTTGTTCTTGACAAGTATTCGCGATACACGTTTACAACGTTCATACCAAGTATTTGGTTTGCCCTGAGTTCCATTTTGTATACCACGGGAATTAATTTCATTATCGCAGGGGTCTACCTTGGCCTTGGTGTAACGGTGTTTATTTCAAAGATTGTCTTTGTGATAATTCATAGCAAAGAACGTCCTTTGAAGCCATCATACAAGCATCAATGATTGAAATTTGCAGCTGTGAAAAAATATTGAAACACCTCCTTTTCCATGAATCCTTATATCGATATGATAAAACTTGATTTATAAAGACCTAATTAAGGTCATAATGTTTTGTTATGATTCAAACTGTATGCAATGGAACCAACAAAATCTTACTCAATTACACAGTTTAACACTTACACAAGAACAGTAAACGAAGCAACCCTTGTAAAACAACAAACAACGTAGACAAAAATATTAAATAGCAGGGGGATATCAACGGCCGTTTTCTGAGGATAAGTAAGAATGGAGGTAACGATTATATATAACCCAATGAAAAGAACTGCCACAGAACGTTTTCTCATTAAATGTACATGATGCTGAAGTTATCTGTGACACTGGTTGTTGTTATGTAAAAAGGTTATGACCTCTGATTGCAAATGAATGAATCATTACCTGTCAGATTGTTCTGAATTCGATTCAAACATCAAACAAACCATTTCCTGGTCTTTTATGATGTTTGTTTATACCATATAATAAGACAAATTATTTTCAAAGTATTCATGTAAATGTGTTATATATAATTAGTGTCATTATAAAAATATGGGTAAAATATAATAAAACATGGATGATGTATTAGTCTTTGGTTTTGAGAGAGCTGTGTTTCAACATCTTGTCTATCAATCCTCACCTATGTAAAGGATATGATAAAAATGTTTGCCGAAAGCGTTTCTTTGTTCTCGGTGAATGGTTTAAGAATTATATCAATCTGAAGCCGAATGAATCATTGATTGAACTTGAATGTTTATTATCACCTTGTCATATAAAGATATGCCAATGACAGTGCGTACTTGAAAATTGTATCACTGAGAACATTACATTTATGTCTTCTTCTTGACAGGTTAAGAGCTGCTTTATCATTTTGAGAGTCTTCTACAAGCTTGAAATACTTTTTTTGGTTATCAACTTTAAACCGGCCCTAACCTTTTTTTGTATTTGTGTATATACACGAACGTTTAGGTAAACATTCGTTTAATCGAAAATATCAGTTATATGAGTAGTATGTATATATCATTAAAGCAACTTTTTACGTTAATTGGTTTGTAAACTATAATTTGAATCTAAGATAAAAAGGTATCTCTATAGAAAAAACATCACAAAAGTTAGTTTAGGAGAACAGGCCGAATGCCTCAAAGCCAATAGAAATACACCCTAATATTGTTTCTAATTCTGTTAAAAGAAAAGGAACATTAAGATCTTGAGTTGGTCTAAATGTATCATTCCGCGGTGATTCGTCCGAGCTTATTTGCGGTTATTCATCACATTTCAGAGTTCAAATCTTTAAAATCAGCCAAAAAAACAAAAATGCTTCACCGAAGTCATGTTACAATTTACTTTGTACACAATATCACATTTTAACCAATTCAAAATGAATGCTTCTAAGTCATGGTAAGTGCTCACGTCATAAGTGTTGATAAAACCTTCAATGCTATAACGTGTTTATTTGACACTTCTTTTATTTTCCATGTCTCCTACTCTAGCTTTTCACTTCTTTATTAGTTTAGATGTTGCCCTTAATCCTATCTAAAGTGGAAATGAAACGTCACGCCTGAACTTCCGAATTTCTTAAATTAAACATTTTTCTGAGTAAAACTTTCCTGCGAATCAATATAATGTCATTAACTAATTCAACACCAACACCTTCAAAAGTTTTGATATAATTAGTTCCCCATTTATATTAATGAAAACTGACACACTTGAAAAGACAAAATCTTTCTTCTGTTAAAGCCTCTCAATACTCTCTCGGTATTGATATAAGATAATTAAGTATTATTAATACTATAGCAGACATTTATCAGTGATACCTTGTATTCATCAGAAGTTAAATAAGCAACACCGCATGAAAAACTCATATTGAACTTTAGCTAGTTGTATTTCAAACACATTCTCTCTCAACAGAGGTAGCTCCGTCATAAATTCCAATACAACCTCTGTCTTGATACGAAGCTATGGTTTATCAGTCCTTCGGCAGTTTCTTCTACCTGGCACCCTTCTGCAACTTAAACTAAATTACATTTATGACGGAGGGAAAGAATGGTTTAAGCCATCTTATGAAGGAAAATCTAAATGTGTTCAATCCCCAATTTACAATTAAATATTTGTTTAAAACATGTATGAACTGACAGATACAGCTGTATATCATTGAACCCATTTGTCTCATAAATTTCATTGCCAATTAAATGTTAATTTGTATGTAACTTAAGAAAGGTTGAAATCGGATTGTTTCTTAAAAATTCAAGAGAAAAAGAGCAACAGAATATATATAGCCTTTGACAAAGATCTACCCTACAATCTCATTTACTTAAATGAATCACAGACATGGTTCAACTCATTACTTTGCATATTCATTTTCATATGATCATATGATCATAATTACAAATGAATGCAGAAAAAAGTGCGTTCATATCTCGTGCATTCATACTTTTAGTTTGTGACGTAACAACAAATTGATGCACCGTCTTGTCCATTCTCTCCCAACAGAGGAAGCTCCGTCATAAATTTCTATACAACCTTTGTCTTCATTCGAAGGTTTCTCGGTCTTCTTGCAGTTTCCCCTAGCGGGACAATATTGCAACTTAAACTATACCTTGCTATATTTCAGCCATTGAAAACAACGAATGCATGAATAACATATTTGATGTCACACAGGCCTGTGCAATGAAACACTCGGAAAATGAGGCGTTTGTGTTTTGTAAAGACGACTCAAAGTACAAGGTACATAATCGAATAAAGTATAGCTTTTGGGAAGCTTACGGATATAACTTTGGCGATTTGAATGGTAACTTTTGAAACGGCGTCGCTGATTGCACAACTAACTTTGATTGCATGTAATCAGCGTTCTACATTTCGTGCACAAGAAACCTTCGAATGAAGACAGAGGTTGTATACGAATTTATGACGGAGCTACCTCTGTTGGGAGAGAATGCGTCTTGTCTGGTTGTCTGGCGCGATACTTTGGTTCTGTTGCAAAATCAGAAATATAAGCATATCATCATCTCCATAACTACGTTGATAACTAGATAATACTTTCGTCTCTCGAGAGTAACTATTACTTTGACCAAGAACACTTGATTTTAATAACCACAAGTCACAATCAGTAAATTCAAATCTCTTATTAAAAAATCTGAATCACTAAACTAATTTGACTTGAATTACGGCAGTAGATTTTTTCAGATTGTCCATAGTCACCTCAAATTAGGCTTACGTGACCTAAATGCGGATCAAGTTAAAAGATTTATATCAAATAGCACTGAATAAGCATGTGGATATCACAACAAAGATCTTCCTCATTATCTATTTACTTGCGAACTTTATACAGATATAAGTAACAATGCGTATTTCTATATACATGGATACTGCCTCAAAAAAGGTTTTATATGAGATCTTTCCAACAACCAGAAATGAAAATTAAAAAAATCATAGAGTCACTTCACCAATTCATCTGTAAAACATTTAATGAAGGCAACAACATTTCTTTTGTAGATACACACATGTCATTATGTTAATTTTATTTTAGTTTGTTTGGTCCTTGTGTATTATGTTAATCATGTCATGTACTGGTGAGGTATTCACATAAGCAAAGTTTTGCTTGTTTACCGAATCAGATTCTTTTGCATAAGAATATGTTTAAACCATAACCACAAGTCCTTAGTCCACAGGTTTGATAGAGGGACGCTTGTCGCAGACGGTAGCAATTTTGAATGCCGTGTGATTAGCTAATGAGGATAATGACAAGAAATATATGGATAACAACTTCTTTATTCATCATATGCGACGTTTCGACACAGATTTTTGTGTCATGCATATTGCTTATTGATGTTTTAGATTCAATATTTATTTGTGAAAAATGTTGATTATATCATAGAATAAGGACTATGTTGTTAACCTGTATCATTAAGACCTGAAAACACAAAGATCAACGTACCCTGAACGTGATTCAAAACCAAAGACTGAAATGGTGTGAAAAAATAGTATTGTTTAAGGCTTTATACTTAATCAGTTCAACTCTAGAAAGGGTTTGAGGAAGCGTTGCTAAAGACTTGGTACACAAAAGCTTTTTGCACTGTTAAAAGTTTTCGAAATTTCATGCATTCATTTTTTTTCCAGTTTCATGTAATTCATTATGATGGAGTAAATAAATCAAATTCAAACAAATGAAAAAATACCTTAAAAGTTCTTTATTTGGCTGCTATATTGCTAGCTCCTGGCATCGTTTACAAACTTAAATTGTTGGTATGTTGTTTATTTCTTCACTTATTGTGCCATATACCAAAGGTCGCTGTCCTTTCTGACAAAGTGGATGGAAAATTTCTACTAACCTTGTTAAATCTAATATTCTCTATAGTTTATCATGTCTTGGTAAGTATTTATGACATTCCTTGACCAAATTATTCCTAAATTGTCATTTGTTTTTACAACATGGCCCCGAGACGAATTCGAATTGTTGTCAAATCTCAACACTATTCTCATTGGCTGTAACAGATGCTTCTGATAGCAAACTAATTATGATAGAAAATAAACATCATCAAGTAAGTTTAATGACTAGTTTCTATCTAAAAACCGATCAAAATCAATCATGAATAAGTAAAAACGAACGTCAAAATTTTATTGAAAATGTTTGATGCCGAATTAGCCAAATGAAAGTCGTGTAACTAGCGCATGGTATTACGTCACACATTGTGTAAGAGGGAACATGTCAAATTGAAACTGTTGATTTGGTCGTTTTCTCGTCAATTTAGGTAAATTTGAAATCTCGTGCAACCAAATTGATCTGATAACCTTTTCAAAAAAAATAACTTTATTACCTGCAACCAAATTATTATTAGCCATTGACATTTGTAATTATAAGGATTGGTTAATGTTGTGTGTGCCTCTATCGATGTAAAACAGCATTATTTTTTGTATTAATTCGCTACGCTGTTATACATTGATAGAGACACAAAATATATTAAACAATCCTAAAATGTACTGCATGAGGGTAAGAAGCCAGGGAAAAATTAATATTGAAGCAACTTTTTCGATCACTAGCCTTTTGAATAAAAAAAAATATATTAAACATACCAGTGTTCTTCGGTAATGAACATATATACATAACTTGATCAATAATCACTCTTTGCTATAGATATTTACTACTGAATATTTGAAGTAGTTCCAGTACTAAAACATACTATTAACACCATCGACATAGTTTTTTTTGTACTTTTATGTATTATATTTATATAATTACATATTCAAATAAAATTAATATCCATTTGTAAAAACAATTAATTTATTCATGAAATAACGACTATTTGTTATCATTAAGACCTGAGTAGACAAAGACCAACGAACCCTGAACGTGATGAATTCTAAGATTCAAAACCAAAGACTGAAATGGTGTCGGGTAAAACTAGTAGTGTTTAACACTTTATACTTAAGAAGTTATACTCTAGAAATTCAGGGTCTCTGGAAGCACTGCTAAAGGCTAGGTACACAGAAACGTTCTTTGCAGTGTTAAAAGTTTCAAAATTTCATGAATTTTTTTTCCCGCTGATATATGATAGGCTCTTAGAATCGGTCATATACTTAAATTGTCAATATCATTTGTATTTGTTCACTTATTGTGCCATATACCAAAGGCAGTGCTACAACATCACTCAACACAATTTCACAATAGAACATTTTCACAATAGAAAGTAAAAAAGGATCTAAGTTAAGTACGTTACAATGCTTTACAACCAAACACGTTTGTTTAAATTATGTCAAAATTTGTTATTACCCTTTGTAATCTTTCAATATTCTTGTCAAAGGATTCGTAATTTAAAAGCCTTTTACACAGTGATATAATGGGTATGACATATGTTGATGTTAGATGAAAAGTACATCAGCATGGATTCAATGGAGAGTTCTAAACGATAGAAAGCTGACTACGTATTGTTTTTGTAATAACACCAGTGCAGCAAAGACGGTAATTTGAATATTAGCCTTCAACTAATTTGTAGCCGTTTGTTTCAAAATGGCTCTTGTTATGATGAATTAGCATACCTTTCTTGTCGTAAACAGCATATCCCTTATCAAGCATCGATACCCAATAACCACCCGAGTACAGCATATATATGTCATCGTATCCATTTGGAGTAATTATTGTTTTTCTCTTCCTCTTTGGCTTTATCCAATAGAACGTTATTTTCTTTTTGTATTCTAAAACAAATTGATTACTACCAAAGGCAAATCGATCAAAATTTAAATTAAACTTTTTCTTGACGCTTTTTACTTTTGTAAAAGAACTTTTTCGTTTGATTTCACATCGATACAACATGTTGTTTTGATGTATGCCATACACAAACCCATTAACTTTATCAACTCTAAATACACCGACTGCAGAAGTTTTTGTTATCCTGCCTGCAAATCTTCCATTTGTTTCAAGAAAGAAAATATCCATCTCAATTAGTTTGATGTTTAAGGCAAATGTTATCAGTCTTTGACTTTTGTGATCTACGTAAATATCACAAATTTCTTTTTTACTATTCCTGTAAATACGTTTTGGTTTGCCCTTAAAGGGCATAGACCAAATGCTATGTTTTTTTATGAAAAAGGACATGTTTAATTGGCTGGAAACAGCACATGTTGATCTTAAATTTTTGCAGATCTTAACTGAAATTGATGAAAAAGATTTCGAATGACGTAGATATATGTATATCTTTCTGTCGGTAACTAGGAAAAGATTATGTTTATTTTTAAATTTTTTACTATTTATGCGGGATCCCTGCCTTTGATGACCAGTCTTACCTGCAGTAATGTTTTGATCTTTCAATCTTTTATTTCTAACCACTTTGTTTGTAAGTCTACCATTTCTTTCTGTTGAATCAATGTCCCTATTGTTATCAGTTGTCTTTATGTCATTCCTCTTCAGATCCAGTTTGTACACACGAAGAATATTTTGAAGATAACAATGTTGTTTGTTGATATTTGTTCTGAGACAATTCTGAAGACAAACACAAAGTTCATGTGGACCTATCCCAGTGACTGTGCAGGTCGAGTGTTGTTCAGTTAAACATGAAATCACATTTAAAGGAACTTGAGTTGAAGCATCAAAAGAATCCCCTTTTTTGAACTTCACAGATCGCCATAGTGATGTGAGAATCTGGGAAGTGCAGCACTGACCAGACAAACAGCAAATACACACGAGGATGATAGAAGTCATCTTGCTGCAAGTAGATGTCTGAAAAGCGAAACATTAAGGACATTAAGGGAAAAGTTCAGTGAGTAAATGATAAAGTTGAATGTTTTGGAATTTTTCTGTGCACAATGCAAACATACTTTTATCACCATAATACCAAAAGCTGGTTGGGTCGATAAATGGAACACCGGCTAATAAACATTAGGGAATTAAGGTGGCCAGTTCAGTGAAATATTATTCAAAGAAAGTAGATTCTTAAGGATGATACTAGCATCTGTTAACAAAGATATGAATGCACCATTGATTTCATCTCACCAGTGGCCCCTCACTAATCTTGTTGCTATAACATTTGATTCCTTCGGTGTTGTTGAACTTATTCGAACTCAAATAAATGTTAGTAAATTTGCCCTCAAAAGGTTTATGTCTTTTCTGTCTTTTTTGCATTCTTCACGTTTGATCATGTAGCAAGCAATAATCTTTTCTGTCAAAAAATCTATAAAAATGATTTCCGACTCTTGTCTTAATAAATTTTGAATGATGTGGTCAATTAAAAAAATAAAATATATGAGTTCAAAAATGCCAATATTTTGAAGTTTCAATCAATCATCCAATATTCATTTGACTCTGTGTCAAAATAGAGAAATGTGATACTAAGTACAGATGTATTTTGCATATATTACTGTTTTGGGCATTTCAGTAGGATTTAAAATTTACTGCAAAAATAAGTAAAAGATTGTAACCAAGTTGGTATATATGTATCATCCCAACTTGGCATCCTGTCCCTTCTGAAGATGGGATGCGTCCAAACTTAGGATTCCAAGTCTGAAGATGGGACGGGAGTTATAAAATGCTAATAGTATTCTTATTATATATGAAGTTTGTTATATGTTTTTAAATCTCTCAGGTATATACATATACTTTTCGTACCTGCATAGAAAATTTGGGATGCGGTGATCGCGTAGACACGAAATCCTGTGAACTCGTAGACAAATCGATCAGTGTACTCGTAGACAGGTTTTAAAATAGGATTGGAAGTAATAATAACAAACCTTTATTTATCAAACTCAAGGATTTGAACACATATAGGTTCGATTTAAGAAATAAAGTGAATAAAAACTTTAAATAGTCAAATTTTGTTTGTTTTGAAACTATTAAAGTAATCCAATATCCATGTGTTATTTTCAATTCCTTTAGTTCTTCTTTAGTTTGGTCTTTTGATAAAAAAAATAAGGCAAGAAAGATTATCAACAACAACACAATTAACACCAGCATAGAGACGAGAAGACATCCGGGAAACTGAAAGACGGTAAGTCACTGACTCAAAACAAATAGCACGGCTTATCCACCAACAACATAAATATAGCAAATCATGATTTTACATATTGTTTACAAATATATTGAGTCAAACAAGTAATTCTTATCTACTTGCATGAGTAGAAGAGACTCAAATTAAACTTACCTGTCAAAACACATATATTATACGAACCACAAGTTTAAAATTAGTTCACTGTCTACGAAATTGTTTTGTCTACGAAATTCTCGTGTCTACCGCACGTGAAAAACCTTTTTTGATACATTGATATTATGGCAATACAAAGGACTTTGGATGGAATATTTATTTCTCTGTATCAGGTTAGTCATAATGATGTATATATATTATTTATTTACTCGAATCTTTTTTAATTTCATATCAACCATATTCTTTTTATATTCATCATATTCTAATTCATAATAAAAAAAACGGATATTACCCCAAAATTGTGTACACCTAGTATTGTTTCATTATGTAAATAAACATCTTTTTTATCTAACAAAAATGCTTTTGTTTCCCCGATTGGTATTTTTCCTCTGTTTACAGCGATTAAATTCGTATGGTTGTTTGATACTTTAAAAATGCAGAAAACAATGCTTTTTCAATATTTCCTTTTTGTGATATATTAGTTATCAAATGAACATTTAAATCAGTTTTTGTATGGAATATATTTATGTTCAATGGCTTGTGGACGATGAGAGATAATCCAAGCCAGTAAGTCAAGTAAACGAATATATAGTTGTATTTTCTATGCAGGTACAAAAAGTATATACCTACATGATTTAAAAACACGTTTTATTATCAAAATTATATATAAATAAGAATATCATTCGCATGATTTAATAACCCCCGTCTGATCTTAAGATGGATTCCAAGTTGGGACGTTTCCCATCTTAAGATGGGGCGGATCCGCAGTTGAAATGATACATAAATACTAGTACAAGAAATGTTTAAAAAGTTCATATATGAATGAAAATAGTATAAGCATGATTTAATAACTCCCGTTAAGATGGGACGTCCCAACTTAGGATTCCAAGTTAGGACGCATCTAATCTTAAGATGGGACGGGTCCGCAGTTGGGATGATACATATATACATACTGATGTCATTCTAAAACAGTTTATTACAAAAACGAGAGGGAGACAGTTTAACCTTTGATTTACAATTCAAAAACTCTCCTTATTTTCTAATCAAATATTTCAGTAGAAAGACATTATCTTCAGGGTAACAGCCTCTTAATTGTGAAGTCAGACGTTTCTCAGTATATGCATACTGATAGGAGTTCTTAACTAGAACATCTTGTGTTTCCTATGTATATGCCTTCTTAGGTATTATTATGAAAGTATTTCATTATATTTGTAAGTAGTTTTTGATATATGCCATTTAAAGATATTTTACAATAAACGTGTGCTAGATTTGTTGCTAATTATTGATTGCTTACAACGTAAGATATATGTTTAAGCTTCTATGCAGATGACAACACTGAGTTCCCTGATTTTGAGAAACTGGTTTATCAAGTTCAATATCTCAATATTAATGGAATAAGTATGAAGACATTTGATGATGCCATTATTTACATACATTTTTGCTTAAAATGGTTGTCCTGTTTTATGTATTAAGTATCGTATCTCTTGTATTATCATTGTTGATTTTTTATTCAAAACTATAATTTCAATCTATTTTGACAAAGGCGTGTATCATATTACTTCGATAAACAATTGCCGAAACAACCGCATGGGTTTTGATTTTTTTTAATATTTGGAACTCCAAAAAACAAAACTCTCAGACCCTTTAACAAAATATGGATTCTTTTTGCTTGAGTGGCATTCTCGAAGTTATTGAAAGTAAATTATTTGTTAATTTTACTTCTCCATTTACAGTATTTTGTCCTTATATTATCCGTTGCATCGATATGCCTGAAAAGAATTTAAGGATATACATAAAAAAAACAAGGGAAACCGGTAAACAAAGAATGCATAATTCAATAAATAATAGTCAAACTTTACTATTTTATGCATAGTCCATTATAGTTATTTACATCAAGAAACAGAAGTTTAAAAATATACAAAGTTCGGTTTAGCTTAGCAAATGCATTTCCCTACCTCAACTGATTAATAGGTGTTCACGCTGAATGAGGTTTTTTTCGATATATGCAACTTGATTCTCCTATGCCGTAAGAGCTCATTCACCACCTCAAATGGTGGCAGAACGAAGACAATGTCCTGGCGGGGGTACCCCTCCGTCAACCCCCCGCCAGGAGCCAGTTGTACGTGGAAGCCTTAACACAGGGTTGGGGCGCACACCTGGGGACCGACCAGAGGGCAGGCATATGGTCTTGCCATGTCAACCTACTAGAGTTGGACGCCATACGTCTGGCAATCGCGACCATTGGTCGAGCCGAGCCGCCTGAGGAACAAGGTGTTATGCGTACACACGGACAGTTCGACAGCAACTTGGTTGTTCAACAAACAAACAGCGGGATCGCTGTTACAACTGGTGATAGAGCTGTTTCGCCTGGTGGACAACCTAAACATCTCAATCAGAGCAGTGCACGTCCGCGGATTGGATGTTGATATGTCTCCAGTTCGGAAGACCTCACATCTACCTTTTTGCAACAACTCGGCTCAATCACCAGTTGCCGATCTACGTGTCACCAGTACCCGACCCACTTGCATGGGGTAACGCTCTCACGTTAGGACCTCCCCCCCCCCCCCCCCTCTGCTCCTCAGGTGGGGTCTTCTCAGGCGCAACCCGAGCAAACGAGTGCACGAGAACGGGCAGGTTCTTCATCTGCACGCTTTGGTTGTCTCCAAGACCAGGCCTACCAAAGAAAAAATCGAATCGCAACGGAAAGCAGCGAAACGACCACATAAAGAGACGAAATCGCATCACAACATTGCGATCCGCATCGAAAAGTTACGAAATAGCATCATTCAAGCGACGATCAGCACTTTAAACACTCGATACGCAACACGGTTACTGCGCAAGCGCAGATACTCAAGTAGGTCAAACCGTGCCTTCGCCTGCACATTTTCTGTCAATCTATCGTCTAACATGGAACTCAGTCATGAGTAACAGAATGAAAGTGAATTTAAGAATTGATAATTTAAAACGAACAGCTATAAGGATAATTCGATTATGAGGTTTATAAATAATCGCATTTCGTGATCACAAAGGCGAGATATCGCCATGAGCTTCAAATCATGATTACTGCGCGTGCGCAGTGTCAGTGTTGCGTATCGAGTGTTTCATTTTGCGCTATCGCACGTTTAAATTGCTGATCGTCGCTTGAATGATGCTATTTCGTAACTTTTTGATGCGGATCGCAACATTGTGATGCGATTTCGTCTGTTAATGTGGTCGTTTCGCTGCTTTCCGTTGCGATTCGATTTTTTCTTTGGTAGGCCTGAAGACGGGTTGAAGAGCACAGGGTTTTCAGAGGCGGTGGCCAGTGCAGTGGCGACCTCACAGCGGTCATCTGCGCGTAAACTGTACAATTTTCAATGGGCTTCATTTATGGCGTTTTGCTAGGGGAAAGGGTTCGATGTGCAAGCAGTAACGGTACCTCAGGTCGCTGATTATCTCGTCCATCTGCGCACAGTGAGGGGGCTTAAGGCCTCCTCCATCAACACGAACCTCGCAGCCATAATGTCCGTCCTTCGAATGAATCGCAGAAGGATCCCGGTCTGGACATCTCCATCTTGTCGGAGCTCATTAAAACATAAAGGAACATGGATGGCCAACACAAAATAAGACCACCAGAATGGGATCTGGCGGTGGTGCTTAATCACCTCAAATCTGAGCACTATGAGCCGCTGACGGACACGACGCTGCTGCGTCTCACCATTATGACGAGCTTGTTGGTAGCAATGGGGTCAGCGGCCAGGATATAAGAACTGCATGCTCTGCAAGCTGATTTGCTCAGGTTTGAAGTGAGAGATGGGGGTTCGGCAACCTTGGGCCTGGCACCAGACTTCCTGTGCAAGAACCAAGATGCTGACGAGGACCTTCACACTGCCGTCAATTTCCCCGTCCATCGAGCCGACAGACAAGCAGGAACGTCTCTGTTTGTTCTGGGCAATGATGTTTTCATTACATCAGTGGGAATGAGTCAATTACCTGTTATATGGCTAACAGGCTAAGGTCACTTGTCTACGGGAAGTAAAAATAATGACGCTTAATCAAAAACGTACTATTATTTAATATTCCATGCAATTCCTGGTATGGCAATCAATGTATCCTACAACGTTATCAAACAAGTAATGTTGTCAATGGATACGACCAGAAATTCACCATGAATGGGCAATAATTACATAATTGTTTGGCTGAAATAATAGATAGAGCCAGAAAAGTTCACTATGTATAACCAGACTGTTATCTTCTCAATATAATTAGTAGCTAAATTGACTAATTAAAAATGAAAATATTTCAAAACTTACATTGTTTTTATATTTTTGTAAGTTGAGTGTCCCAAATTTGTAATATTAAGCATAAGTGAACAGCTAGAATCTAATCTTGCCTTAATAATCATAATTTATAAAAACTAACCATTCAATAGTGAAGAAACATAAAAACTTACATCATGAAGCAAAGATATGATATTCTTATTGATAATATATATCTTTCTTTTTCAATAAGCGACATAACAACTGTTGACAATCCCCAACTTCTTTGGAAAGGCGTCACAACTTGGAATTTCTTTCAGTTTTCAAAAATCATTGATTATATAAGTAATCATTTTGAAACTAAGATATCATATTTCTACTCTGTAAGCTGTGACTGTAACAGTTTAAAAAACGTGATACAGCTGCAGAAGTTGACAGTTGGCCGTCCTAATTTAGAAGTTCTTATGGAAGAGTAGCGGATTATTTATAACCTATAACTGAACGTTAAGAATCATATAATTCTTACTAATCGTAAAAGATTCTAGAGAAGGAACATAAAAGCTTAGTATAGATATGTTGGTGTTTATAAGTTTTTAGGAAAATCGGAAATATAGTCCTATATGACACGACAAAATGGCGGCCATCAACTGTCAACAGGTTCATTACTTGATTTAAACTGTATTTATTTTCAGATGATACAGGAAAGGGGGATTGATAAACATGGTTGCCCCTATATAAATATCCTCCCCGTGACGTGGACAGGATTTTTACAACGTAACATGTAACATACATTATAATAAGAAAGAAATTCATGTTATACTTACAGAATATCTAAATACAATGATCAACACAATCTATGAGCATGTGCATTCAAAAGAGAAAATTTACAACAACCGAAAATGTGAGTGCTTTATAATTCACTGGAATCGTTTTCTTAGGTCTATAAATGTACAAACAGAATCAACAATTTTCATGTTAATGTCATCAGATAATTTGTAATTTACCAATAAGAACAGTTTTTAAATCGAAACCATTTACATAATAAAAGCTGTTTGATCTTATACGTGAATAGTTTTGGCAAATGAAAAAGTAATGCATAGCATCTTCGTAACAGTAGTTACAAGAGCAGGTAGCAGAGCTTTCTAAAAACCTGTCAACTTTGTGACCTTAAGTTCACTACAACCTAATCTTAAACGACAAAGTGTTACCTGGTTTTGTCTAGTAACAAAATCTCTAAATATTTTATGAACATTACAATCAATTTTAAATAAGCTTTTTTTTAAAGATAGATATTGAGAGTCTTTAAGAGACACATCGAGATCATTTCACCCAGCAATGACCGATGGTAGGAAAGAACGTTTGTAGAATTCAGTATGACATACAGGAATTTGTAAGTTTTTTTATGTTCGGGTAATATGGTTTGAAATCTCGGACACTGCTGGTGGAACTAATGACGATAAATATTCTGGTGTCAAGTTAAACTTCATTTTGTAAAAAAGACATAACTTGTGACGTTGTTGTCTTACAGCTAGCGATGTAAACCCTGTTTCTTCGTACAGTTTTTTGTGGCTGGTACCTCTAACTGCACCACATATTGTCCTTAGTGCATCCAAATGTAGTTTTTCAAGTAATACTTCATGATATTTTGTACTGTTATCAAATATATGATCACAATAGTCAAAAAGAGGAAGGATGTAAGAATTATAAAGTACATACAAAGTACTTCGACTCAGGCGGTACCTTTAGCTCCGCAAACAGTTTATCATCGGGCTTACCTTTGAAATTATATTTTCAATATGGGAGTGCCATTTACCGTTTGATTGGAAAGTCAACCCTAGATGTTTATGGGTACTGAAATCGTTTATTATTCTACCTTTCATTTCTAAATTCGGTACTTGCGTAGGTACTCGTTTCCTTGAGAATGTTATGCTTTGAGTCTTTTCAGTATTAAAATTAACTTTCCATTCATCGACCCACTCAGATATTCTAAGTAAATCATTATTAATGAGGCATGATATTTCATTTGGGTCACCAATGATAACGTACAGGGAAATGTCGTCAGCAAAAAGTCTTATGTTGCATTTGATTTTTGTCAACTATGTCATTGATAAAAACTAAAAATAACATTGGGCCCAAAACAGAAGTTTGAGGTACGCCTGCTTATACTGATCTGGTATCCGACTTTTGTCTGTTAATAACTGTGTACTGGTTTCTATCAGAAAGATAACTTTCAAACCAATTCAATAATTTCCCCCGAATGCCATATGTTTTCAATTTGAATATAAAAAAACTTATGCCATACTCTATCAAAAGCCTTACTTATGTCACAGAATTTTTTTTGACTTCTTTACCTTCATCTAATGATTTACTTATTAAATTATAAAGATGGTTAAGCTGGTATACCGTAGAGTCTCCAGGTGTGAAACCAGACTGCAACGGAGTAATAATTCCATTACTTAAAAAGAGATTATGTACAACTAACTTGTCAATGAAATAGGTCTGTAGTTGGAGCATAAATGCTTACTTTCCTTTTTATGGAGTGGAATAACAGATGCGATATTCCAGATATCAGGAAAATTTGACTGGGATAGGGACGCTAGACAGGATTTTAAAGATTCGGTTACTAAATTTATGGATGCCGATTGATTTGGTTGAGTAGAGGGATTTTAAAATGTCTTCAATTTCTTTTTCTGTAATAAGTTTTTGTTGCAGGGCAATTTCGGGATTTGGTGTATTGTCTATAATACTGTCGTCGTGGTCAGGAATCTTTGTATTGTTAACGAAGTAATTATTTATGACATTGGCCTTGTCCTGTACTGATTTGCCCCTCGTGGTCTAGACTCGGAAATGATTGTGATTTAGAGGATTTTTAAAAAATAATCTTTAACTAATTTCCACCAAGTTTGTGACAAATAAATCTATCACTACAGTAATAACTGAGTATGAACACATAAATTCTACTACTCATTCATCACTTTCCATTGAGTGTTTTATGCTCAAGCAATTCTGTTTTATACAGGCTTAGCGAATTATTCAGTTTTGTATTTGTAAGTTTTGGTCCCTGTGTCCATCACCTTAATAACTTGTATAATACAGTTCACAGCATGATAATAAGTATTGAAAACCACTTTCTTGTCACTCTCATTAAATTGCATCAACATAAGACATATATTGAATTTAGGCATTTGTTTGGTTTACGTTTTCGTATACAATAGATATGTCAGCATTATCAGGACCAGGATTTGGGTGTACATCGCTACAACATAAGATTATTTGAAGAGTTATGCGTAAGTCTGAAATGCCAAGAAAATAGACAGAAATTATTAGGAAGCACGAATTAATATCTAAGCAAAGTTTTCTCGAAGAGACATTTTAGGTCGTATGCTAGTATTTGTGTGGCAGGAATAAGACATGTGGATAGCATAATTTAACAATATGTGATTTTTCAAAGTGTCTGGTCCTAATGTTCAAAATAATAATATCATTTACTATTCTTAGTGTTAAATAAGATAAGACATGTAGTTGCTATAGCTAACTGAGGTGCTGGTTAATGTAATGTTATGTATACATACTGCTCATTCAGTGAGACTATCATATCTTAGTTTCAAAATGATGATTATATTATATTATATATATAATAAAAGAAGTTCCAAGTTGAGAAAAGTCTCTTGATGAAAAAGTAAGGTATATTTTAATCGTAGAAATTTCATATCTTCGCCTTAATATATCGTTTTATATATTTGTTCCCTTTTGAATCGTTGGTTTGTATATTTTATGTATATTGAGGCAAGTTTAGGTCCTAGAAGTTAATTAATGCAAAATAATACAAATTTGAGATACCCAACTTACAACAATATATCAAATGATGTAACTTTAAAATATTTTTATATCTTATCTAGCTAACTCAGCTATAAGATAAGGTAACAGTCTGGTTATACATTGTGAGCTTTTTTGGCATTAGCTGATATTTTAGCCAAACAATTGTGTAATTAGTGCCCATTCGTGGCAAATTTCTGGTTGACATGAAAGACTCACTATCAAATTTAGGTCCTCTTACATGCCACGCTATGAGATTAACGTATCCACTGAGATCAGTCCATGATGAATAACGTTGTAGGATACATTGAAAATGTTACACTAGGACTTTGTATGGAATATTGCATTTTCTGTGTCAGGTTAGTTATTTTCAATTTAAAAACGATGTATCAATTATAGTATTTATCAAAACGGGTCCTATTAGGTAATACATTTAAAACTCATAAAATATTCAATATTTATCCTATTTTTGGGAGAAAGATATAATCTGATGACTTGCTTGAGAACAGTGTTAATCCTGCAATAAAGAAGTTGTAAATCAATATAACTTGTTCTCTTTTCATCTCATCAACTTCTTCTGATCTTAAGATGGGACAGCATTCCAAGTTGGGATGATACATTAACACACACCATTATATTGTAATAAATGAATCAAATATCACATTATTAGTAAACACACAAGTTAAAGCTGTTTTTTCCTTCCAACTTAAGAATGTATAATAGGCTTATCTGATTTTGACAATACAGATTAAATTGAATAAGTCATAAAAATCCATTACAGACGGTCCAGTGATAACATGAATAAAAGATGTTGTTTTACCTTTTCTCCTTATTAATGTTTAAAACATTGAGAAGCCTTGTAAAACATATTTTAGAACTTTTTATTACAAAATAGATTTTAGTAGACGGGAAAGAGTATGATGATTGTAATGTTTTCAAAGATTTAATAGTCAAAGATTGATAGTGGTGTGAATACTTAAACGAGATATATAGTTTTAGTATATATAGTATAGTTTTGTTTGTAAATATTATAGTTACTTTGTTCAGGCCAATTGTAAAGTGTTGATAAAGGCTTGATACGCAGAGAGCTGTCCACTGTGAGGACAATTTAAACATTTGTTGAATTTGCTAAAGACTTAAAAAACATAATCATTGTTGGAGAAATATTTCCATCTTAAATTAACTGTTTCGTTTGAGTTCACATCGATACAACCTTTTGTTTCGAAAATGTATGCCAAACTGAAGTACAAAAGAAAGTAAACACCAACAGATTTTCATATTCTGAAAAAGTATTTGATAAAAGAGGATTTCATAAGGTTTAATCTTAAAGTAACAATTGAAAACAATGGTAACATATCGCCAAAAGGCATCTGAGGCATATCAGTTGACGGAAAAGGGAATTTTATCAATAGGAACAATGCCAAAGACGTCTTTGAGTTATCAGTATTCTTCGGGCATAACGACCGTTCCTGAGAATGACCTTGAACCGCAAACATCACTTCAACCGCCCAGCTGTGCAAGAAGAGTGAGTTAATGGCAACGTCATGTTTAGGCAGGAGTGATCTTCAGCGACAAAAGTCAATTCAACCTGTTCCAAGAAGATGGTAGCGGAGAGTATACAGACGTAGAGCTGAGACACAGGATGCTGCATGTGTACAGCTCAGAGATACAGGGATCAAGTGTTACAGCCTGTGGTGGTCCCATCTTTTAAGATGTTGTTAATATTGTCAATAAAAAAATATCGCGCTAACGGTTATGTTTAATTACTATCAATCTTTTAGTCAGATTCAATTTCAATATTGCTAATAACATTGACTTCCCTTTATAGAACTTGGTATGCTATTGAAGAAAAACGAAATAATCGTATGTTACGTGAAGTGAAATTATATGCCCAGTTTGCTGGAAATATGTCGCATGTTATAGGTGCACTGACGCCAAATGAAAACGTTAATCACTGTGATAAATTCTGAAGACTTTGTTAAAAGAGTGCTTTTCCTGAAAAGACACTTGAAATTGAACGCCTCAATGAATCATATAATATTCATTTGACTAATGTCTAATTTAGAGTCAAAATATGATTTTTGTATGAAAGGTCTGGTCCATATACGTTTGAGTTGTAAACACGTAGCAAAATTTCAAATTATAGCTACAACATAGATTTAAACAGGTTATCTCTCAGAAACATGACAAAGGGAATATATTGGGAAAGCTTAAGGTTGCTGCCATTCACATCAGAGGACAGATTTTGTTTTAAACTATGATTTGAGCTTTGCCCGAAAGCAATCAGGGATATTCTATTTACGCATATCTTCGTGTGTAAACAAGCAAAAAATGTCATTTGCTTTAACCACCATTTTTTACAAAATGGGCAAATCCCTCTATTTCTATCAATCGACCTTCGTCTTCCTTCATGAATCATTAAACTTGACAGTCCCCATCTTAAACGAATTAACGTCATAGGTTGTTAAATATTTTTCAGGTTTAAATAAGGTATTAAAAATTCGATATGAATCGTATCTTGAACTATTTCATCTTGGTTAAACATACCAATTTTTTTTCACGAAAACACCCATATGGTTTTACCAAGATCATCCAATTAAACAAGCATATGGTAAGGTTTTTGCGGTAATCTATTTCGTGCATACATAGAATTTTCAACCAAATTTCAAACATAGAATGAGCATAAATGTATAAAGGATATCTTCCACATTCTCCATACATAAAATTGATTTAATTTGAGAATAAAAAAGTTTGAAGTATATCTTTGGCGTCAACAATACAAAAATATGCATATTGAACAACAAACTGATTAAAGCTTTTCTTCCCTTAATGCCAATTCATCAAGTTATTGTTGAACATAAATCTAAAATACTTATATTGATGTCTTACAATCATGGGTGGATTATCATTAAAGAATCTTTCTTAACTAATATCAGGCCACCTTTTCTACACACCATATTGTTTGATTTTTCTAGGTTAAAAGATAGATTTTAAAGGTTTCGAGTAACATTCTAAAATGTTTACGAGTTTCGTAGCCCATCAATCGATTCTGATATAAGGACAACATCATCACCAAATAAAGGATAAACATTTATAACAGATATGGAAACATTTGAACACCATGATTTCCGTTTGCAATAATATAATGATACAGATCATTAATAAAGAAGGATAAAAATAATAGTACTGAGAACACAACCTTGTCGTCAGTCTATTGGGAAATAAAAGAAATCAGTTAAATTATCCCCCCAACGTACACAAGCCTTAACATTTCCGTTCATTGCTTTCAACAACTATACAATCTTTCCCTTCAGACAAGCATTGTAAATACAGAACCAAAGTTTTGATCGATCAACTGAATCAAATGCCTTCTGAAAATAAACATATGATATACGCTTACGTCAACTTATGATTGTTTTTTTTTGCATTCGTGCAAAATGTGAAATTATATGGTCTGTTGTTGAATATTGGTTTTCTAAACCAAGCTTGCAATTACGGGATATATTCATTCATATTTGACTCCTTAGAAAAGCCTATTATTAAGGATACTGTTGAAAACGTTACCCAACATACTCATAAGAGAGATACCCTTATAATTATCAGGGTTTGAACGAATGAAGAATAAATAACATTGTCCAGTTAAAGGGAAAAATACCTTTTACAAAAAGAGTATTGAAACACTTCTTTAAAAATAGTATTATAATATAATGTGAACTTTCCAACAACTATTTGGTCCAAACCGGTTGACTTGTTGATTACAGAATCATGCGATTATCGGTTTTCACCTGGGACATCATCATCATCATCAACAAAATATTAATATTAACATTGTCACAAACTTGTCAGTTATTGCTTTCGCTTTTCCGTGCGTTCTTATCACCACCCAATAAAACACGAGAGCCTCTAAACTCTGTTAAATTAGATAATAAAAAGTCATAAACTTATCTAGATTACAACTCAAAATGGTATGGTTATAGTAAGACGAATCCTCTGATAATACTTATATAAATATAAGATTTTTCTCAGTTAAAAAATATATATAGTGAAATTGAGACACCCAAAAGTATCAATGTCAGTTTCGATCAACTTACATGCTTGTTGCAGGACTGAGGGACTAATGAATACATACACATAGCCAGCCAGAGAGTATTCAATACTCAGAAAACTTGATAGCTGGGCTACAGAATATATCATAAATGGGTAACCAATCAACATAAGTAGTATCATAAACAAATGTTTCCACTAGGCACAGTAGTTAAAAATCACATAAATTATTAATGAAGAAAAGAAACATTAATTTAACGTTCTTTAACTGTCCTCGAAAGCACAGTTTGCATTACGCTGAGTTTTCTCGGTGATGTATATCTTTCTTCAATACTTATTGGGCATTTGTCTATTGTACAAATATGGTACAAATGTAAAAAGCATTTATCATGTCAATATATAACATATAACAGGGAGAGAATTTTATTGTAGTTGGATGAACATAATAGTATTGAGCAATATGCCTTTTTCTCAGGTCAGCATACAATAGACAAATTACAAGGAAATAATATTCGTCTTCCAAACAATTAAGATTACAAAAACTACAAATTGTTTTTCTGATACAATGTTATGATATCTTCCACCTGAAGCCTTCAAATGCATTCCGGAACTTTCTTTTGTTTAATGAACTCAAACAATACTCTTTGTAAAAATATGATTTAAACATTCGATAGTAAACTAATTTGCTTGTAAGCGATATTGAAGCAGTACATTCATGGGTGAAAATATCTTTCATTCTCTGTGTGAGATTATTAAAAAAACCCTGAACGAATATTAACATTTTGACTCTTCCATATATCCCCATACCCAATTGTATTTTATAACTATCTGTGTCACAGTTACAAGGGTTTGGGCTTTGAACAACGGCCTATGCTATGGTGATTGGGGTTAGGTGTCGGTACTACTGGTGAAAATACAACGTCTTTTCTGGTTGAATATACATGTTGTCATAGCAACAGAGCGTGATTTCCCGGCGTCCCTTTACTCTTCCACAGTAATAGGGCCTGGATAAGTCCCAACGTTGTTTGAACACATGAGAAACTGTACGATAACATCCACTTAGAAAGCAAGTCCGATGTGCATATGAATTATATGGGTCAATGTTGATAACAGGACTAGGTCAAATTCAAAATTCGCGACGTCACATTTTACACACAAAGAGTGGTTTCATTGGTCAAATCGTCAAGGTTTTCATTCCAATGCAACACAAAGAATGAGGAGCACAGCTAAATTCCAAGGACTATGAAGCATATTATCACCACAAAGAGATAATTCAAGCCGGAAACATATGGTGAAGACTCACTGTCTCTGAGTAGGGTGACTGGATCTGTATAACTCAATTGTGATCATTTTCATGACGGAATGAAGTGAATTCCGTGTAAATACACTCCACCAAAAAGGAGTGAGTTGACTTTCCGAATAATGTAGGAAAATGTTTCTCTTTTCCCCAACAATCAGACAATGTGTCAAAGAAGAGAATTTTTATAGTTAGTAATGATCTTTTTCGCATCTGTTCCCGTTTTTGGCACTTACATGGGAATGTTGCACAAAACTCAGTAAACAAAAAGTCTCAAGTGGGTATTTATTCTCAGCTTGCAAGGGTAGCCTGAGTATTTTACTAATTATTTCATGTAATATGGAATGTAAAAAACGAAACCAAACGTTGTGTTTTCAGTTAAGAAGTGACCCTTAGATGAAATAATGCAATATCTGACAGTTAACCATAAGATTTTTGATAGCTTAACGAAAAAACTCTACACTGTTATAAGCGATCATAGATATACCATAGCCATGTTTTTGTTTTATACCAATTTGTTGTACATATGATGCACTCTTTCATATAATGTTAATTATCTTACCTATTGATTGAAGAACAACATTGAAAATATTACCTCTTCTGTCTCTCACTTTTTGCAAAGGTTTAAAAACATAATCCAATAATCTGACAATGCCATATGTTATATATAGGAATGCTTATTTTAAACGTGCAGAGGACGATAGTTAGTCATTTCAGTAATCTTGTTGACCTTCACTACCTTACTTTCCGGTTCCGGCGCCTCGGGCCTCCTCTTCTCCTCAGTCCAACATTCCTCGGGTTGTTTCTCCTCAGCCTCCTCCTTCAAATTGGGGTCACAATGGTTGAACGTTTCGTAGCCTACTCGCTTTCGTACTTTTGTTTGTTCTGTCAATATTCCTTACAGTATGTCTTGTTTTAAGTCAAAATGATGTATATAGGAACAGAGAGTTACTTGTTCAACAACACAGAAAGCTTGACAAACTAGAGTTCCCGCTCATAATGGTTAGGTCTTTATGCAGTATGGATCGCAATTCTAAACATTAATGAATTTACCAGTTAGCATATATTAACGCATTCTCTCTCAACAGAGGTAGCTCCGTCATAAATATCTATATTCGAAGGTTTCTTGAGCACGAAATGTAGAACGCTTATTGGATGCAATCAACCTAAGTTGTGCAATCAGCGACGCCGTTTCAAAAGTTATCATTCAAATTGCCTATGTTATATCTGTAATCTACCCAAAAGCTATACTTTATTCGAATATGCACCTTGCACTTTGAGTCATCTTTACAGAACACAAACGCCTCATTTTCCGACTGTTTCATTGCACAGGTCTGTGTGACATCAAATATGTTATCCATGCATTCGTTGTTTTCATTGGCTGAAATATAGCCAGGTAGTTTAAGTTGCAATATTGTTCCGCTAGGGGAAAGTGCCGGAGGACCGAGAAACCTTCGAATTAAGACAGAGGTTGTATAGAAATTTAAGACGGAGCTACCTCTGTTGGGAGAGAATGATATTTTGGTTCAACATTTCAAGATCTTGATTCCAACACAACGCTAGTAGTAAAAAAGGAATGATTTGGTGTAACCCAATTAAAATAACTGCCGCAAAACGTTTTCTAATTTCTGCTTTCAATAGTAACTAGTAGCAGCAGATATGAACAGTTAAATATTGATCAAAGTACTTTTGTATATAAAGCAAAGTAAACCAATTAAACACCGATTTGAATGCAAAATTCGTGTATTTAGGAACAATAATAAAAAATGAATTTAAGGTTCGTACAGTTTAAAGGACGCGTATAGGACTGTGGCAAGAAACACATTACAAATATGTTTTAACTTGCATACAGACAAACAACCAAAAAGGGACACGTGTCACTGTGCAGATGTAAAACGAATGAATGTCTTGTCGGATTAGTTACATTGGCTTGGGATTGTAGATCTAACGAAAATAATTCTTGTTGAAAAGTAATTCAGACAATTCACTTGGTACGTTCTCGAGGATTTAGAATTCTCTTTTTTTGTATCAGGATATGTTTGAATGATCTTACTTTATACATTTGTAAACAGTACACATTGTTTATTTAATGCTTGAATTGAATTCAGTCTGTAGCGGTTCAGGCCTTCAGCGGAGACGTCTCTCAATCTCAACCCAGAGGTTTCAGCTTGTTTAAAATCGAAGCTGGCCAATTCATTATTGAGTGATAAGTGTAGTCTAAGCTCAATTATCCTGAGTCTTAGCTCTAGGGTATCCTGAGTCTTAGCTCTAGGGTATCCTGAGTCTTAGCTCTAAGGTATCCCGAGTCTTAGCTCTAGGGTATCCCGAGTCTTAGCTCTAGGGTATCCTGAATCTTAGCTCTAGGGTATCCTGAGTCTTAGCTCTTGGGTATCCTGAGATCACTTCTTCAACACGTCGCTGTGCTGTGCTGTGATATTGTTGTGCCATTGTGCATGTCTCCAATGCTGTTATGCCCATTACATCCGTTGTTGCCTAATGTCGTACGGTTAAGATTTGTCCACGGCAAGGCTTAAGACAGTTTAACGCATTCAACCTCGAGCTTTGCCCTACTGTGGCTAGGGAAATCGACCGATTTTGATTTTCAGTGGTTTGATAGGATGTTGCCGAAAACGGTTCCGTATAATGATTATGTAAAATGGTGATGTAAACATCCTGTCGGTATGTCAACCACTTTGGTGACGATCATTACCAGTGTTTAACTATTGCAATTATCAAGTCGGAAGATCATTCAATGATGAACTCCAAAACGTGTGTAACACTGGCAATGCTCAAACCAGCATGTCGGAGTTGAGGATAGATTTGATTTAATGAAGGTCTTGAATGCAAAAAAAATGATAATGCATAAAAGCTCCTATATAGTAACCACTGCTGTGTTATAGTTAGCAACTCTCTTGTAGAAGGAAAAAACTCATACGTGGTATTTTCGTCAGAGTAACTGCAACTCAAGAGCCTGTGACGTCTTCGACTATATTCTGTGAGTTACTCATACGTAGTAGTTCATCCTACGTAGGAGAGATATAGCTAAGAACAAGGCAACAAGCGGTACTAATTCTCACCAAACCCTTGCTTAATTTATATTCGAGTTGTTTCCTTTTCATACACATATAAAAATGATAAGTATTCAATGAACATTTTGTTAAGATACAAAATAGATTATTTACATTAAATTAACATATATCAAGAGCAAAATGTCCCTTAAATTACCCAAATTTAGGAAGTAAAGAACAGATTAGTATCATCATAAAAATAGTGTTAACATATAGAAAAACATGATCTTTGAGAGAAATATGTGTTTCAACATCTTGTCTGTAATTCCTCACTTATGTAAAAGATATGATGATAAAAGTTTGCCGAAAGCGTTTCTTTGTTCTCGGTGAATGGTTTAAGAAATATATCAGCCGAATGAATCATTGATTGAACTTGAAGGTTTAGTATTAACTTGTCATATAAAGATATACCAATGACAGTGTGCATATAAGTGAAATATTCAACAATAAGAACAATAACATCAATTTATTCCTCTCGACAGGTTTATAGTTGACTTGTCAAACTTAAGAGATTTCTCAGTAAACGTACATACTTGAAAAATGGTTTGAGGTTATTAACTTTGTGTGTGTATATATATATATATATATATATATATATATGAACTTAAAGGGTTATCATTGAAGAAAATGAAGAAATGCAAACGACAATGAGCGCATAAGTGAAATATGCATCACTGAGAACAATAACATTTATTTTTTCTCTCGACAGGTTCTAAGCTGCTTTGTCACACTTTAGAATCTAATAAACTTTTGCTTTAACAGTTGAATCCGTTTGTACTCGAACTCAATTGAATGTTCGTAAATTTGCCCACGTATGTTAATGTCTTTACTGTCTTTTTTTGCACTCTTCACGTTTATTTATGTCACGAGCAATAATCTTTTCTGTCAAAAATGTTTTCAGACTTTCGTATAAATCTATTTTCTCATCAAATTGTCAATTTTCAAAAATAAGATATAAGAGTTCAGGAATGCCAATATTCCATCCAAAATTCCTTTGACTCTGTGTCAAGATAGAGAAATGTGATACTCAGTATATATATATACTCAATTTGTTTTGCATATATTACCTTTTTGGGCATTTCAGTAGGAAGGAGAATAAGTAGAAGACTAAAACAAAGTTGGATTATAAACTTGCTGATGTCTTCCTCAAACAGAGTTTATTACAAAAACGAGAGGAAGACAGTTTATCATTTGACTTGCACTCCAACAAACTCTCCTTTTTAGATTAATGATTTTAGTAGAAAATCATTATCTCCAGGTTAACAGCATCCATATTGTGAAATTCAACGTCTCTCAGTATTGGCCTCTTCCTTCATCAAGGCTCTAAAACGTTGTTGATTCACAATTTAAAAAGTTCATTTCTAGAACATCTTATGTATATCCCTTCTAAGGTATCAAGACTTAGTATTTCATTACATTTGTAATTATGTTTTGACACATGCATTTATTAGATATTTTACAATATACGTCTTACTGGTTTGTTGTAATTAATGATTACTTGCAAAATAAGAAATATTTTAATAACACTAAGTTGCCTGATTTTGAGAAACTAATTCATCAAGCTCAATATCTCAATATTAATGGTATAAGTATAAAAATATTTGATGATGATATTATGTACAAACAGTTTTGCTGTATTTGCATGTTGTAAAATGTATTTTTAAAGGATAATTCTGCTTTATGCATTATATATCATGCTTGAAATCGTATCTCTTACGATACCTTTGCTGACCCCTCGCGTCCTTTTACAAAACATAGAATCTTTTTGTCTGAGTGGCATTCTGGAAATTATTGAAAGTACATGAATTGTAATTTCAACTTCTCTATTTACAGTATTTTGACCTTATATTATCCGTTGCACCAATATCCCTGAAAATAATTTACAGGGAAAAAACCCAAGGGAAATCGGTAAACAAAGATTTTAAACTTTTTTGGGTTGTACTGAAATATATTTTCTTTCATCAACTGATTAAAATGTGGTCCCGCAAAGAGATAGCAATTTCTACGTTTCCTGTGTAAGGGATAGCTACTCCTTTAAAGAGATACCAAAACATCAGGACAACACGTGATACTGATCGGTACCAATACCTTTACTATATTGTTTCAATTGTGTCCTTTATATAAGAAAGATTAGAATTAAATCGAAATGGTTCTATAAGGAGATATACAAAACATTTATTTTTAATGAAGCAACACATTTCCAAATAAGAATTTAATGAAAGTTAGTAGATAAACATAAATGTCCTCAATCCTTGACTGGTCTCAGCAGTACTTTTCTTATCTCTCTTTGGGAAAGGTGTGTTCGTGTAAATCATAAGACCTGCCTATATTCTTTCTTCGTTCATGTGAATGATTTCAGACGTACAGTTGCCTTGAAACGAATAAATCACAATTCCAAATTGATAGTGTTTGTGTCACCTTTTCAAATTCATAAAAAGCTAATGATTATACAAGTTCTTGAAATGTAAATTTTTTATAGAAAAACATATCAGCCATGAACCTGTGAGAACAGAACAATCTATTTCTTTAAATGTGTTTCAATAGGTCAAAAGATACCAGGACTCATAACATCTAAGTCGGCATAAACATTCCTTAATTCAAGATATTGGTGACTTCATATTTAATTTTGACTGCTTGATTCTTGAAGAAGCTAAATTCATCTTAGCAGCATCAACAATGCCTACAAAATATTTACAAATTCTACAAAAGACTGGTTGAAACTTAGATCTATAATTCAATTGTAATGTTTACTTATCAAAAAAACATTGTTTCAAACTATTTTTGTGGCAAATGACTTTTCCATGACCTGGAATTATGACTTACAGAAAATTTGCATGTTAGTTGCATGTTAGTTGCATGCAAATAATCAGATTCTAATTGATCGCATATATTAAAAAATTGTTATATATTTGAAAACTCAGACGAGAGTTGCAATAGTCATTAACAGTACAGCCTTTGTGTCCTATGAAAGTTAACTCTGAATGCTCGGCCATTAACAATGAATAACTGAAAAGAATGACAGATGTCGAAAAGGATTTTTGCTAACTTTTTTCCGGATTTTTGCTATTTTTCAACATCATCATCCTAATCAACAATGTCAGTATTCACATAGTCACGAACTTGTGGGTGTGTCTCCTAGCTCTGTTAAATTAGATAATAGAAACTCATCAACTTATCTAGATTACACTTCGATATGGTTATAGTGAGATGAATCCTTGATGAAATGCAGACACCCAAAATTATCAATGTCAGTTTTGATCAACTAACATTGTATGGCTGAGGGACTAATGAATACATACCTGTACACATACACCACCAGGGAGTCTTCCATACTCGGATAACTTGATAGCTGGGTTATAGAATATATCATAATTGGGTAACCTTCAACATTAGTATCATTTACAAATCCACTAAGCATATTATTTGAAAATCCCATAAATTTCAAATAAAAACGAAACATGTATTTTGTTCATTACACTCATTGACATTTCAGCAGAGAAATTAAACATATCATTACTGTCCTCGAAAGCACAGTTTGCATTAGGCTGAGTTCTCCCGTTCTGAGTATAACTTTGTTTAATACAAAAGGCCACTGGCCTATTGTATAAATAAATATTAAATATTGGACAAATGTAAAAGCTTTTCTCATGTCAAAATACCTTGACAGGGACAATATTCTTCTCCATTCATGCCAAACATATCATACATTCACAGATTAACATAGATAGTATCTATCTAATCCCAAATCATCGTAAAGAAACCAATAATCGGTCAATACAGTATACAGTTCAATATAATAATTCAGACTTGATTCTAAGTAGCACACCATGATAAAAGTTGATATCTTGCGATTAAGAAACTTATTATCAGCATTTAAAAGGAGAGAGAAACGGTCCAATCCTGCCTCTGTGTAACTCAATTGTGATCATTTTCACGACGGAATGAAGTGAATTCCGTGTGAATACACTCCACCAAAAAGGAGTTAATTGACTTTCCGAATAATGTTCGAAATTGTGTCTCTTAACATAATAAAGCTTTGTGATGATTCCATTTCTCATCAAGATCATCTCAAAATTCTTATCTTCAAGGCATTCAAGACTCTTGAAAACAAAGTACTTTTTGGAACAAAATCAACATTCCAAAGTATATTGCTTTTTCATTTTGGGATTCCCTACAATCTACATGGGGTTTTTGGATAACAATTTAATTATGAAAAAACATAATTTCTCAATGATAAAGAAATGATTATTGTTGAGCAGGGATGTTTGATTGGTTAGCATTCGTGCTTTCCACGCCAATTCCTCGGGTTAATAGCCTCCCTAGATAAGACTCTTCTTTCACACAGCACTCAGTTTTCCAAGCTGTACATGTTAATACTAATAGTAATAATAATGTATTAATATTCATACATAAAGAGATTCATTCATTCACTCATGCATTCATTCATACTACTTTTACTAATAATAATAATAACAGATTATACTTTATTAACCCAAAAGGAATTCATTCTGTATTATTACAGAGCTGGTGAACATTCGGGAAAGGCAGAACAGGTTACATGTGGTACATAAAGACTCTTTTAATTTAAAAATCATTAAACAAACGAACGTTGAAAGGAATAAATGTATGTTTACCTCTATTGGTTTTAAAACGGGGTAATAAACATGTTCTGCCTTAAAGAAGCTTTACAAATTCACCGTATAATACTTGATCTGGATCAAACACAATCTTATGATTTAATAATGTTTGTAGCCTAAGAGGAAAGAATAAGCCTATCGTGTCAGGCAGATTGCCTAGAGTCAGCATTGAACTATAACTCTTCGGAGTTATAAAAAGATTATTGAACTAAACAAATTGCCTTAGCAATCTGCCATCTGCGTATATACACACATACTTTGTGTCTTTAATTGTGATTGTATTGATCCAAATATAAAAAATTGCAACAAATAGAGCTGCACTATTCACGAGAATGAATTCAACGCTCATCAGCATGAAAAAGAAAAAAATGTCAATCAAAACGTTTTCGGATTCTTATCCCCGCCTACAATCCGTTTAATCAGTCAATGAAAATCCAAAACGCAAGTAGCCATGAACTTATCAGACGTCCGTCATACGTTGCCTTGATATTGCTAGTTGGCATGATTGTAAACACGAATAGCAAATGTAGAACTCGGAGAGGAAACAAGCCGAATATATCCTCGTAAATGCCTTAATCATACTGGTTTTGTTAAGACATAGATCTAACGGAATCTGATTAAACAGCACACAGTTCTAAAACTCGTAGAGGAACCCAGCTTGAAACTATTGATGAACGAAACGGCCATAGCCAAACTCCCTGCAACTGCCACGAGACATGGTTGATATTTTCCTTCTGTATGGTGGGACACGATCTCTGATAGAGCTCTCCTATTGATTTTGAAAAGGCCAATCTTTAGAATATTTTGCCAACGTTGATTATTCTATATTGAACTACGTTAATTGTTTATTTACCGTATTTTCAAGAAGTGGCATAACACAAAGTGATTCAATTTTTTTAAAAACCTACTTGTTTACAAATAGTTCCGTCGATGGGCGTGGCCTAAATTGATGCGACGTCACAAAATTAAGTTAATGGAGGTATGAGCTGAACTTCTGTTACAGTGTTTACCGAATCGGATTGAAACAAAACAATTGTTATTTGTTTATTGCCGCATGAAATGAAAGTTTAAAACAAGTGCAGACCAATGGTTGTATGGCAAACATCAGTGATATGAAAACATGTAATGACTGTGATACAGGTTGAACTTCACCGAATCAATGGTAATGTGCTTTTAAATTGACCTTTTCTGGAAAATGGTCTCTTGGTTTTATTGTATGATACCGTAATCTGAGAGACATGAATTGATACTGATTCAATATTAATTGGCTTCATTTGTTTCCCAGGATACTTAATGAGTTTTGGCGAAAATAAACTATTAGAAATATCATCAAGAGTTGACTTTCATCATAAGATCACATTAGTGCTTACAGGAAAGTCCTAACTATTTCTACCTTACAAAGGTAAGAAATTACAGGCAAACTCAAACGATATGAGCTATGATTTCACACTGTTCTGTGACATGGTTTACTTATCTTCAGCGCAATATCAGCATTTACACTTGATAATGTGGGCAAGTATTGATTGCTAATTTGATAGTGACGATTCATGAATCAAAGCAAGGGGATGAATGATCACAACTTTTTATCTCCGCAATAGAATGAACATTGTATTCCTTTTTGTGCATATTGCACATGGCAGTAAAAGTGCAGCGCCAGTAAAAGTATTGTTGCGTCCCTTCAAACAAGGGAAATACCAGTTCCAATCCATCTTTAAATGGCTTAAGTTTTTCAGTAACACTCACCAGGGAATCTCGTGCCCGTTTTAAGGTTGAGCCGACACTCAACCATCGCCAATGGTTACAGATGGGTGATAATCAAATCAAAAAATGATCAGCAAGAGTAACAGGAACATGACAGCATCAAAATGAAAGTTGAATATCTAAATGCTTATAATAAAGATAAGACAAAATTGTCATTCCATGATCATCCTGTTTCACATATCATAAATATATATTAGAAAGACTATGCAGCATTCGGGTTGCCATAGGATTTATAAGGATTCATATGATTTAAAATCGATGTACGTACATGTAAATATGTGTTTAATTCAAGAGCAATTTTAGTTCGTTGTATTTGGTTATCTTGTCATGTAAATCCTTTAAAATTCGTGAACTTTTGTAAGCAAAAGCTGTACTCATGATGTCAAATGAGCTGTTTTCAACAAGCCAAATTAACTATTTAGTGCATAGCCAACCAATGAAATAACCTAGTGACTTTGACTGTCTATACATTTACCCGGCCATCAATTTCAATAACGTTGTAACGATTAATAATTTCAAGATTTGTTGGTATTAAAATACTTCAAACAAAGTATTCGAGGTTACAAAAACATGCCAAATCTACAAGAAGGCTCACATTTACAATTCATAATGTCTTTTCATTTTCACAGCAGTAACTTGTCCAAAATGTACTTAATCAAACAACACATACAGATTTATTAAGAGAGTTAACACGCGAATAGCACAAAACAGCAACATAGGTATAATATAGAACTGAAAGAATTAAAGATATTACATAGAATGTAGTTACCAAAGCCAAACTAAAAAATCAAAAGGAACTTGTCATACTGAATAATCAACATGTGGATCTCAAAGAATTATTTACATTCATGACAATTCTATTATTTAACGTACTATTACCTCTCCGACTCACCGTAGCGCCACCTATGGTCACGTATGGCATACAAATTCGACAAGGATTGTCCGAAGAAGCAGGCAGACACATTTTCTGGCTGTTCTATAGAATTTCAAATTGAAAATACTGTTAAATATTGAATTCATTATACTGAGAGTGTGCACAACACTCGTGCAAATGTGTCAATGAATAGAGATTACTATCCGAGGAAGTGTGGCATATAACTTATAATTAACGAGGGTGAATATTTTTATTACTCGAGCGATAGCGAGTAAAAGTCAGTTGACACACTTCCATCTGTAATAATTACTTTATTAACCATTCTTTTCCATCTAAAACGCATTGAAATATTCAGAAAACGGCCTCGTTCCCTTTCGACGGCCCGCTACAATGACGTCATAAACAATTGTTTATGACGTCACAGACGACGAAATACTCGAACTGAAACCAATGTTGCTAGACAAAATTGATATGTGCACATGTGCTTAAATTGAAAGTATGTTACCGCTTATGATGAACCATAGGAGGAATAAAGCTCGTTATCGATTGGATGATCATCACCGAGGATTTGGTGACAATGGTGCCTTTTCAAATTAAATAACAAATTAACAAACGATGTTTCTGTTTTTAATAAAATATGGTGATTTCGAAATACTTCACTAAATTCGTAATGACTGTACTTCCCACGAAAGTTCTAGTGTCGCCCTGTAAAAACAATTAACCACGATGAAAATGAACTTACAGATATGAGCTTAAAATATGCCTTTATTCATGATACATGATTTAAGATAAGGACCACTGAGTTCCCAAATTTTTCTAATGGACATTTAGTGTTTCAATTTCTATTGAAAAATAAATCTTTCATATTGAGGAAATTTCTTAAATATGTCATCAATCAAACTTATTGACACTTTGGTTCGTCCCTTAAATACATTGTTGTTAATATGTAGTATAAATATGTAATGGAAGGGAATCTTTCACTTTTTAAAATACTGACTTAAATCTGATTATTCTGAAAATGTTCATTTCTCGCAACATCATGATATACTTATGTACTGAGTAAATAAAGTGGATGGTTCCTCTTTTCAAGTACCATGTTAGCTACTCTAGAGGTTAGATGGCAGTTGGTATCGGAAGTAGAATCATAATCCAGTCAACAAACTATAAAACATATCAATCTGAAAAGTAGAAAACACAAATACACCGCAGTCAAAATACGATTATCCACACAGAAACACCAGTTCACAAATAAATACTAGAAATCTGAAAATAAGGCAACTGCACGTCAGGGTCATTGTAGTTCATGTTTTGGATCGCAGTGGAAAAATCACCGCGGACAAGGCAAAAGAAACAGATATCTCTTCATTTACTTATAAGGATCTCTACTCCCAGATGTGTCCACCGGGGTAGCACAGATTGTACTGATGTCTATCTGGCCTAAGGGGCGATCTCTAGAACTCGTCTCTCTGTACTTCCGTAGCTTTGTATCAGAATCTGATATGGTACCTCGTAGTGTTCTCTTTTAGTTTAGTTCTCGATTGTACTGATGTCTTTCTGGGTCCATAGGAGACGGTAAAGAGTCATTGCCTGAGTTTCCACGTGGCATTGCTTCATGAAGCTTGTTT